>NC_069444.1:34749705-34797779 GCF_026875155.1 Cherax quadricarinatus
CTCCACGTCAAACGTGTACCCAGGGTGTGCATTAACCGACAGTCGCACGTGCACCCAGGGGGTACATTAACTCCCGAGTCACACGTGCCCCCCGGGGTGTACTTTAACCCCAAAACCACGTCCCCCTAGGGGTGTACATTAATTCCCCAGTCACACGTCACCCAGGGTGTACTTTAACCCACAGTCCGTGCACCCAGGAGTGTACTTTTAACCCCCCATCACACGGCACCCGGGGGTGTACATTAATCCACATTCACAGAACCCAGGGGGTACAACACCCCCCAGTAACTGCACCTAGGGGTTAAAACAACTCCACATCACACGTGCACATAGGGGTGTACTTAACCCCAAGCACAGGGCCCCTAAGAGTGTATACTAACTCAAAACCACGTATACACACACAGGGTACACAATTTTTCCGGGATTTTTTCCCCAAGTATAAAAAATGTATATTTATGGCATACGTGCATGAAGTTCAAGGGAGTTCGGGGGCAACTAGGAAAAGCAAAGGGGTTTGGGATTTGTTTTGCTACATAGATACTGGGAAGTGGGGGGCCCCTTTGTGTGTGAGCCTCTTTGGAGTGTGAGCGTCCTTGGTGGTTTTGGGAGGAAGGGTGGTGGTGGGGTAGGAAAAACCGGGGTGACACCCCCATTACTGCGGTGCAGCAGACCCAGGGGCCACCTCAACCTGCACCACAACCACACACACACACACACACACACACACACACACACACACACACACACACACACACCACACACACACACACACACACGCACACAACACCACACGCACACACACACACACACACACACAAACACCACACCGATCAGTGAAGAGGCGGGCCAGGGGCCTTTCTCACCCCCGCAACCCCAACTAGGTGATACAACTAGTGATACACACACACACACACCAACAAAACACACACAAAACACACACACACACACACACACACCACAACACACACACACACAACAGAACACAAAAAAGAAAGGCAGAAACTGGAAAATGGTACAAAAGGGGAAAGGAGGAAAAGAGGGGGTGGGGGAAGACAGACAGGGATCCCAACCCAAAAAAATCAAAACAGCCTCCCTCAAACTTCCTATAAAGCCTCCCCAACCAGGCAACCCCCCTGCAACCAAACCCTAAATCAAAAAACACCCATCCAAATCCAATGCCCCCCCACTACATTACAAAATTTCCCCCCCACCCAAACAACCCAAGTTTCCTTACCAGGGCTCCCACTTCCCCAACCCCTATAACCTCCCAACCACAGTCTGAATTAAAGGGGTGGTATACAAATGCAATGGAAAACAAACAAGTATGAGGATGGCACGAAAGAATCAAAGAGACATCCCCAGACATAATAGCACTCACAGAAACAAAACTCACCAGAATAATAACAGATTCAATCTTTCCATCGGATATCAAATCCTCAGGAAAGACAGAGGGAGGAGAGGGGGGGAGGAGTTGCACTGCTCATTAAAAACCCGTGGGGTTTTTGAGAAAATGGAAAGGGAAAGGATGGCACGGGCGAAAGGGACTACTTAGTAGGAACAATCCAGTCTGAGGGACATAAGGGGATAATTGCAGTAATGTACAAACCCACCACAGAACTGCAGGAGGCCAAGAGAAGAATACGATGAGAGCAACAGAGCAATGATTTGACACCATGCCGAGGTGGCCAGGAGAGCACCACATGGGGGAGCAAAGTTATAGTTATGGTGATTTCAATCACAAGGAGATTTACTGGAAAACCTGGAGCCCCATGGGGGTCCCCAAACATGGAGAGCCAAGAAAGATGGATGTGGTACTGGAAAATCTCATGCATCAACATGTTAGAGACACTACCAGAGAGAAGAGAGAGGAAGAACCAGGTAGGTTGGACCTTGTATTCACCATGAGTAGTTCGGACATCGAGAGGTATCATGTATGAAAGGCCCCTGGGAGCTAGTGATCATGTGGTTCTGTGCTTCGAAATACATAGTTGAGCTCCAAGTGGGAGAGAGTAGCAGGAATAGGCTGGGAAAAACCAAATACAAAAGGGGGAACTACTCAGGCATGAGGAACTTCCTTCAAGACATTCAGTGGGGGAGGGAACTGACAGGAAAACCAGTACAAGAAATGATGGACTATGTAGGAACAAAATGCAAGGAGGCAGAGGAGAGGTTTGTTCCCAAAGGGGAAACAGAAATAAGGGAAGAACATAAAAGAGTCCTTGGTTCACCCAAAGGTGTAGGGATGCAAAAACTAGGTGTACTAGAGAATGGGAAAAGGTACAGAAGACAGAGAACTCAGGAAAATAAAGAAATCAGCCGAAGAGCCAGAAACGAATATGCACAGATAAGAAGGGAGGCTCAGAGACAATGTGAAAATGACATAGCATCAAATTTAAAGACTGACCCGAAGCTGTTGTACAGCCACATCAGGAGGAAAACAAACAGTCAAGGACCAGGTAATCAGACTGAGGAAGGGTGATGGGGAATTCACAAGAAACGACCGAGAGGTTTGTCGGAGCTAAAACACAAGATTTAAAGAGGTTTTTTACAGTGGAAACCAGTAGGACTCCAAGAAATCAGAACAGGGGAGCACACCAGCAAGTGCTGGATGAGGTACATATAACCAAGGAGGAGGTGAAGAAGCTGCTATGCGAACTTGACACCTCAAAGGCGGTGGGACCAGACAACATCTCTCCATGGGTCCTTAAAGAGGGAGCAGAGATATTGTGTGAGCCATTAACAAAGATTTTCAACACATCATTTGAAACTGGGCAACTCCCTGAGGTATGGAAAATGGCAAATGTAGTCCCAATTTTTAAAAAGGGAGACAGACATGAGGCACTAAACTACAGACCTGTATCACTAACGTGTATAGTATGCAAGGTCATGGAGAAGATCATCAGGAGGAGAGTGGTGGGGCACCTGGAAAGAAACAAGTGTATAATTGACAACCAGCACGGTTTCAGGGAAGGAAAATCCTGTCACAAACCTACTAGAGTTTTATGACAAGGTGACAGAAGTAAGACAAGAGAGGGGTGGATCGACTGCATATTTTTGGACTGCAAGAAGGCCTTCGACACAGTTCCTCACAAGAGGTTACTGCAAAAGCTAGAGGACCAGACACACATAACAGGAAAGGCACTGCAATGGATCAGAGAATATCTGACAGGGAGGCAACAACGAGTCATGGTACGCGACGAGGTGTCAGAGTGGGCGCCTGTGACAAGCGGGTTCCACAGGGTCAGGTCCTAGACCTGTGCTAGTTCTTGGTATATGTGAACGACATAACGGAAGGGATAGACTCAGAAGTGTCCTTGATTTGCAGATGAGTGAAGTTAATGAGAAGAATCAAATCGGGACGAGGATCAGGCAGGTACTACAAAGAGACCTGGACAGGCTAAAGCCTGGTCCAGCAACTGGCTCCTTGAATTAAACCCTGCCAAATGCAAAGTCATGGAAGATTGGGGAAGGGCAAAGAAGACCGCAGACACAATTATAGTTTAGATGGCCAAAGACTGCAAACCTCACTCAAGGAAAAAGATCTGGGGGTGAGTATAACCCGAGCATATCTCCTGAGGCGCACATCAATCAGATAACTGCTGCAGGCATACGGGCGCCTGCAAACCTACGGATAGCGTTCCGATACCTCATAAGGATTCGTTTAAGACTCTGTATACCATCTACGTCAGGCCCATACTGGAGTAAGCAGCACCATTGTGAATCCAAACCTAGTCAAGCACGTCAGAAATTAGAGAAAGTGCAAAGAGTTTTGCAACAAGACTAGTCCCAGAGCTACGGGATTGTCTCATGAAGAAAGGTTGAGGGAAATCGGCCTGACGACACTGAGACAGGAGGGTCAGGGAGACATGATAACGACATATAAAATATGCGCGGAATAGACGAGGTGACAAAGACGGATGTTCCAGAGAAGGGACACAGACACAAGAGGTCACAATTGGAAGTGAAGACTAGATGAATCAAAGGGATGTTAGGAAGTATTTCTTCAGTCATAGAGTAGTCAGGCCATGGAATAGCCTAGAAAGTGATGTAGTGGAGGCAGGAACCATACATAGTTTTAAGGCGAGGTATGATGGAGCTCATGGGGCAGGGAGAGAGAGAGACCTAGTAGCAATCAGCGAAGAGGCGGGGCCAGGAGCTGTGAATCGACCCCTGCAACCACAAATAGGTGAGTAACACACACACACGCACGCACACACGCACGCACGCACGCAACACACACACACACACACACACACACACACACACACACACACACACACACACACAATGCCTCACAATGTTATATTTAAATTATCAGTAATACATGTATTTGTTCAAGCTTTTCAAAATGTCTCTGTCTCTCTCTCTCTCTCTCTCTCTCTCTCTGTCTCGTCTCTCACTCTCCTCTACTCTTCTCTCTCTCTTCTCTTCTCTCTACCTTCTCTCTCTCTCTCTCTCACACACAACGCGAGACGGACCCTGATACGGGCCTCCGGCTCTTCCCGACTGACTCTATACCGGTTCATTTCTCCGTGATGCTTCCAAGTCTAAGGTTTAACCTTCCATACTCCAAACTCTGCCGCTGTGATCGTACGCTCCCAGCTCTTGGGTCAGAACTCAGTGGTCAGGACGGTGAGAAGTGTACTAAACTAACCACGACTCAGTGGTCAGGACGCTGGGAAGTGTAGACGTGAATTTAAGGACTGGAGTGTGAAGACATAACCCCCTGAGATGATAGTGTGAAGACATAACCCCCTGAGATGATAGTGTGAAGACATAACCCCTTGAGATGATAGTGTAAGACATAACCCCTGAGATGATAGTGTGAAGACATAACCCCCTGAGATGATAATGTGAAGACATAACCCCCTGAGATGATAGTGTGAAGACATAACCCCCTGAGATGATAGTGTGAAGACATAACCCCTTGAGATGATAGTGTTAAGACATAACCCCCTGAGATGATAGTGTGAAGACATAACCCCCCTGAAGTGATAGTGTGAAGACATAACCCCCTGAGATGATAGTGTGAAGACATAACCCCTTGAGATGATAGTGTTAAGACATAACCCCCTGAGATGATAGTGTGAAGACATAACCCCCTGAGATGATAATGTGAAGACATAACCCCCTGAGATGATAGTGTGAAGACATAACCCCCTGAGATGATAGTGTGAAGACATAACCCCTTGAGATGATAGTGTTAAGACATAACCCCCTGAGATGATAGTGTGAAGACATAACCCCCTGAGATGATAATGTGAAGACATAACCCCCTGAGATGATAGTGTGAAGACATAACCCCTTGAGATGATAGTGTTAAGACATAACCCCCTGAGATGATAGTGTGAAGACATAACCCCTTGAGATGATAGTGTTAAGACATAACCCCCTGAGATGATAGTGTGAAGACAAAATCACCGAGATGAATCCACAGTATGAAGTGTGTAGACATGAAATCCCAGTGAGAACTTACACAACACTATTGGTGCAACAAATCATAACCTGACAATTATAATACTGAAAAGCCAGTCCTAGAGCACTGTCCGGTAGCCAGCAGCCAGAACTGAGGTCACAGTAGTGGGAGGTTAAAAAGTAAGCTATTTTAAGTTACCATTTGAGAGTCTCTAACAATAGAACTTATTGGTATTATCAAGATGAGCCTCTAACAATGCTTAATAGTGTTCTCGATATAAGAGCCTCTAACAATACTCGTAATGGAAGAAGAAAACTAAAGAGTACAAAAACAAAGTAGGGATATGATTCTAGTTAGGGATATTGTGCGTAATGGAAGACTTAATAAAATTTTATGTAATCATCTTCATAACATTTACTGGTGGACGAAACGTTTTCTGAAGACGACATCTGTTAATTTTGGCAGAGTACATTTAAAATAACAGTATGGCGCCATTCACCCATAAGAGGACAGACAAACTTGTAGATGACCATGATACCCATTATGACAAAATAAAAGCGTTGATAAAGTCAGTGAGGCCAGCAATTTTCTTTTTATTCTTTGAGTGTGTCAATTTGAGTTGTCAATGTAACCACTGTACTGAAGACGCCAAGAGCAACTGAAACTGAGAAAACACCTGCAGTATATATGGTAGGAGGAAATTAAAAATGAACGAGAAAGCTTCCAGGCTTGTGTGCTGAAATGTAAGCTGAACATCCAGAGGGTTTGAAGATTTTCTAAATGAGAAATATATGTAAATTAGACAACAGATAACATGTCTCCTCGGCACATTTTATAAGCTTCGACAAAAATAGTCTATCCTTCCTACATTCCTAATTACCAAAACTAAATAACAAGTGCAAATAGAGGCCTTTTCAAGTGCTATTTCAATTTTGAATGAATTTCTTTCAATAGCATTTACAAAAAAAAAAAAATCACATTATATACAGGAGGTTCAAAGAGAGAGCTTACTGTAGCAAACTCTGTCCCTTAGATATTAAACTTGCTTCTTGTTAGAGTCGTATTCAGTAGAAATATTGTATATACTCCAGTCACTGATATTTCCTGCTTCTCTTGTTCTCTCCAATACACTGGTGAATCTAGCCACTCCCTTGTCCTGAGACTCAAAAAAACAAGATAGAAGTGTTCGCCATGCTGACACTAAACCATGCTCTTTTTTTATCATGTTAAAAGATATGCTGCCCCTAATTAAAAATTATTTTTGCAACCCTTCCTCTAAAAAATATCAATTTAAAAAATGTTATAACTAAGCATATGGAAAGTCTTTTCTAGTTCTTTATATTTAACCTTAATAACAAAAACAAAAAGCGAAAGTAGAGGGTATACCCATGCCTCTGCAGGAGTCCCGGACTCTACCTGCCCCTGCAGGAGCCCCGGACTCTACCTGCCCCTGCAGGAGCCCCGGACTCTACCTGGCCCTGCAGGAGCCCCGGACTCTACCTGGCCCTGCAAGAGCCCCGGACTCTACTGGCCTGCAGGAGTCCCGACTCTACCGGGCCCTGCGGGAGTCCCAGACTCTACCTGCCCCTGCAGGAGCCCCGGACTCTACCTGCCCCTGCAGGAGCCCCGGACTCTACCTGGCCCTGCAGGAGTCCCAGACTCTACCTGCCCCTGCAGGAGCCCCGGACTCTACCTGCCCCTGCAGGAGTCCCGGACTCTACCTGCCCCTGCAAGAGCCCCGGACTCTACCTGCCCCTGCAGGAGCCCCGGACTCTACCTGCCCCTGCAGGAGTCCCGGACTCTACCTGCCCCTGCAGGAGTCCCGGATTCTACCTGCCCCTGCAGAAGCCCCGGACTCTACCTGCCCCTGCAGGAGTCCCGGACTCTACCTGCCCCTGCAGGAGTCCCGGACTCTACCTGCCCCTGCAGGAGCCCCGAACTCTACCTGCCCCTGCAGGAGCCCCGGACTCTACTTGCCCCTGCAGGAGCCCCGGACTCTACCTGCCCCTGCAGGAGCCCCGGACTCTACCTGCCCCTGCAGGAGCCCCGGTGGTCCACCTGCCCCTGCAGGAGCCCCGGAGGTCCACCTGCCTCTGCAGGAGCCCCGGAGGTCCACCTGCCCCTGCAGGAGCCCCGGAGGTCCACCTGCCTCTGCGGGAGCCAAGGAGGCCCCACCTGCCCCTGCGGGGAGCCCCGGAGGTCCACCTTTCCCCTGCAGGAGCCCCGGAGGTCCCCCTGCCCCTGCAGGAGCCCCGTTGGTCCACCTGCCTCTGCAGGAGCCCCGGAGGTCCACCTGCCCCTGCAGGAGCCCCGGAGGTCCGCCTGCCCCTGCAGGAGCCCCGGAGGTCCACCTGCCTCTGCAGGAGCCCCGGGGGTCCACCTGCCCCTGCAGGAGCCCCGGAGGTCCACCCCCCCCTCTGCAGGAGCCCCGGAGGTCCACCTGTCCTGCAGGAGCCCCGGAGGTCCACCTGCCTCTGCAGGAGCCCCGGGGGTCCACCTGCCCCTGCAGGAGCCCCGGAGGTCCACCTGCCTCTGCAGGAGCCCCGGAGATCCACTGCCCCTGCAGGAGCCCCGGAGGTCCACCTCCCCTCTGCAGGAGCCCGGAGGTCCACCTGCCCCTGCAGGAGCCCCGGAGGTCCACCTGCCCCTGCAGGAGCCCCGGAGGTCCACCTGCCTCTGCAGGAGCCCCGGAGGTCCACCTCCCCCTCAGGAGCCCCGGAGGTCCAACTTGCCCTGCAGGACCCCCGGAGGTCCACCTGCCTCTGCAGGAGCCCCGAGGTCCACCTGCCCCTGCAGGACCCCCGGGAGGTCCACCTGCCCCTGCAGGAGCCCCGGAGGTCCACCTGCCTCTGCAGGAGCCCCGGAGGTCCACCTGCCCCTGCAGGAGCCCCGGAGGTCCACCTGCCTCTGCAGGAGCCCCGGAGATCCACCTGCCCCTGCAGGAGCCCCGGAGGTCCACCTGCCTCTGCAGGAGCCCCGGAGGTCCCCCTGCCCCTGCAGGAGCCCCCCGGAGGTCCACCTGCCCCTCAGGAGCCCCGGGGTTTCCACCTGCCTCTGCAGGAGCCCCGGAGGTCCACCTGCCCCTGCAGGAGCCCCGGAGGTCCACCTGCCCCTGCAGGAGCCCCGGAGGTCCACCTGCCTCTGCAGGAGCCCCGGAGGTCCACCTGCCCCTGCAGGAGCCCCGGAGGTCCACCTGCCCCTGCAGGAGCCCGGAGGTCCCCCTGCCTCTGCAGGAGCCCCGTGGGTCCACCTGCCCCTGCAGGAGCCCCGGAGGTCCACCTGCCTCTGCAGGAGCCCCGTAGATCCACCTGCCCCTGCAGGAGCCCCGGAGGCCCCACCTGCCTCTGCAGAGCCCCGGGGGTCCACCTGCCCCTGCAGGAGCCCCGGAGGTCCACCGCCCCTGCAGGACCCCGGAGGTCCACTGCCTCTGCGGGGAGCCCCGGAGGTCCACCTGCCCCTGCAGGACCCCCCCGGAGGTCCACCTGCCCCTGCAGGACCCCCGGAGGTCCCCCTGCCTCTGCAGGAGCCCCGGAGGTCCACCTGCCCCTGCAGGAGCCCCGGAGGTCCACCTGCCCCTGCAGGGCCCCGGAGGTCCACCTGCCTCTGCAGGAGCCCCGGAGGTCCACCTGCCCCTGCAGGAGCCCCGGAGGTCCACCTGCCTCTGCAGGAGCCCCGGAGATCCCCCCTGCCCCTGCAGGAGCCCCGGAAGGTCCACCTGCCTCTGCAGGAGCCCCGGAGGTCCACCTGCCCCTGCAGGAGCCCGGAGGTCCACCTGGCCCCTGCGGGAGCCCCGGAGGTCACCTGCCTCTGCAGGGGGCCCCGGAGGTCCACCTGCCCCTGCAGGGAGCCCCGGAGGTCCACCTGCCCCTGCAGGAGCCCCGAGGTCCACCTGCCCCTGCAGGAGCCCCCGGAGGTCCACCTGCCCCTGCAGGACCCCCGGGGAGGTCCACCTGCCCCTGCAGGAGCCCCGGAGGTCCACCTGCCCCTGCAGGAGCCCCGGAGGTCCACCTGCCCCTGCAGGAGCCCCGGAGGTCCACCTGCCCCTGCAGGAGCCCCGGAGGTCCACCTGCCCCTGCAGGAGCCCCGGAGGTCCACCTGCCGCCCAGAACTAGTACCCATCCACTGAAACCTGAAAAAAAAAATACAGTAAAAGGAGGATACATCTGCACGTTTATTTGTTTTCTATGCTGAGAATGATGCAGTTACCGGGGTTAAATACTGCTTGGTCTGGCCAGTAACCGGTGAAGATCACACCATTTAACGAAGGCACAGCTGTAAAGACCACACCGTGTAGTGTAGACCATGCAGTGTACTGAAGACTACATCATATAGTGTAAACCGCACTGTGTAAGCCATACCATGTAGAGCTCACCGAGTAGACCACCACGTGTAAAGAAAAACCACACTATGTAGTGAAGATTACACCGTGTGTACCAAATCGTGTAGTGACCCAACCAAGGTAGCAACACCTGTGTAGCCAGATAACTGTAGCAACACCTGTGTAGCCAGATAACTGTAGCAACACCTGTGTAGCCAGATAACTGTAGCAACACCTGTGTAGCCAGATAACTGTGATAGTGTACACACAAGCCACTCTTCCCACCGTGTTGTTCCTCAGTGTTCCCACAGTGTTGTTCCTCAGTGTTCCAGTCTTCCCACCGTGTTGTTCCTCAGTGTTCCCACAGTGTTGTTCCTCAGTGTTCCAGCCTTCCCACCGTGTTGTTCCTCAGTGTTCCAGTCTTCCCACCGTGTTGTTCCCCAGTGTTCCCACAGTGTTGTTCCTCAGTGTTCCAGCCTTCCCACCGTGTTGTTCCTTAGTGTTCCCACCGTGTTGTTCCTCAGTGTTCCAGTCTTCCCACCGTGTTGTTCCTCAGTCTTCCCACAGTGTTGTTCCTCAGTGTTCCAGCCTTCACACCGTGTTGTTTTCCTTTAGTGTTCCCACCGTGTTGTTCCTTAGTGTTCCAGCCTTCCCCACGTGTTGTTCCTTAGTGTTCCAGCCTTCCCACCGTGTTGTTCCTCAGTGTTTTTCCCGCCTTCCACCGTGTTGTTCCTCAGTGTTCCAGCCTTCCCACCGGTTGTTCCTCAGTGTTCCCACCGTTTGTTCCTTAGTGTTCCAGCCTTCCACCGTGTTGTTTCCCTTTGTGTTCAGCCTTTCCCACCGTGTTGTTCCTCAGTGTTCCCACAGTGTTGTTCCTCAGTGTTCCGCCTTCCCACCGTGTTGTTCCTCAGTGTTCCAGTTTCCCACCGTGTTGTTCCTCATGTTCCCACCGTGTTGTTTTCCCTTTGTGTTCCAGCCTTCCCACCGTGTTGTTCCTTAGTGTTCCAGCCTTCCCCCCCGTGTTTGTTCCTCAGTGTTCCCACAGTGTTGTTCCTCAGTGTTCCAGCCTTCCCACCGTGTTGTTCCTCAGTGTTCCAGTCTTCCCACCGTGTTGTTCCTCAGTGTTCCCACCGTGTTGTTCCTTAGTGTTCCAGCCTTCCCACCGTGTTGTTCCTAGTGTTCCAGCCTTCCACAGTGTTCTTCCTCAGTGTTCCCACAGTGTTGTTCCTCAGTGTTCCAGCCTTCCCACCGTGTTGTTTTCCCCAGTGTTCCAGTCTTCCCACCGTGTTGTTCCTCAGTGTTCCCACCGTGTTGTTCCTTAGTGTTCCAGCCTTCCCACCGTGTTGTTCCTTAGTGTTCCAGCCTTCCCACCGTGTTGTTCCTCAGTGTTCCCACAGTGTTGTTCCTCAGTGTTCCAGCCTTCCCACCGTGTTGTTCCTCAGTGTTCCAGTCTTCCCACCGTGTTGTTCCTCAGTGTTCCAGTCTTCCCACCGTGTTTTTTCCTCAGTGTTCCACAGTGTTGTTCCTCAGGTTCAGCCTTCCCACAAATGTTGTTCCTCAGTGTTCCAGTCCTTCCCACCGTGTTGTTCCTCAGTGTTCCATTCTTCCCACCGTGTTGTTCCTCAGTGTTCCCACTGTTGTTCCTCAGTGGGTTCCAGCCTTTTCCCCCCGTGTTGTTCCTCAGTGTTCAGTCTTCCCACCGTGTTGTTCCTCAGTGTTCCAGTCTTCCCACCGTGTTGTTCCCTCAGTGTTCCAGTCTTCCCCTCGTGTTGTTCCTCAGTGTTCCAGTCTTCCCACGTGTTGTTTCCAGTGTTCCAGTCTTCCACGGTTGTTCCTCAGTGTTCCAGTCTTCCCATCGGTTGTTCCTCAGTGTTCCAGTCTTCCCACCGTGTTTTTTTCCTCAGTGTTCCAGTTTCCCACCGTGTTTTTTCCTCAGTGTTTCCAGTCTCCACCGTGTTGTTCCTCAGTGTTCCAGTCTTCCCATCGTGTTGTTCCTCAGTGTTCCAGTCTTCCCATCGTGTTGTTCCTCAGTGTTCCAGTCTTCCCATCGTGTTGTTCCTCAGTGTTCCAGTCTTCCCACCCTGTTTTTTCCTCAGTGTTTCCAGTTTCCCATCTGTGTTGTTCCTCAGTGTTCCAGTCTTCCCACCGTGTTGTTCCTCAGTGTTTTCCCGTCTTCCCATCGTGTTGTTCCTCAGTGTTCCAGTCTTCCCATCGTGTTGTTCCTCAGTGTTCCAGTCTTCCCCCCGTGGTTTTTCCTCAGTGTTCCCACGGTTGTTTTCCCCAGTGTTCCAGTCTTCCCACCGTGTTGTTCCTCAGTGTTCCAGTCTTCCCACCGTGTTGTTCCTCAGTGTTCCCACAGTGTTGTTCCTCAGTGTTCCAGCCTTCCCACCGTGTTGTTCCTCAGTGTTCCAGTCTTCCCACCGTGTTGTTCCTCAGTGTTCCATATCCCACCGTGTTTTTTTCCTCAGTGTTCCAGTCTTCCCATCGTGTTGTTCCTCAGTGTTCCAGTCTTCCCATCGTGTTGTTTCTCAGTGTTCCAGTCTTCCCACCGTGTTGTTCCTCAGTGTTCCAGTCTTCCCACCGTGTTGTTCCTCAGTGTTCCAGTCTTCCCACCGTGTTGTTCCTCAGTGTTCTCCACCGTTTTTTCCTTAGTGTTCCAGCTTCCCCCCGTGTTGTTCCTTTGTGTTCCAGCCTTCCCACGTGTTGTTCCTCAGTGTTCCCAAAAGTGTTGTTCCTCAGTGTTCCAGCCTTCCCACCGTGTTGTTCCTCAGTGTTTTCCCGTCCTTCCCACCGTTTTTGTTCCTCAGTGTTCCCACCGTGTTGTTCCTTAGTGTTCCAGCCTTCCCACCGTGTTTTTTCCTTAGTGTTCCAGCCTTCCCCCAGTGTTCTTCCTCAGTGTTCCCACAGTGTTGTTCCTCAGTGTTCCAGCCTTCCCACCGTGTTGTTCCTCATGTTCCCGTCCCTTCCCACCGTGTTTTCCTCAGTGTTTTCCCCCCGTGTTGTTCCTTAGTGTTCCAGCCTTCCCACCGTGTTGTCCTTAGTGTTCCAGCCTTCCCACCGTGGGTTTTTCCTCAGTGTTCCCACAGTGTTGTTCCTCAGTGTTCCACCCTTCCCACCGTGTTGTTCCTCGTGTTCCAGTCTTCCCACCGTGTTGTTCCTCAGTGTGTCCAGTTTTCCCACGTGTTGTTCCTAGTGTTCCCACAGTGTTGTTCCTCAGTGTTTCCAGCCTTCCCACCGTGTTGTTCCTCAGTTTTTCCAGTCTTTCCCACCGTGTTGTTCCTCAGTGTTCCAGTCTTCCCACGTGTTGTTCCTCAGTGTTCAGTCTTCCACCGTGTTGTCCTCGTGTTCCCACCGTGTTGTTCCTCAGTGTTCCAGCCTTCCCACCGTGTTGTTCCTCAGTGTTCCAGTCTTCCCACCGTGTTGTTCCTCAGTGTTCCAGTCTTCCCATCGTGTTGTTCCTCAGTGTTCCAGTCTTCCCATCGTGTTGTTCCTCAGTGTTCCAGTCTTCCCACCGTGTTGTTCCTCAGTGTTCCAGTCTTCCCACCGTGTTGTTCCTCAGTGTTCCAGTCTTCCCATCGTGTTGTTCCTCAGTGTTCCAGTCTTCCCACGTGTTGTTCCTCAGTGTTCAGCCTTCCACCGTGTTGTTCCTCAGTGTTCCAGTCTTCCCATCGTGTTGTTCCTCAGTGTTCCAGTCTTCCCATCGTGTTGTTCCTCAGTGTTCCAGTCTTCCCACCGTGTTGTTCCTCAGTGTTCCAGTCTTCCCATCGTGTTGTTCCTCAGTGTTCCAGTCCTTCCCACCGTGTTGTTCCTCAGTGTTCCAGTCTTCCCACCGTGTTGTTCCTCAGTGTTCCAGTCTTCCCACCGTGTTGTTCCTCAGTGTTCCAGTCTTCCCACCGTGTTGTTCCTCAGTGTTCCAGTTTCCTCATCGTGTTGTCCTCAGTGTTCCAGTTTCCCTCGTGTTGTTCCTCAGTGTTCAGTCTTCCACCGTGTTGTTCCTCAGTGTTCCAGTCCTTCCCACCGTGTTGTTCCTCAGTGTTCCAGTCTTCCCACCGTGTTGTTCCTCAGTGTTCCAGTCTTCCCATCGTGTTGTTCCTCAGTGTTCCAGCCTTCCCATCGTGTTGTTCCTCATGTTCCGCCTTCCCCCCGTGTTGTTCCTCGTGTTCCAGCCCCTCCCCCCGTGTTGTTCCCAGTGTTCCACCTTCCCACCGTGTTTTTCCCGGTGTTCCCACAGTGTTTTTCCCTCGTTTCCAGCCCCACCGTGTTGTTCCTCGGTTTTCCCCACAGTGTTGTTCCTCATGTTCCCTCTTCTCATAGTTTTGTACTTTCAGTGTTCCTCTCTTCTCATAGTTTTGTCTCGTGTTCCTCTCTTCCCCAGGTTCCACTTTCCCCCAGGTTGTTCCTCGTGTTCCTTCTTCCCAAGTGTTGTTCCTCAGTGTTCCACCCTTCCCAGGTTGTTCCTCAATTTCACACAGTGCTGTTCCTCAGTGTTCCTCTTTTCCCCACAGGGGTTGTTCCTCAGTGTTTTTCCCTTTTCCCCACGTGTTGTTCCTCAGGTTCCAGTCTTCCCCATGTTTTTCCTCAGGTTCCATCTCCCACAGTGTTCCTCTCTTCCCAGTGTTGTTCCCTCAATTTTCCCCTCTTTTCCCCACAGTGTTTTCCCGGGTTCCAGTTTCCCCAAAGTGTTTTTCCCTTAGTGTTCCAGTCCCCCCAAAAGTGTTTTTCCCCTCGTTTTCCCAGTCTTCTCACAGTGTTTTTCTCAGTGTTCCCTCTTCCCACGTGTTTTTTCCCTTTCATGTTTTTCTTTTCCCCACATGTTGTTCCTCGGTTACAGTTTTTCCACATTTTGTTCATCAGTGTTCCTCTCTTTCTTCAGTGTTGTTCGTCGTGTTCCAGTTTCCCACATTGTTGTTCATCAGTGTTCGTCTTCCCCAAGTTTGTTCATCGTGTTCCAGTCTTCCCCAAAAGTGTTGTTTCAGTGTTCCTTTTCCCCAACAGTGTTTTTTCCCATTTCCTCTTTCCCCACGGTTTTTTGTTCCTGAGTTTTCCCATTTTCTCACAGGTTGTTCCCGTGTTCCTCTCTTCCCCACGTTTTGTTCCTCGTTTTCCAGTTTCCCACGTGTTTTTTCCTCAGTGTTCCAGTTTTCCCCGTGTTGTTCCTCGGTGTTCCGTTTTCCCCACGTGTTTTTCCCTCAGTTTCCTTCTCTTCCCATATGTTGTTCCTCAGTGTTCCAGTCTTCCCACAGTTTTTGTTCCTGGAGTTCCAGTATTCCCACGTGTTTCCTCATGTTCCTCTCTTCCCACAGTGTTGTTCCTCCGTTTCCAGTCTTTCACAGTGTTGTCCTCGGGGTGTTCCTTCTTCCACAGTGTTTTTCCTCATGTTCCATTTTCCCCCCACATGTTGTTCCTCAGTTTTCCTTTTTCCCCCCATAGTGTTGTTCCTCAGTGTTCCGTTTTCCCCCAAAAAAGTTTTTCTTCAGTGCCCTCTTTTCCCCACAGTGTTGTTCATGGTTCCGTTTTCCCCACAGTGTTTTTCCTAGTGTTTTTCCTTCCCACGTGTTGTTCCCAGTGTTACAGTCTTTCCCAGTGTTGTTACGTGTTCCTCTCTTTCTACAGTGTTTTTCGCAGTTTTCCCGTCTTCCCCATTGTTTTTATCGTGTTCGTTTCCCCACGTGTTTTTCATCAGTGTTCAGTTCCCCAGTTTTGTTCCAGTGTTCCTCTTTCCCCGGTTGTTCCTCAGTGTTCCATCTTCCCACATTGTTGTTCCTCGTTTTCCCCTTTTTCCCCAAAAAGTTTTTGTTCCTCAGTTTTCCCAGTCTCTCACGTGTTTTTCCCTCAGTGCCCTCTCCCCCCACGTGTTGTTCCTCAGTTTTTCCAGTCTTCCCACGTTTGTTCCTCAGTGTTCCATTTTCCCACAGTGTTTTCCTCGGTTTTCCCGTCTTCCCACGTGTTGTTCCAGGTTCCTCTTTTCCCATGTGTTGTCCTCAGTGTTCCAGTTTTTCCCCAGTGTTGTTCATCGTGTTCCTTTTTCCCCATGTTGTTCCTCATGTTCCAGTCTTCCCACAGTTTTTTTTTCATCGTTTTCCCGTTTTCCCCACGTGCTGTTCGTCAGTGTTCCAATCTTCCCCAGTGTTGTTCATCGGGTTTTCCGTTTTCCCCACGTGTTGTTCATCGTTTTCCAGTCTTCCCACATTTTTTTCAGTGTTCCAGTCTTCCCACAGTGTTTTCCTCAGGTTCCAGTTTCCCCAAAATATTGTTTCATGTTCCATTTCCCACGTGCTGTTCGTCATGTTCAATCTTCCCACAGTGTTTTTCATCAGTGTTCGTTTCCCCACAATGTTCTTCTCAGTTTTCCCGTCTTCCCCCGGTTTTTGTTTATCATGTTCCGTTTCCCCACAGTGTTTTTCCCTCAGGTTCCAGTCCCCCCAAGTTGTTCCTCAGGTTCCGTTTTCCCAAGTGCTTTTTCGTCTGTTCCAGTCTTCCCACGTGCTGTTCGTCAGTGTTCCCAATTTCCCCACAGTGTTGTTCTTTTGTTTTTCCATCTTCCCACAGTTTTGTTCATCATGTTCGTCTTCCCACAGTGTTGTTCATCGTTTTCCCGTTTTCCCACAGTGTTGTTATCGTGTTCCAGTCTTCCCCACAGTTTGTTCCTCATGTTCCAGTCTTCCCACAGTGTTGTTCATCAGTGTTCCAGTCTTCCCACAGTGTTGTTCATCAGTGTTCCAGTCTTCCCACAGTGTTGTTCATCAGTGTTCCAGTCTTCCCACAGTGTTGTTCATCAGTGTTCCAGTCTTCCACAGTGTTGTTCCTCAGTGTTCCAGTCTTCCCACAGTGTTGTTCATCAGTGTTCCAGTCTTCCCACAGTGTTGTTCCTCTCCTCCTTATCCACGTTATTATTATATATTCTGAAGGAGTACCATTAGGAGGTTGCTGGAGTTTTTCCTCTCCTTTCTTTGTCTTCCTCCAATGTTTCGATCTTATTTTGCTCATAACTCGGGAACGTCTCTATTAATCAGCTTTAAATTTTCAACACTTGTGTACGGTAACGAGGACCAAATTCTTTGAACAACTGGCATGTTCACATGCCCTATAACCAAAGTTGTTGAACACATTTTCAGCAACCTGCAATGGCTCGGATAACTTCCAAAATCCTCAGTGGCATAACTTCTAACGTTCAAAAAAGTTACAAAAAAATTGACGATGGTGAAGAGTGTAATTTAGCAGTGTAGCAGCAGATCTGACCATTTTATAAGTAAAATAGTGAGATTTTTATATTTCCGTTAAATCACGTTAAATAAGTTTAACTCTTCTGAACATCTTCAATATGTCATGGGTGATGCATCTTATGGCCAGAATAGTAACTATTAAGTTTGGTTTGCTTGCTGGCAGATTTGTTGGAATCTGTGCCATAACTGAACAATGACTCACCGGACCGACTTCAAATTTTCAGCATGGTGTGGTTTCCTGAACACAAGTTTCACGCTCTCACTGGATGCCGTAAGTCTCAATTTGCATCTAAACATTCATAAAGTGCACATACATGTATGTATGTACAGGTTATATATGCACATGTACAAATACATATATACATATGTGCACATACTTATACACATACATATGCACACATACATAAGCATACATCCTCACATGTATACATAAAAATACACATGTCAATACACAAACACACGCATGCTTACATACGCACATAATTACACACATACTGTATACATTTGAAGGTGCATATTTGTACAGAAATTCACAGGTTGAAACATACACAAATGTATACAGTTGTATTTTCTACACTGGAATTGGATGACCAAACTCCAATATTCCTTTTACATGCACTGAGGCAGAGGAGGCTGGTGTTATGGAATACGGGGATAACCTTCTCGGGGCACTGTATACAAAACTCAACAGGATCGTCAAAACAGAACGAAAGGAACACGTGAAAGAGCTGGAAATAATTATGTCAGCTGACCTTTTCTTCAAAGAACACAATGGGAATGTCAGCCATGAGAATGACGGGGTGGATAATGAGAACTTTCAAAACAAGGCAAATAATGTCAATAATTACACTTTTTTTAAATTGCTTGTGCTCCCTCATTTGGAATATTGCTCAGTGTTGACGGCCCCGTTCAGAGCAGGAGAAATATCAGAGTTGGAACATACATAGATCGTTTACGGCCCGCAAAGAGCCAATAAAGCATTTTAAATTACTGAGAACACTTCCCAGTTTTAAATATGTACTCACTGGAGCGGAGGAGAGATACATGATAATATATACCTGGAAAGTACTTGAGAGCCTTGTCCGAAATCTGCATACTGCCATAACTACATACTAGAGTAAAAGCTATGGGAGAAGGTGCAAATAAACCCAGTGAAAAGCAGGTGGGCACAATAAGGAAACACTGTATCAATGTCCGTGGAAACTGGACAAGTATCTTCACTAGATGCCAGATCAACCAGACTGTGATGGATATGTTGGTCAGCAGGCCACCAACAGAAATAGCCAGGTTGACCAGACGAGCCTGGCCCATGGCCGGACTCTGGGAGTGGAAAAACTCGGAATTCATCAAAGGTATATCTAAGGTATATACATCTAGGTTTTATCATTTCAGTACACAGGTGGTGAGCACTCTCCTAACACGACCTTGAAACAGTAAGGCAACACATTGTGTTGCCTTACTGTTTATCACAATACAAACGCTACACTGTGTTGAGAGGCTATGTTGGGGTGCGCATCATGGTCCGGTCCTCATTCCGGGAATAATCATCAGGTCTGAATGACCAATTTAGTTGAAAAACGAGTGTAACTCTTTATCAGGAAGGATAATTTAAAAAAAATAACAAGGTTAAATTATGTACTTACAGTTTTAAAACTTGACTCATGTTCAAGGTATGGGAGAAGTTCTTAATCAACTTGAATCAAACAAACCTGTAAGAGAGAGAATATCGTAAGTAAATTCCAATCTATGTAAGTTGATTGATCAATCATGGTACTTTGATTCAACAGCAAACCTTGCATTTGTTGTCCAACTGCTGTACCGACTTAGCTTTACCACAGTGTTTTCTAAAAACTATATTATGGGAATCCCCAACTGTGTGCTTAAGCGATTCCACCATAGTAAGTCTTATACAATAAATAACAATGCTCACTCATTCACTCGCTTTTGGTAGGTATTGAGTGTTTAGGTAATTTTGAACCATGTGTGAAAATAATCTGTTATGAAGGGTCTGTTGCAGATGGCGTGTGTGAGTTTCTGGTGCCAGTAATAATAATGCTGAGCCTCTATTGAACTATGTATAGAAGAGGTTTGAGGTATTACACATTTTAAGAAAGAGGAAAACAGAACAGGAGATATGATATAGGGAGTGATGATAGCAGTTTGTTGGACTATGTCTTAGCAGATAAAAGACTTCTAGATGGGAATGTTTTTAGAGGGGCAGCAGATATATAAAATCTATAAAACTATACTCTCATACATTCCCCTCTTTGCCTCCAAGGACAAAGTTCTTTGTCTCCACAGACTCCTAAGTGCACCACTCACTCTTTTTCCCTCATCAATTCTATGATTCACCTCATCTTTCATAGACCCATCCGCTGACACGTCCACTCCCAAATATCTGAATACGTTCACCTCCTCCATACTCTCTCCCTCCAATCTGATATTCAATCTTTCATCACCTAATCTTTTTGTTATCCTCATAACCTTACTCTTTCCTGTATTCACCTTTAATTTTCTTTTGCACACCCTACCAAATTCATCCACCAATCTCTGCAACTTCTCTTCAGAATCTCCAGAGCACAGTGTCATCAGCAAAGAGCAGCTGTGACAACTCCCACTTTGTGTGTGATTCTTTATCTTTTAACTCCACGCCTCTTGCCAAGACCCTCGCATTTACTTCTCTTACAACCCCATCTATAAATATATTAAACAACCATGGTGACATCACACATCCTTGTCTAAGGCCTACTTTTACTGGGAAAAAATTTCCCTCTTTCCTACATACTCTAACTTGAGCCTCACTATCCTCGTAAAAACTCTTCACTGCTTTCAGTAACCTACCTCCTACACCATACACTTGCAACATCTGCCACATTGCCCCCCTATCCACCCTGTCATACGCCTTTTCCAAATCCATAAATGCCACAAAGACCTCTTTAGCCTTATCTAAATACTGGTCACTTATATGTTTCACTGTAAACACCCGGTCCACACACCCCCTACCTTTCCTAAAGCCTCCTTGTTCATCTGCTATCCTATTCTCCGTCTTACTCTTAATTCTTTCAAATATAACTCTACCATACACTTTACCAGGTATACTCAACAGACTTATCCCCCTATAATTTTTGCACTCTCTTTTATCCCCTTTGCCTTTATACAAAGGAACTATGCATGCTCTCTGCCAATCCCTAGGTACCTTACCCTCTTCCCTACATTTTATTAAATATATATATATATATAATATTATATATATATATATATATATATATATATATATATATATATATATATATATATATATATGTCGTGCCGAATAGGCAGAACTTGCGTTCTTGGCTTAAATAGCAACGCTCATCTTGCCATATAAGACAAGTGAAAATTTGTGTATGCAATAATTTCGCCAAAATCATTCTGAACCTAACGAAAAAAATGTATTTCACTGTGTTAGTTTAGTATTAAATTATTGTAAACAAATCTAAAATATATTTAGTTGGGTTAGGCTAAAATAAATTGCGCTTGTTATAATAAGGTTAGGTAAGTTTTCTAAGTTCCTTTTGGTGCAAAAATTATAATTTTTTTACATGAACATTAATGAAAAAAATATATCTTTAAACGTATAAGAGAAAATTTTTAGAAAGAACTTAATTTTAAGTGAGTTCTTGCTAATTGACCAGTTTTACATATTCGGCACGACATTATATATATATATATATATATATAATATATATATATATATATATATATATATATATATATATATATATATTATAATATATATTATTATATATATATATATATATATATATATATATATATATATATATATATATATATATATATATATCGTGCCGAATAGGCAGAACTTGCAATCTTGGCTTAAATAGCAATGCCATCTTGCCATATAGGACAAGCGAAAATTTGTGTATGCAATAATTTCGCCAAAATCATTCTGAACCTAACGAAAAAAATATATTTCACTGTGTTTGTTTAGTATTAAATTATTGTAAACAAATCTAAAATATATTTAGTTGGGTTAGGCTAAAATAAACTGTTCTTGTTATAAGTTTAGGTAAGTTTTCTAAGATTCTTTTGTAGCAAAATTAATTTTTTTTAAATTAACATTAATGAAAAAAATATATCTTTAAATGTATAAGAGAAAATTTTAGAAAGGACTTAATTTTAAATGAGTTCTTGCTAATTGACCAGTTTTACATATTCGGCACGACATATATATAATATGTAAGAATGGTATATAATACCGACAAGATGAAATTAAGACACGTGCAACATCTGGGTATCTTTATTGTAGACGTTTCGCCAACCGGTGGCTTTATCAATACAAATTCTAGGACATAACTTGAAGACAGTAGAACTATATACAGAAGATGAGGTAATCAGTCCCTCAACCTAGGAGTAGGTGTGAAGAGCACCGTAGTCGTGGAGATTCTGAAGCAGAAGCATGGAGCCTGGCGTTTATATAGTAACGTCAGGTGTAGCAGACGAGGGCATAGTCACTGGTAGGCGGGATTCCCCAGTGGAAGTAGGTCCTTCCCAAAGAGATGGGTTAGTTGTAGTAGTAGTTGTCGTAGCCGTGAAGGTTATGTACATGTCCTCAGAATCAAGATTCCATGATGTTGCAGTGTCTGACAAGTTGTGTAAGAATGGTATATAATACCGACTTGTCAGACACTGCAACATCATGGAATCTTGATTCTGAGGACATGTACATAACCTTCACGACTACGACAACTACTACTACAACTAACCCATCTCTTTGGGAAGGACCTACTTCCACTGGGGAATCCCGCCTACCAGTGACTATGCCCTCGTCTGCTGCACCTGACGTTACTATATAAACGCCAGGCTCCTTTCTTCTGCTTCAGAATCTCCACGACTACGGTGCTCTTCACACCTACTCCTAGGTTGAGGGACTGATTACCTCATCTTCTGTATATAGTCCTACTGTCTTCAAGTTATGTCCTAGAATTTGTATTGATAAAGCCACTGGTTGGCGAAACGTCTACAATAAAGATACCCAGATGTTGCACGTGTCTTAATTTCATCTTGTCGGTATTATATACCATTCTTACACAACTTGTCAGACACTGCAACATCATGGAATCTTGATTCCGAGGACATGTACATAACCTTCTCGGCTACGACAACAACTACTACAACTAACCCATCTCTTTTGGAAGGACCTACTTCCACTGGGGAATCCCGCCTACCAAGTAGGCGGTATTTCCAGAACCATATATTATTTGTTTACAGATATTCAAAGTCTAGCGTTGTTAGTAAGACGTACTGTTTGTTGTACAGTGAATATATAACTAATACACAAATAACCCGCACATTAAAGAGAGAAGCTTACGACGACGTTTCGGTCCGACTTGGACCATTGACAAAGTCACTGGTCCATTGACAAAGTGTGACTTTGTCAATGGTCCAAGTCGGACCGAAACGTCGTCGTAAGCTTCTCTCTTTTATGTGCGGGTTATTTGTGTATCGTTCCAGTCAGGGTATTGTGCCTTTTTTGTTATTTAATATATAACTAACATACATAACATAATGAATATATAACCACATACCTTGGTACTCGCATCTGATGTGCCTTGGTATTCTCACATTTGTCTTACCTTGGTATGACAGATGAGAGTACCAAGGTATACCATATGTGAGTTTGAAGGCAGGGCGTGCAGCACACACGTACACCTTGCATTCTAACAAGGTGAAGCAAGTATCTCATCACCCTGGGGTTGTGACTCACATCTGGTATACCTTGGTACTTTCATCTGCCATACCAAGGTAAGACAAATGTGACAATACCAAGGTATACCAGATGTGAGTACCAAGGTATGCGGTACGAGAGAGAGTACCAAGATGTACTAGATGAAGCAGAACCAAGGTATTACGAACACAGGTGGTAGTCTGACGGGCCTGTAGCACCTGTTCGTAAGTACGTCACCAAACTCAACTGGGCAGAGCAAGGGACAAGGCAAACAAACAGAAATAAATATCTTTACCTATTCATTCCTTCACAACAATATGTATAAATATGTACACTGTGTACAGAGGGTACATTACAATTGTATGGAACAAGAGCCATTGTAAGTACAGTGCTCACGACCAGAGACGATACAAGTCCACCAATTCTGATTCGGACTTTCACGTGACTGGTTGTTTTGAACCAGTAATAAGCATAACAGTGGGGGAGCCCGGAACTGCTGCACACTAAATTGCTAGCTCACTGATCGAGAGGGCATGCCACAATGGGTGTGTAACACGTTGAATAAATGTAACATAATCGACACACACCAGATGTGAGTTACAACCCCAGAGTGATAATAAGATATTTGCTTCACCACCTTGTCTGAAGTCTAGGCAAGGCAAAGAAAGTACGAACACACACACACACACACACACAATATATATATATGCAGTGTAAACTAATTAAAAGCAACTTGTGGCACAGTGTTTTCTTCTCATGGTCCGTCTTAATCTGGTGGTGAAGATGAGCCGAGGAGCTGTGTAGCTGAGCCAAGAGTTCACCACGCTAATGAGACAAATACTCAACATGGGGTAAATATTGACCAGCAAATCATTCTTGTTTCTTTGTTTACTTTCCTTAATCACATTTTTCCCTATTAATAAATAATATGGAAAGAAAACTTAAATATTCTCTGTGTATTTAAGGATGTCTAAATTACATGGAATTTTATGGCGGATAACATAGCTGAACAATAAATAAGAAAGTGCAGGTAATAAAAAAAAAGAGATCAGTAAAAAAAAGAATTGAAATCACGAGATAATTACGAATTGAGTTTTTACTGGAAGGTAATTACAGTGATGATGGTGATGACAGTAATTATGTAATGAACACTCCAACTGATCACTTTCAGTGTGGGGCTCATAACATGCCAAGGACAGTTGATGTTCACACAGTGATGGGTCACAGGTCATGTTCACACAGTGATGGGTCACAGGTCATGTTCACACAGTGATGGGTCACAGGTCATGTTCACACAGTGAAGAGTCACAGGTCATGTTCACACAGTGATGGGTCACAGGTCATGTTCACACAGTGATGGGTCACAGGTCATGTTCACACAATGATGGGTCACAGGTCATGTTCACACAGTGATGGGTCACAGGTCATGTTCACACAGTGAAGAGTCACAGGTCATGTTCACACAGTGAAGAGTCACAGGTATGTTCAAAACACAGTGATAGGGTACAAGGTCATGTTCACTCACAGTTAGATGGGTTCACAGTCATGTTCACACAATGATGGGTCACAGGTCATGTTCAACATGTGAAGATCAAGGTATGTTCAAGTGATAGGTACATTCATGTTCACACAGTGAATGGGTCACGGGTCATGTTCACACAGTGATGGGTCACAGGTCATGCTCACACAGTGATGGGTCACAGGTCATGTTCACACAGTGATGGGTCACAGGTCATGTTCACACAGTGAAGAGTCACGGGTCATGTTCACACAGTGATGGGTCACAGGTCATGTTCACACAGTGAAGGGTCACGGGTCATGTTCACACAGTGATGGGTCACAAGTTGTTACAAAAAACGCGATTCTAAAAGCTTAGAAATCTCCAGTGAATACTAGAAAGGACTGCCCTTCTAGCATCCAGCCTGTTACTGGGCTTTCGTAACAAGTAGTCAGTATCCTTGTCCAATTATCCATTAGAATTCAGTATGATTCAATAGTGCTTCAGGATTACAACTGGTAGGCTACTAACTAGAGAAATTAAAATTTAATAAATTTATTAAGTCTAGAGGTATATTATCAAATTAAATTAAATTAAATTAATCACAGTAATCAACATAATATCAATTCTCTCGAGTACAATATTATTGTGCTGAAAGCACATATCACATTTATAATTCTTAAGTACCGTCTGGTACATCAACATTTAATAAGATATTACAAATATGTACAAGTTTGTGTGTATACGTGTAAGTGCTCTAAGTAGTTCGCTATGGTCACAGACCGGGCCGCGGGGGCGTTGACCCCCGAAACTCTCTCCAGGTAAACTCTCCAGGTAAACTCGACTAGACTTAAATAAGTGACTGACAAAGTCCTCAAATAAACTAACTTCTTGACCGACTGGCAACCAGAACAGTCTGCTTGAACAATAAAAAGAATGCTAAGCCCAATAGCAATACAACAAGCAACTGCGACACAGAATCAGGAACAAGGAGATAATATAACGACACTAAGTAGGGACCATCTGCAGATCCTCCACAAAAGTCACAAAACTCCCATACTACTGAATCTAAGTTCAGCATAAGAAAATCCCTGACTGTAATAATACACAGAAACCAGTACAAATTAAGTGAGAAGCTCCAGCTCAGGACCTGAGATGTTTCGAGTGTCTATGTGACACACAACCTCAGTACAACGTCGAAAATCACTGAGTCTATACAATGTTCTGTGAACAGAGTTCTACAGAACAAGAATAATGAGACAGACAATCTGTCCAACCACCAAGCGAGTCTACAGCAGACTGAATATTTCAGGCGAGGTGAGGACACCCCCCCTCGACCACGTGATAACTCCGTGGACAGTACTGCCCAGCAACAGAAGCCGGCAGAATAACGAGCAAAGAGCGATAATTACAGTAGTTAGAAAATCAAGACTTGAACTGAGCACATAATATGTTACATCCTACCTAACAAAGAAGCTACGTCAAATAACAATATAAAGCAATATATTTACCATTTAGCTATTATCACAAATATAAGCAATATAAAATTAAATGAAAAGGTAATAATTATATATATACATAATAATCATTGCAACCCATTCAGGGGTTGCAACACAGGTCATGTTCACACAGTAAAGGGTCAAGAGTCATGTTCACACAGTGAAGGGTGATAGATGACGGTCACACAGTGAAGGGTCATGGGTCATGTTCACACAGTGAAGGGTCGCAGGTCATGTTCACACAATGGTCACAGGTCACGTTCATAGAGTGTTTATTTAGAGGTAGGCCCTCAAGTATCTTCCATGTGTAATTATCATGTATCTCTCTCTTCTCCACTTCAGATAGTACATGCTCAGTAATCTGAGGTATTCCCAATAGTGTAAATGCTGTATTGGCTCTATGCTGGCAGTAAACAATCTACATTTTTCTACTCGGATCTCTCTCCTGCCTTGAACGGAGCTGTTAACACCGAACAGTATTCTAAACGAGAGAGCACAAGTGATTTGAAGAGTGTCATCAGTGACATTATTTTTCTTGTAAGGAAAGTTCTCGTAATCCACCCTGTTATTTTTTCTCCGCTTCAAGGTATTTACACTATGTTCTCGAAATGACAGGTCATCTGTTATTAAACTCAAGTCTTTTACATGTTCCTTGAAGTTGTATGATATAGTTCTCTTGTTCTTCTGTAGCTAGTGTTCCATATGTGAGCAGGAGGTATTTGTCGCCATTTTCTCTTACCCACTGGAAGACTGCTTATTTCCCTGTCTTCTGTCAAGGTAACTTTGATGCTTATTTTCGTATCGTCCGTAAAAGATGATACCAACCTGTGTCAAGTGCTTTTACCTATGTCTGCAATAGGATGAGAAACAGTGAATTTTTTACTTTGCTAAAGCTAAATTTTTCTTTATTTACTACTACTTTTTTGTGCTCTATTTGTTACAAAATTCTACATCCATTTTCGTAATTTTCCTGTTATAACTAATGACTATTATATGAGCTATCACTCCATGATCACATGTGTTAATGCCTTAGCAAAGCACATGCAGACCAATTCAGCGTTTTCAGATTCTTTTATAGCCTCCGGAAACCTATCACCATAGTCTACCAGTTGTGACAAGCCGCTCCAAGATTAAGAGGCGGTGGACAGGAGTCAAGACTCGACTCGCGCGAATACAAGTAAGTGAAAATAGTTTGGTACCCCATAACAGCACCATTAAAGCGTTATTAGTGCGCCACGATAGCACCATTACAGCAAAGACACCACAAAAGCATCAAAGCACCACGACAAACTTCTAGGATCCATGTACAACGTCTTAAAGGTTACCAACAATACCCTCAATACCTCCGTCCCTCCAATAATGTTGAAGGCTGCCAACAATACCATCAATACCTCCTTCCCTCCAACAATGCTGAGGGAAGGAGTTACCTCCTTCCCTCCAACAGTTTTGAAGGTTACCAACAATACCTCCTTCCCTCCAACAATTTTGAAGGTTACCAACAATACCTTCAATACCTCCTTCCCTCCAACAATTTTGAAGGTTACCAACAATACCTTCAATACCTTCTTCCCTCCAACAATGTTGAAGGTTACCAACAATACCCACAATACCTCCTTCTCTCCATCAATGTTGAAGGTTACCAACAATACCCTATAAACCTCCCTCCAACACGTGCTGAAGGTTACAAACAATACCCTCCAGACCTCCCTCCCTCCATCACGTGTTGAGGGTGACAAACAATACCCTCCAGAGTCTGTGCCAGTAATAAAAGTCAGACAAGCTGGTGGAAGACAAGTTGGCATAATTACAAACATCACTGAGAGCAATCATTGTTGAGGGTGCCACTAAGAGTGTACCAGAGTTGTACCACCAGCACACCTCTCACGTTGTTGAGGGTGCTGCTATGAGTGTACCAGAGTTGTACCACCAGCACACCTCTCACACTGTTGAGGGTGCTGCTATGAGTGTACCAGAGTTGTACCACCAACACACCTCTCACGTTGTTGAGGGTACTGTTATGAGTGTACCAGAGTTGTACCACCAGCACACCTCTCACACTGAGGGTGCTGCTATGAGTGTACCAGAGTTGTACCACCAGCACACCTCTCACACTGTTTGTATGCGGTGCCCCGCCCCCCAATGAGGTGTGTACCAGAGTTGTACCACCAACACACCTCTCACTCTGTTGAGGGTGCTGCTATGAGTGTACCAGAGTTGTACCACCAGCACACCTCTCACACTGAGGGTGCTGCTATCAGTGTACCAGAGTTGTACCACCAGCACACCTCTCACACTGTTGAGGGTGCTGCTATGAGTGTACCAGAGTTGTACCACCAGCACACCTCTCACATTGTTGAGGGTGCTGCTATGTGTACCAGAGTTGTACCACCAGCACACCTCTCACACCGTTGAGGGTGCTGCTATGGTGTACCAGAGTTGTACCACCAGCACACTCTCACACGTTTGAGGGTGCTGCTATGAGTGTACCAGAGTTGTACCACCAGCACACCTCTCACTTGTTGAGGGTGCTGCTATGAGTGTACCAGAGTTGTACCACCAGCACCCCTCTCACACTGTTGAGGGTGCTGCTATGAGTGTACCAGAGTTGTACCACCAGCACACTCTCACTCGTTGAGGGTGCTGCTATGAGTGTACCAGAGTTGTACCACCAGCACACCTCTCACACCGTTGAGGGTGCTGCTATGAGTGTACCAGAGTTGTACCACCAGCACACCTCTCACATTGTTGAGGGTGCTGCTATGAGTGTACCAGAGTTGTACCGCCAGCACACCTCTCACACTGTTGAGGGTGCTGCTATGAGTGTACCAGAGTTGTACCGCCAGCACACCTCTCACACTGTTGAGGGTACTGTTATGAGTGTACCGGGGCTGTACCAACAGCACACTTCAGGTAACAGCAGTGATGAGAAAAGTAGCAGTAATGATGAGGTGAGCAGCAGCAGCAATGAGGAGGAAAGTAGCAGCAGCAGTGAGGAAAGCGTCAGCAATAATAAGGAAAGTATTAAGCAGCAGTTAGGAAGGTGTTACAAAATGCGACATCTATTAAGTGAAGATATCTCCAGAGAATACTAGGTCAACTTACTGATCCCCTTCTAGTATCCAGCCTATTTCTGGTTTTATAACAGTTTGTCAGAGAGTATTCTAGTCCACCTAGCCTGTAAAATTAGGTGGCTTCTCAACAGAATGAGATTACAACCGGATGAATACAATCCAACTAAATAAAAGTGAGATCTTTAATAACTATGGCGTCTAGGTGGTAATAGTTACAGTTAATGTAACTCGAATAATTTAGGAGATAAGCTCCTACATAACTCTTGGAGTATAACTTGGTATACTTATATATCATACTTATTTGTACATATAATCATATGGTGCTAAGGGCACATTTGATAAAATACTTAACTGATCTTAATAAGTAACGCTGGTACGTTGCTATGACGAGAAGTACTTAAAAGTACAACAGCAATAGTGTGTAAGTGTGAGTGTTTGTGTAAGTGCTCAATATGTGCTCGGACTGACTCGACTTAAACTTAATATGTAATTGACAAGTCCCTAAATAAGCAAACTTCTCAACCAACAAGGCAAATAAACAGCTTGCATGGACAAGGTGACGATCCATTCGCCAAACAACAATAATGCTCGAAGCAGAAGTAAACAGCACAGCATCAGGAACACAGAAGACCCTAACTGCAGACCTTAAACAGATCCTACACGAAAGTCATAAAACTCCCTAATTCAATTCAACAATTCCAATTTCCCGACTACAACAGTGCATAGATGCCAGAACAAATGTGGGTCTACAGTTGAACTCGGGACCAGACATATAGTGACTCACGAAATCGTAATGACATATAGTGTCTCCACGACACAAACTTTGAAAATGTCAAAATATTGCTAAGCCTTAATAATTCTCTAAGAACAGAGTTGCACAGAGTTACGAGAAGTACGTCCTGACTTTCCATTGAAGACATACTCTACCAAAAACAGAGTCTAAATAAAACGATATGACATAACAAAGAGATGATGTTTCATCAACGAGCAGTAGCAAGAGAAAGAGAGAGAGAGAAGAGAGAGAGAGAGAGAGAGAGAGAGAGAGAGAGAGAGAGAGAGAGAGAGAGAGAGAGAGGAGAGAGAGAGAGAGAGAGAGAGAGAGAGAGAGAGAGAGAGAGAGAGAGAGAGAGAGAGAGAGAGAGAGAGAGAGAGAGAGAGAGGGGGGGGGGGGGACAGGTCCAGCAATAACAACATCAGGTTGGGTACCAGGTAGCGCTTGACACGAACAATATAACAAGCGGGCAGGTAGTTTGCAAGTGCTGGCAGCCAGTCAAAACTCTCCAATAGCAAGCACAGTGAGAAGTGTAGTTACATCCTACCTACACAAGTTAATATAACAAGTCAAATAATAACATAAAACACGAAATTTTCATTTGAGCTATTAATGAAAACATCAGCAATATAAAATTATATGAATAAAATTTATATACAAAATATTTACTGTGTCCTTTCTCTGGGTCGCAATAGAAAGTAACAACAGTGAGGAAAGTAGCATTAACATTGAGGAAAGTAGCAGCAACAGTGATGAAAGCAGCAGCAACGGTAATGACAGCAACAGCAACGGTGATGAAAGCAGCGGCAACAGTGATGAAAGTAACTGCAACGGTGATGAAAGTAACAACGGTGATGAAGGTAGCAGCAACAGTAAAGGGAGAAAGGTATTTAACACCAATAACCTGAACAGATGACGAAGTGTTTGCCCAGGCGGCGGCAGCAGCAACAGCAGCAGCAGGTGGCTGGCAGTACTAGCAGTAAGACTGCTCTGAAATCATCATCATCTCAACATTTGTGGTTGTCATATAAAGTGACACTTTCACAGACACACTAAGTGACTGGTGTCACTTACAGAGTTTATCACTTGTACACACATTTAGCTATCTAAGCCTCACTCTTCAAGAAACATCAGGCATGTGTTTCTCTAAAAGCTACATTATCTGTTCCTGAGAGAAGGCTGTTCTTAAAGGAAGGTTCTTCTTTTCTGTGACAAGACTGTTCTTAAAGGAACTATCTTTGGTTCTCTGAGAAGGATGTCTATAAAGGGCTATCTTTGTTTCTGTGAGAAGGATATTAATAAAGGAACTTCCTTTGTTTCTGTGAGAAGGATATTAATAAAGGAACTTCCTTTGTTTCTGTGAGAAGGATATTAATAAAGGAACTTCCTTTGTTTCTGTGAGAAGGATATTAATAAAGGAACTTTGTTTCTGAGGAGGGCTGCTTTTAAAAAAGAATCTGTTTTCTTGAGGATTCCTTAAATTCCTTTGTTTCTGTGAGAAGGATATTAATAAAGGAACTTTCCTTGTTTCTGTAGGAAGGATTATTAGTATATGGAACTTCTTGTTTCTGTCAGTAAGGTACTCTGTTATATATAAGTGTACTCTGTTTCAGTCAGTTATGTGTACTCTGTTTCGTAGAAGTGATATTAATAAGGGTACTTTCCTGTTGTGTATCTGTTTCAGAGTATGGACTCTTTTATAATGTGTAAATCTGTTTTCTGCCAGATGTGTACTCTGTTTAATAAGGAACTTCTTGTTTCTGTAGCCAGTATGTGTACTCTGTTTCAGTCCAGTATGTGTACTCTGTTTCAGTCCAGTATGTGTACTCTGTTTCAGTCCAGTATGTGTACTCTGTTTCAGTCCAGTATGTGTACTCTGTTTCAGTCCAGTATGTGTACTCTGTTTCAGTCCAGTATGTGTACTCTGTTTCAGTCCAGTATGTGTACTCTGTTTCAGTCCCAGTATGTGTACTCTGTTTCAGCCCAGTATGTGTACTCTGTTTCAGTCCAGTATGTGTACTCTGTTTCAGCCCAGTATGTGTACTCTGTTTCAGTCCAGTATGTGTACTCTGTTTCAGTCCAGTATGTGTACTCTGTTTCAGCCCAGTATGTGTACTCTGTTTCAGCCCAGTATGTGTACTCTGTTTCAGTCCAGTATGTGTACTCTGTTTCAGCCCAGTATGTGTACTCTGTTTCAGCCAGTATGTGTACTCTGTTTCAGTCCAGTATGTGTACTCTGTTTCAGCCCAGTATGTGTACTCTGTTTCAGCCCAGTATGTGTACTCTGTTTCAGCCCAGTATTTGTACTCTGTTTCAGTCCAGTATGTGTACTCTGTTTCAGTCCAGTATGCGTACTTTTTCAGTCCAGTATGTGTACTCTTTCAGCCCAGTATGTGTACTCTTTCAGCCCAGTACGTGTACTCTTTCATTGTAGTGCTGGGGTGTACTGAATCTGGTGTGATCATTGTAGTGCTGGGGTGTAGTGATTCTGGTGTGATCATTGTAGTGCTGGGGTGTAGTGATTCTGGTGTGATCATTGTAGTGCTGGGGGTATTGATATCTGGTGTATCATTGTATGTGCTGGGTGTAGTGATTCGGGTGTATCATTGTAGTGCTGGGTGTAGTGATTCTGGTGTGATCATTGTAGTGAGGTGGTGTATCTGATTCTGGTGTGATCAATTGTAGTCCTGGGGTGTAGTGATTCTGGTGTGATCATTGTAGTGCTGGGGTGTAGTGATTCTGGTGTGATCATTGTAGTGCTGGGGTGTAGTGATTCTGGTGTGATCATTGTAGTGCTGGGGTGTAGTGATTCTGGTGTGATCATTGTAGTGCTGGGGTGTAGTGATTCTGGTGTGATCATTGTAGTGCTGGGTGTAGTGATTCTGGTGTGATCATTGTAGTGCTGGGGTGTAGTGATTCTGGTGTGATCATTGTAGTCCTGGGGTGTAGTGATTCTGGTGTGATCATTGTAGTGCTGGGGTGTAGTGATTCTGGTGTGATCATTGTAGTGCTGGGGTGTAGTGATTCTGGTGTGATCATTGTAGTGCTGGGGTGTAGTGATTCTGGTGTGATCATTGTAGTGCTGGGGTGTAGTGATTCTGGTGTGATCATTGTAGTGCTGGGGTGTAGTGATTCTGGTGTGATCATTGTAGTGCTGGGGTGTAGTGATTCTGGTGTGATCATTGTAGTGCTGGGGTGTAGTGATTCTGGTGTGATCATTGTAGTGCTGGGGTGTAGTGATTCTGGTGTGATCATTGTAGTGCTGGGGTGTAGTGATTCTGGTGTGATCATTGTAGTCCTGGGGTGTAGTGATTCTGGTGTGATCATTGTAGTGCTGGGGTGTAGTGATTCTGGTGTGATCATTGTAGTGCTGGGGTGTAGTGATTCTGGTGTGATCATTGTAGTGCTGGGTGTAGTGATTCTGGTGTGATCATTGTAGTGCTGGGGTGTAGTGATTCTGGTGTGATCATTGTAGTGCTGGGGTGTAGTGATTCTGGTGTGATCATTGTAGTGCTGGGGTGTAGTGATTCTGGTGTGATCATTGTAGTCCTGGGGTGTAGTGATTCTGGTGTGATCATTGTAGTGCTGGGGTGTAGTGATTCTGGTGTGATCATTGTAGTGCTGGGGTGTAGTGATTCTGGTGTGATCATTGTAGTGCTGGGGTGTAGTGATTCTGGTGTGATCATTGTGTAAATACCTTCATGTTCTCTCTCTTAATGCTATCACATCTGGCCGTCGTACGTAGTGAGTTTTCTAGCTTTTTATTTCAATTTCTATCTTCATTTATTTTGTCTTGTTTAGGAATAATTATGTCAGCTGACCTTTCTTTTAAATAATATAATAAGACAAAGATCACGACAGCCAGGAAGATGACGGGGTGGGTATTGAGAACTTTCAAAACAAGGGAAATAATGCCAATGGTGACACACTTCAAATTGCTAGTGCTCCCTCATTTAGAATATTGCTCAGTGCTGATGACCTCGTTCAGGGCAGGAGGAATATCAGAGCTGGAACAAATACAGAGATCGTTTACGGCTCACACTGAGCCAGTAAAGCACCTAAATTACTGGGAACATCTTAAAGTCTTGAACATGTACTCACTGGAGCGGAGGGAGAGAGAGAGATACATGATAATATGTACCTGGCAAGTACTCGAGGACCTGGTCCCAAATCTGCATACTGCCATAACAACATACTGGAGTGAGAAATATGGAAGTGCAGAATAAACCCAGTGAAAAGCAGGTGTGCCGTGAGGATAACAAGGGAACACTGTATCAACATTCGTGATCCCCCAGACTAGTCAACATCTTAAGAGAAGATATCAGAAACACGGCTGGAACAGGTGTAGAAGCCTTCAAGAGGAAACTGGACAAGTATCTTCACCAGGTGCCAGATCAACCAGGCTGTGATGGAAATGTGGGGTAGCGGGCCTCCAGCAGCAACAGCCTGGTTGACCAGTGTTGCTGCTGGTTGCGTAAGGCTACCTTACCAACCAGCGAACCAGATGCTAAGGATCTGACGATTGAACGGGGCCCCATCGTCAGATCAGTATCTAGGTTGAGCCAATGAGAAGGTGGATCTGGCAATTGTGAAGGTGACGTGTTTACCACTCACGTTTTCACCCGTGTCATTTCCATTCTAGAGCTGGTTGAAGCACAGTGGTCTTTCTCTTGACTGCTATTCTGCCATGATTACTGTGACATGCACTAATACCTATTGCTGTACATATTGTATATAGTGTACATACTGCTGTTTATACTTGGTGAAGGATAATATAATTCAAAGTTTTTCTGCTGTGTTCATTTTGATCCCTTTACAACCAGGATAACAGGCCTTTGAGAACCTGGATTGTAATAACCAGGCAAGCACCAGACGAGCCTGGCCCATGGCCGGGCTCCAAAAATAGTGAGGCTCTCGAAACTCATCAAAGGTATATCAAAGGTAAAGGTGTAAAACGCTCATCGCATAAATCTGTACTCTTCCGTGTATTTCACACGAATGTCCTGGTATCCTAGGTTGTACATTATTGTTTACTAAGTGAAGATTGTACATCTCTGCACAAGAGTATCACAGCTGTCTTCCTAAGCCACAGTGTTAACATATTCAGTTATTCTCTGCAGTGTGCGTTTATAAAATTATTCCTTTTTTATCGTTCTAGAGTTGCAATATATAAATATTTCCATGGCATAGTATTATATATTTTATGTTTCATGGCTCCACCTGTGATGATGTCTGTCATCAGGTGAGTATTTGTGTGATTATTTGTTTCAGTGTTGCTGCAGCTTCAGGTGTTTCCTTCTTTGCAGTTTTCTTTCATCCCTTTCATCTGGTACTTATTCCAATTTGTTTTAATTTTCTCTTATATTTGCTGGTGACTGAATAATCTGTGTTGATATCGGCGGTTTTATACTTGTGTTCTCGTGACCTAGGCTTGTGTGCGCTAGCATTTCCGAGAAAGCTTAATTTATACTTGGAATGCTTTTTCCAAAAAACTTATGTCTGTCCTTATCAGCGTATCCTTGACCTGATCAAGTAAGCTCTTGGTGCTAGCCGAACGCACTCCAGCTTAGATAACAGCTAGGGCTGATCAGGAATTAACTTAAGGAAATGATCCGGTTCTCTCTTAAAGACAGACAGACAGAGGTCTGCTGGTAAATCTCCTTATTTATGAAGGTTATTCGAAAGTGTTAGCTCCTTTACACTTAATGAATTATCTCAAAGTACTCATTTCACCACTGCTTTTCACTGCGGTTATTTTGCACCTTTTACCGAGTCTGTTGCTTGCGTGGGGAGCAATTTCGGTGTGCAGATTTGGAACCTATCCCTCCAGAATTTTACGTGCGTAAATTCTGAAGTATCTTCCTGGCCTACGTTCCAAGGAGAACAGTTCAAGGGACTTCAGGTGTTCCCCATAATTTTGGAGCTTGACTGAACTTATACGAGCAGTGAAGGTTCTTTGTATTTTCTCCAGCCTTAGAGGGGCTGTTAGTGTACAGTTATATTCCGAGAACAAGTGACTTAAAGAGTAACATTACTAAACCGACAATACAGCAACAGCAGTAGAAGAGATAGCAGCAGCAGCAGGTAGTGGCAGACAGCAGCAGCAGGTAGTGGTAGACAGCAGCAGGTAGTGGCAGACAGCAGAAGCAGCGGCAGTTAGTGGCAGACAGCAGAAGAAGCAGCAGGTAGTGGCAGACAGCAGGTAGTGGCAGACAGCAGAAGCAGCAGGTAGTGGCAGACAGCACCAGGTAGTGGCAGACAGCAGCAGCAGCAGGTAGTGGCAGACAGCAGCAGCAGGACACAGACGGACAGATTCGCTACGGTGGACAACAAAGCGGGCGGCACCGGAGCGTGAGGCCAGGCACTGGTTTGGCACTATCCACCCCCACCACTGTAAGACCCACACTCTTCGCTGCTAGATACAGTTACCTTACCCAAGGTGTAATTACCTTACTTTATGTGTAGTTACCTTACCCTAGGTGTAGTTATCTTACCCTAGGTGTAGTTACCTTACCCTAGGTGTAATCTTATCCTTGGTGTAATCTTATCCTTGGCGTAGTTATCTTACCCTGGGTGTAGTTACCTTACCCAAGTTGTAGTTACCTTACTCTAGGTGTAGTTACCGTGCTCTAGGCGTAATCTTACTCTAGGTATAGTTACCTTATTCTAGGTGTACTACCCTACTCTAGATATAATTACCTTATTCTTGGAGAAGTTACCATTCTTTAGGTGAGGTTATCGTACATTTGACGTTACCTTACTTAAGGTGAACATATTTTAGGTAAACGCACTCACTACTGACCTGTTGATGTTTTGAGGGAGGGAAGGGAGGAGAGAGGTTACTGTCCCCACTCCGCGTTCCTGAACCAAGCCTCTGGTTGCTGACCTGATCATTCATGCTATTTGTGCTAGCAGCACGCCATCCAAACTAACACCCAATACCAGTTAATGAGGAACCCGTTAATTCCCTCATTAAGACATGGGACTATTGGAAAGTCTCCAAGTTTATGAAGGAAGTGTTTTGAATATTTTGAGTTGTTTATTCTTAGTGAGTTACCTCTTAGTGTGTTCCTTGCAACTCCGCTTTTCATTGGAAATATGCTGCACCTACTTTCTTAGGGAGTAATTTCAGGATATAGTTTGGAAGCATTCCCTCCAGTAATATCCAGGTATCAAAAAGATGCATTTTCTTTTCTGCATTCCAGGGAGTACAGTATGAAAGACTGATCATTCCCAGTAATTTATATGTTTGGAAAATTTATACAGTGAATGTTTACTGTGAATTCTTCATACCATACCTGTGACTAGTGTCGAGGGTTCTACCCTCACAGACAGGTTTGAGGCCAGGTTTCCGTGTTAACTGCCTGGTAAAGCAGACTGTTGTTACTAGCACACCTACCGGCCCGTAAAGCAATCACAGTGGGTAACCTTTCACATAGCGAAGGTCGATTCCCAGTTTCTCCTTGAAAACTTCTACCTTTGATTAGACATATATTCCAGATCTGTAATTTCGTTTGCTTTAAATGGAAGTGTCAGTGTATGGCAATATTCCAGTCTAAAGAGGACAAGTGACTTCAAGAATATCATCAATGACTTGCCATCTCGTATTTTGAAAGTTCTTGTTATTCAGCCATTTTCCTGATGGTTGTGATAGTAATATTACAGTGATCCTTGAGTGTAACTCTGGCATCAGTACTTACATTCCTCTCCTGCTCAACTGAATGGTTTGCGTTCTATACCCTGTTCCATTTTTTTTAGTCCATGTTTAAAAAATAACGTAACTTACATTTACCCTGACTGGAACACCTGGTTTATATCAGCTAAGATGTTAGTTGTTAGCTCAGTATGTGGTACCCCCATATAAAATCAAGTATTATCTACTAAGGATAATAGTGATATGATTTGTGTTTATGTCATAGATGAGAAAGTGAAAGAAAATTATGGAAATGATGTTTTCACTGGAACAATCTGATCCTACATTACAGAGTATTAGATTAAATCTTTTAGAAAGTTGAACACCCATCTGTTTATTTTTCGACTTATTTAATTTGTACACATTTTGTTTTAGCCGGGCTGTGATTTGTACGTTGGATTGCGTGCTGCCGGCAATAACAGCCTGGCTGATCAGGCCTTGACTCCCGAAACACCCTCCAGGTAGGTAAGATTTCATCCCGATCACAGCATTCAGGACAAAAACTAATGAATGATTTAAGAGATTATACACAACATACAGCTCCTGGACAACATAACTCCGGCGTGAAGTCCCATCAAAATAATCATGCGCTAAACCCAGAGAATGTCCAGATATTCGCTCAAAGGACTGATTTATGCATAAAACCTTGAAGTGAATCTGACGACTCGGGAGGAAAGATGTGATTACGACTTATAAAATTTTAAAAAGTAATAGCAGGGTAGATAGAAAAAGTGGCGTTAACAAGTATTTGTTTAGCACTGAGGTAATTAAAAAATGGAAAAAGATAAACGAAGAGGTGGTGAATGGTCTCTCCGGAGACCAGAGTAAGTATGACAGAGCCTGGATGGCCAAAATACAGCAGATATCTAAGTCAACCCAAGAGGCGGAATCAGGTGTGTCTCGTCGTTTCCAAACACACCTGGGTGAGCACGCACGCACGCACGTACACACACACACACACACACACACACACACACACCACATCCGCAGCATTAATGTTTGCTAAAGGTCTGATGTATCCTGCGGTGGTTATATTATCCCCAAGTGACAGTGGTGAGCACAGTTTATTTATTCACTGCAGCAACACCAGAGGATACACACACGTTGGCAAACTTTCTGACCGTCTGTCTCTGACACATGATTGACTAAATAGCTTAAATATGTGATATGATTTCAACCGAATTGCGAATAGGTTCAAATATCAGCAAATTCCGCCAATAATTTGCGAAGATATGACTATCTGGACATACGTCGCTAAAATGGTAGGTCCTTGCGTCCACCTGGTGTTGGTTGTCTCTCCCCGGCTGTTAAAACTTCTTTACTACCTCGTTGTCACCGTCTGCCAACTTCTTGGTGAATCAATCGCATATGCTGAGTCATATTTCTTCGTTTATGACTTTTTGTTCTTCCAGGATTTCAGACATTTCAGGAAGATGGTGGGAACACTCGCCTATCTCAAAGCTGCCTCCTTCTTTGCGACATTTCTTTACATTTTCACTTTTATATATTATTATTAATGCACAATAAACATATAATCCACACATAGAAAAGAGCTTACGACGACGTCTGACTTGGACCATTTATTTTTATGTATCCCTGAAAAGGAACCTTCAAGAGGTTGCCTGATTTTTTTTCTTTTCATATTTTCTTCCCCTGCTTTTTGATTGTATTTTGCTCAAAATTCAAGAAAGCCTCATTCAATCGGCTTAAATTTTCAACACTTGAGTACGGTATCGAGAATCAAATTCTAGAACAACTGGCATGTACAGGCGCTCCATACCAAAGTTACTGAAGCCATTCAAATCATCTTTGAATGGCTGGGATAACTTCCAAAATCTTCAGTGGCGGAGCTTCAAACCTTCACAAAAGGTGGCAGAAAATTCTAGGACGGCGGAGAGTGACACTCAACGTGCAGGAGCAGACTGGATTAGTGTGAATTTTTTATTCCCGTTAAATCACTTTCAGTAAGTTTCAGTTGACCTCTTCAGAAGAGTTTTAATATGTATGGCTGATACATCTTATGTCCAGGATAGTACCTATTAATTATGTCCAGGATAGTACCTATTATCTTATGTGCAGGATAGTACCTTTAATCATGTCCAGGACAGTATTTATTATCTTATGTCCAGGATAGTACCTATTACTTATGTCCAGGACAGTACCAATTAATTATCGTTTTTGTGCTGGCAAATTTGATGTAGCAATATAACAAAAACAAAAAAACAAAAACTTGGAATCGTTGGAATCCGTGCTATAACTCGAAAATGACTCATCTGAGCGTCTTCAAATTCCCCCCCACTGATGTGGTTTCCTGTACACGCATGGCTTATGGAGGAAGAATTCTGTTCCACTTTCCCATGGAGATAAGATGAAATAAAGAAGAACAAGAACTATTAGGAAAACAGAAAACCCAGATGGGTATGTAGATATATGCGTGTACATTCATGTGTAGTTGACCTAAGTGTAAGTAGAAGTAGCAAGATATACCTGGTATCCCACGTGTTTGTGTGACAAAAAAATTACACCAACAATCCTATCACCATGTAAAGCATATCTCCCTGGGTAGTTGCTGTCTACAAACCTATTACCTAGTATATACAGCGCTCGTGACGGTATTATGCCGGGCGAGTGCCTCGGCATAATGCCGTGACGAAAATCAAAGACCTACTATATAGGTGGGGTCTTTTTTCGTCAGTGCATTCTGCTGGGTAGCAGCCATAAGCATGACATCTTGGCCTGCCACCACACTTCACAGTGACTTCTCATTGCTCACGTGGCTGCCGTGTTGAGAGGAAGTGTTGCACTTTTGTCTCTCATCCGGCCTATCTTTTGTCCGGTGTTCCCTTTGATTTTGGGGCTATACATCTTTGATTATGGGTAAAAGAAAGTCTTTAACACCTGAAACTATAGCTCAAGTCATAGGGCTTTACAAAGCTGGGGACCAGACGAAAGAAATAATGGAGAATGTTAGTGCGTGTGAGCGTTCAGTGAGGAACTGGGTGCAGCGTTTCCAGGCTGGTGGCGGTGTCGAGTTACCGTCTACCAAACCTCGGCCTGGCCCCTCGAAGAAGATATCTGTTAGTACCTTAACTGTGTTAAAGAAGCAGTTAGAGAGTTACTGCTTCGTTATATATATACATACATACATACATACATACAACACACACACACACACACACACACACATATATATATAATATATATATATATATATATATATATATATAATATATATATATATATATATATATAATATATATATATATATATATATATATATATCACTAACAACACTGCGCTAGCCAAGGATTCGAACCCATGTTGTACTGGCCTGCCTCATGGTAAGGGAGAACCACATGATGCTTTAAACCACAGGACCACCCAACCCTGTGGTTTAAAGCGTCATGTGGTTCTCGCTTACCATGAGGCAGGCCAGTACAACATGGGTTCGAATCCTTGGCTAGCGCAATGTTGTTATTAATCAATACCACTCGTCCATGGTTACTATATATATATATATATATATATATATATATATATATATATATATATATATATATATATATATATATATATATATATATGCAAAACAACCAGTGTGAATGAATAGTGAAATTCCAAGCGCTTTCATGACTTCTGACATTATCAAGAAACTATAAAAACAGTACATCAAGGGTCAAGACTACACCATCACATCCCACAACAAAGCAACACCTCAAACACGCGTGACGACACACGACTCAGTGAAACACACCTAATACTCTACCCAAGAAATAAGATTTATTACCTATTTAATGTATCACTGAATTCTTCCCAAATTTTATTAATTATAAATGAATCCAATTTATATACACCAAAGGAAATATTCATATTATTGTCAAAACTGCTTTTTATGAAACAAGATTTAATTATATTCCTGTCGACCATGGACTTGCTTGATACAACTTTCTCAACTTTTTGAAAATCATTTGGATGGTTAAAATCTCTCAAATGAATAAATAGAACATTAGAGTCTTATCCAGTTCTAAGGCCATATTTTTTTTTTAATCTTAGTTTGAGACTTTTACCAGTTTGACCATAATAAACTTTATCACAAATATTACAAAGAATCTTATAGACACATCCATCAGCATTTTGGGGGGAATTTTTTTATCAAAAGTTTTTTTACTGTATCAAGATTTTTAAATACAACTTTGATATTAAAAGTCTTAAGAGAAGGCATATCAACCAAGTTTTCCTGGTAAGGGAGAACCAACATATTTTTAGTTGAATAAGGCTGGTTGTCCCTTTCTGAATCGTAAAAAGTATTTCTAGCAATTTTAAAAGATTTATCAATTACGTTTCTTGGGTATTTCAGATCATTAGCTATTTCATAAATTTTTAATATTTCTTCATCTATGAACTCTGGACTACAAATACGCAAAGCTCTCAAAAACACTGATGAAAAAACCGACAAATTTCTGAGTATAAAACTTATCATTAAATACAAATTTTGCATTAACAATGCAAAGTTTAATAAGTTTAATGATAGTAGGAACTGGCAATGGTAAATTATGATTAACAAGTTCTTCAGAAGAACTTGTTAACATCAACTACATAATGCACTACATCCAGGGAGGGTGGTGCTGCTACACCAACAACTACATACTACACTTCAATCAGAAAGGGTGCTGCTGCTACATCAACTACATAATGCACTACAACCAGGGAGGGTGGTGCTGCTACATCAACTACATAATGCACTACAACCAGGGAGGGTGGTGCTGCTACATCAACTACATAATGCACTACAACCAGGGAGGGTGGTGCTGCTACATCAACTACATAATGCACTACAACCAGGGAGGGTGGTGCTGCTACATCAACTACATAATGCACTACAACCAGGGAGGGTGGTGCTGCTACATCAACTACATAATGCACTACAACCATTGAGGGTGGTGCTGCTACATCAACTACATAATGCACTACAACCAGGGAGGGTGGTGCTGCTACATCAACTACATAATGCACTACAACCAGGGAGGGTGGTGCTGCTACACCAACAACTACATACTACACTTCAACCAGAAAGGGTGCTGCTGCTACACCAACAACTACGTACATACTACACTACAACCAGGGAGGGTGGTGCTGCTACACCAACAACTACGTACATACTACACTACAACCAGGGAGGGTGGTGCTGCTACACCAACAACTACGTACATACTACACTACAACCAGGAAGGGTGGTGCTGCTACACCAACGATTACATACTACACTACAACCAGGGAGGGTGGTGCTGCTACATCAACAACATACTACACTACAACCAGGGAGGGTGGTGCTGCTACACCAACAACTACGTAAATACTACACTACAACCAGGAAGGGTGGTGCTGCTACACCAACGATTACATACTACACTACAACCAGGGAGGGTGGTGCTGCTACATCAACAACATACTACACTACAACCAGGGAGGGTGGTGCTGCTACACCAACTACGTACATACTACACTACAACCAGGGAGGGTGGTGCTGCTACATCAACAACATACTACACTACAACCAGGGAGGGTGGTGCTGCTACACCAACAACTACGTACATACTACACTACAACCAGGAAGGGTGGTGCTATTACATCAACAACTACATACTACACTACAACCAGGGAGGGTGGTGCTGCTACATCAACAACTACAATACACTACAACCAGGAAGGGTTGTGGTGCTGCTACAACATCTACACTACACTACAACCAGGGAGGGTGGTGCTGCTACATTAACTACATCCAGGGAGGGTGGTGCTGCTACATCAATAACTACACTACACTACATCCAGGGAGGTTGGTGCTGTTACATCAACAACTACACTACAACCAGGGAGGGTGGTGCTGCTACATTAACTACATCCAGGGAGGGTGGTGCTGCTACATCAACAACTACACTACACTACATCCAGGGAGGGTGGTGCTGCTACATCAACAACTACACTACACTACAACCAGGGAGGTTGGTGTTGCTACATCAACAACTACACTACACTACAACCAGGGAGGGTGGTGATACTACATCACTAACAACTATTCCAAGTTTGCATAACATTAGAACAACAGATGTATTCCACAGCAGAAGCTTCAATCTGATGCCAGAGTTGAGGAAAAAAATTTCAACTTTCAGTATAGAAGAAAAAAAATCTGCGGAGACACGTACAAGTACTGTCAAAGTTACACAACTTGTGTCGTGCCTAGTACGTAGCAGTGCCCCAGCACGTACGAGTGATCCAGAATGTCTCAAACTGCTCTATCTTGCAGGTGGTCTTACCACTTGATCTTGCAGGTGGCTGTGACACGCTAAGAGTATATGTTACATTTTATTTAGCGTATGCTACACCCCCATATATGCACGCCTCTCGACCAGTAAACCAGGTGAGAAGCGTTTAACGAGAAGGGGCCCCATCATTATACCAGTACCATTATACAATCATTGACAAGGCAAGCACTAGACAAGCCTGGCCCACGGCCGGGCTTCGAGTAGTGAGACTCTTGAAACCCATCAAAGGTTTATCAACCAGCCTGTCACAAGAAAGCATGCCAAAGCTGTAAAGCGATGTGGTACACTCGTGAAGCAGCCTTTGCAGACTCACCTTCACAGCTGGTCACTATGGTGACCAGCTGTGAAGGTAAATATAATGAGGCAAATATAAGCACAAGACAACCTTGTCTTGTGCTTATATTCGCCTCATTGTACACAGCTGTACTCACCTGCCTTTTAGCTTGTTCCTAAGTGGTTATCGTGTACAGGCCAGTCTACACCTATGCTTGTATTAATAGGTGCTTGTCCTGAATTTTGTCTCTGAATTATCTCTACGAGCCTGCCTTCAGTACTGCAATGCAACCTGAAAAATTGAGAGCTATTGCTTCGTGTTGCTTAGAGCATACTGCAATCAGTGTTTTGTTATAGTGGGTTATGCCGCCGACACGTGTTAGGCGACTGGCGCCTGAGCATAACCTGCAAAATTTGCCAGACTATCTCCACAGTGCTGCTGCCGAATTGCTCATGCTATTGGCATAGAGTATCAACGAACTCTTACTGCTGCACAGCTTAGTGAGTGTATACGCAACAAATTAAATGTTGACTCGAGTAACAATGCGCGTTCCAAACTGTTGCCACGAGAGCTTCGGTTCCTTCATAATGCAGGAGGGCAGATTCCTGAGCAACCTGACCAACAGCCATTTGGGGAAATGGGTGGTGAAACAGGGTTCTCTAGGGAGAAGTCAGCTTCATTAGCACTTGAGTTGGCTAAACTCAAACCTGACAATGCCAGGGAGCAACGTGCATTTGCTAAGGAAAAGTTCTGATAGAAGAGGAGACAATTTCAGCGTACTGTGGTTGACATTTTCAGTGTTTGAGTGACGGAGATTTCGCTAATTATACTTTGAAAGTAACTGCACCCGCCAAATATAGGCGAGAATTTAAACTGAGCGCCAGCCCTATGTGGGTCGGTCCCATGTGGACTTTGTTCTGTTCCAAAGTCTGGAACAGAACTTCTCCAGGCTGAGGGACTGACAACCTCAAATCTACGACTTCAAGGGTGATGGACTGATTACATCGTCTTCACATCTCTACTGCTCCTGCCTACTTTCTGTACTCGACTGAAGAAGCCTACTGTGTAGGCGAAACGTTTCGGAATAAAGTTGCCTATGTCTTATCTACCAACCAGCAAAATCATTCAGAGAAGCTTTAACTAGGCTAGGAATTAATCAAAAACTTTCCACAGCCTATAATACTTAGTCCTACGGTGCCTTGGTAAGGTTTCACCAAACCTTAAAGTAAGATGTACTTGTATTGCAGGCATTTTCCTGCAAACTGGGAAGAATCATTTCCTCTGTTGTTGTTTGCAATGTGACAAACTGTATAGGAATCAACTGGGTACAGTCCTTTTGATATGATTTTTGGGCATAATGTGAGAGGCCCCCAACATGTGCTCAAGGAAGGATGAATGAGAGAAGATGCCTACAAAACATCGTACGATCCTTAATCAAGATTGCACATGGCCCGACAGCTGGGTAAGGCCAATTTAAAATCCTCTCAAAACATAAAACAGGTATGACGAAACTTCTAAATTTCGCTCCTTTAACCAGGAGACAAGGTGTTGGTCCTGGAGCCTGTGCCTGGTCACACCCTGAAATCAAGGTGTGACAAGGGACCAATGCAGATAAGAAAAAAGAATTCTGATTTAAACTACATGGTAGCACCTCCTGACAATCCCAATGCAGGTAAAGTCTACCACATTAATCAGATTACAGTATTCTTTCAACCAACTAAGGCCCCAGTGATGACTTTATCCTGTCCCTGACCCTATGGACAACCCTGATTCCTTGTACACAATTCCAGAGGTTCAATCAGGTTTCCTAACTCAACCATCCTCCAGGGTCAGGAGTTGCAGAGCACCAAGTAGTAACACTATCTTTCTGCAAACCTATCCTGACACATTTTCGGATGTTCCAAAAAAGTGCAACCAACGTTATCACAATGTGGACATAGGAACTGCTAAACCTATTAAACTCTCTCTCCTTACAGAGCTAATCCTGAAAAACAGAGCCTACTTTAGCAGGAAGATGCATTGCTGTTAGTATATGGATTGGTGGAGGAATCGTCCAGCCGATGAACTTCACAATGCATCCTTGTTGAACAGCCTGATGGAGGAGTCCAGATGTGTACCGACTACCGTAAGATGAATGAGGTTACATCACCAGATATTTACCCTCTCCCACATGTTTGGATGATATAGTGTACTTTGTGAGTTAAGGCCCCCTTCTTTTCTAAACTAGATCTTCTTAAAGGTTACTATTGGATACCTTCAACAGATAAAGCAAAGGAGATTTCTGTCTTCACAGTTAGAGGTCACTATCAATATACTGTGACCCCATTTGGAACGTGGAACTCACCTGCCACATTCTAAAAATTGATCCATCAGGCTATTAAAGGACTTGAAGGCATGGTGGCTTATCTGTACAATATAGCTGTAGTTTCTGATAAGTGGGATCAACTTGTGTCCCATTTTGAATCTCTCTTTGAGAGGTTCAGAGCCTTTCAACCGACAATAAACTTGAGCAAATCATCTTTTGGCCAATCTATTACTTTCTTAAGCCATGAAGTAGGTAGTGGCAAAGTAGCACTTATAAATGTCCAAGTTTTGGCTATTAAAAATTATTTCATTCCTCAGGATAAGAAGTCCTTAGAAAGATTCTTGGGGATTACATGATTTTATAGAAAATTCTGCAAAAACTTTGCAGATGTTGTAGCTCCCCTAACCTCACTTACCATATATAAGAATAAATATTGCTGGACCCCAAATTGTCAAGAGGCATTTACTATGTTAAACTTCTCTTAAGCGCTGCTGCCATACTCCTGTTTCCCAATTTTTCGAAACTATTTGTATTACACATTGATGCTTGTGAATTGGGAACTGGGGAGTGTTACCCCAACCTTCTAGTGAGGGTAGTCTGCAGCCTGTGGTGTATTACTCAGCCAAATACCAGGCCTATTCCAAAATAGAGAAAGATCCTGGTACATGCATTAGAGCATTTTAGTATGTTCTTAAACATCTCATCACACGTGGTAACAGTCTGCCCACACTCCTCTGACGTACCTTAGTTCAATCAATAGAAAGAACACCCGACTTATGCATTTGGCATTACAGTTGCAACTGTACCTCTCCATATACCACACAGCTGGCAAAGATAATAAAATGGCTGACGCCTTCTCTAGAACTTAATTTGTTTGGGTGTTTTAGGGACAAAATGGGTAGTAAGCTCTTTTTTTCCTTTATGGTCATAAAGTAAAATTTGAGTTAATCTGGCCATGAGGTTTTTTCTTTTATTTTAGTGAGGAGAAACTTGTTCCCACTGGAGTCTTGAAGCAACACTAGCCCTACCGTCTGCTGTCTCATTCTAAGGTTGTGTCTGACTTGGAAGTACTTTGGAGCTTAACATTACCTAATGAGCAGGATGGTTGGAGTTTTTTGTGCCATGGTGGCACATACCCATGGAAGATGCCTAATCCTGGCTACTGATCTTACCACTTGATGTTGCAGGGGGACTTACCATTTGATCTTGCAGGTGATCTCCCCACCTGATCTTGAAGGGGGGTCTTACCATTTGATCTTGAAGGTAGTCTTTCCACTTGATCTTACAATTAATCTTTCTATTTGATCCTCCAGGTGATCTTTCCCAGTGATGGCTGGTGGTGGCGGTTGCTGGTGATGGTCGTGTTGTTGTGTCAGTACCAACATCAGCTGGCTGTCAGCCACCTGGCTAAAACCGGGTAATTTTGAGTGCAGACACTGGCCAGCTGGCACAATCTTGCAGCGCGGAGTTATGGCCTCGGAACCGGATTTAAAAAAAATCGAGACTGAGAGCTTTTCGTGCAGGATAAATGGAAAGCCTGACCTCCTTAGCCCCTTCCCTGCTGCTACCCTAGCAGCCCCTGCACCAGCAGATACGTAAATACATTATGTATTACCGTCTGTATGCATATATAAAGAACATAATTCAAATGTATGTTAATCATCTGAAAGAAGGTAAGGGATTGAAACCAATTCGAGTTCTAGTTAAAATAATAACTATCCTAGAGCCCCTCACCCCCTCACTCAGGCCATTACCTCAAAAAATGAAATGTTTAATTTGAATTAACTATATTACTTTTATCTATTTATTGGTTGGATATAACTAATATATTCTGTGTTTAACATACAAAATGTGTTTATATTACTTTTCCTTCCAATTCCTCTAAAGATGTGAGTGTAAACATATGAAATCGCTCAGGTGTTTTTCCTCTTTTCACTTTTTTTTTTTTCTATCACGC
>NC_069444.1:34798279-34844593 GCF_026875155.1 Cherax quadricarinatus
TATTAAATTAAGAAAACAAATTTAAAAATTTTAGTTGGGTTAGGTAAAAAAAATGCTCGTTTATAATAATTGGGTAATTTTCTAAGATACTTTTGGTGAAAAATTTTAAAAATTGTTACTTTAACAGTAATGAAAAAAAAATATCTTTAAACGTATAAGAGAAAATTTTAGAAAGGACTTAATTTTAAATGAGTTCTTGCTAATTGACCAGCTTTACATATTCGGCACGACATTATATATATAATTATTGTAACCACGAACGAGTGGTATTGATCAATAACAACACTGCGCTAGCCAAGGATTCGAACCCATGTTGTACTGGCCTGCCTCATGGTAAGCGAGAACCGCATGACGCTTTAAATCACAGGACCACCCAACCCTAGGGTTGGGTGGTCTTGTGGTTTTAAGCTTTTATGTGGTTCTCTCTTACCATGAGGCAGGCCAGTACAACATGGGTTCGAATCCCTAGCTAGTGCAGTGTTGTTATTGATATATATATATATATATAATATATATATATATATATATATATATATATATATATAAAATATTTATATAAACACTGATCTCTGGCTGAAGAAGACTCGAGCCTATGAACCTTGGAACAAGGTACGCAGTGCTATACCATTCTCACCACACTGGACAATACCTTGGCGACTAGCACAATGCTAGACGTTGATCCAAGGCAGCCAGCTTTCAGGGAGAAGGCTTACAGCTTTTCATCTCATCCCTTGCATGCATCAGCCTTACTAGAGATTTTAACAATGCAAGGAATTCGCAAGAGCAGGGGATGAGATGAAAAGCTGTAAGCCTTCTCCCTGAAAGCTGGCTGCCTTGGATCAACGTCTAGCATTGTGCTAGTCGCCAAGGTATTGTCCGGTGTGGTGAGAATGGTATAGCACTGTGTACTTTGTTCCAAGGTTCGTAGGTTCGAGTCTTCTTCAGCCAGATATCAGTGTTTGTGTATATTTCGCCTCTTTCATAGAATAATCTGCTGACACATCCACTCCTAAATATCTGAATACATTCACCTCCTCCATACTCTCTCCCTCCAATCTGATATCCAATCTTTCGTTACCTAATTTTTATCATCTTACTCTGTCCGATATTCACTTTTAATTTCCTTCTTTTACATACCCTACCAAACTCATCAAGCAACCTCTGCAACTTCTCTTCAGAATCTCCCAAAAGCACAGTGTCATCAGCAAAGAGCAACTATGACAACTCCCACTTTGTGTTAGATTCTTTATCTTTTAACCCTACACCTTTTGCCAACACCCGAGCATTCACTTCTCTTACAACCCCATTCATAAATATATGAACCATGATGACATCACACATCCTTGTCTAAGGCCTGCTTTTACTGGGAAATAATTTCCCCCTCTCCTACATACTCTAACCTGAGCCTCAGTATCCTCGTAAAAACTCTTCACTGCTTTCAGTAACCTATCTACTTTATCTTCGAAGAGTTTCGAGAGTCAATCTGAGCCCGGCTCGTTTGGTGCTTGCCTGGTCAACCAAGCTGTTGCTGCTGGAGGCCCACTGCCCCACATATCCATCACAGCCTGGTTGATCTGGCACCTGGTGAAGATACTTGTCCAGTTTCCTTTTGAAGGCTTCTACACTTGTCCCAGCCGTGTTTCTGACAGCTTCTGGTAAGATGTTGAATAGTCTGGGACCCCCAAATGTTGATACAGTGTTCCTTGCTCCTCACTGGGTTTATTTTACACTTCCTCCCATACCTCTCACCCCAGTACGTTATAGCAGTGTGCAGATTTGGGACCACCCTCGACTATTTTCCAGGTATATATTATCATATATCTCTCCTCCGCTCCAGTGAATACATGTTCAAGACTTGCAGGCGTTCCCAGTAGTTTAGGTGCTTTACAGGCTCAATGTGAACCGTAAACGATGTCTTTATTTGTTCCAGCTCCGATATTTCTCCTGCTTTGAACGGGGCCGTCAGCACTGAGCAATATTTTAAGCGAGAGAGCACTAGCGATTTGAAGAGTGTCACCATCGGCATTATTTCCCTTGTTTTGAAAGTTCTCAATACCCACCCAGTCATCTTCCTGGCTGTCGTGATCTTTGTCTTGTTATAGTCTTTAAAAGAAAGGTCAGATGACATAATTATTCCCAGGTCATTTACGTGTTCCTTACGTTCTATTTGGTGACCCTCTTGAGTTTTGTATATAGTGTTCCTTTTAAGTTCTTCATGTTTTCCATATCTAAGCAGCTGGAACTTATCACCAATGAATGTCATGTTGTTCTCCACTGCCCACTGGAAAACCCTGCTTATGTCTTCCTGTACTTTTTCAGTGTCCTCAACAATAGTTACTTTCATGCTTATTATAGTGTCATCTGCAAATGATGATACAAAAGTGTGTCGGGTGTTTTTTTCTGTCTGCTATGAGGATGAGAAACAGCAGAGGTGCCAGGACAGTGCCTTGGGGCACTGAGCTTTTGACCTGACTGATGCTAGATCTTGCAATGTTCACTGCTACTTTTTGTGTTGTGTGTGTTAGGAACCCGAAAATCCATCTGCCTACCTTCCCCTTAATACCTATTGCCTTCATTTTATGTGCTATCACTCCATGATCGAATTTGTCAAACGCCTTTGCAAAATCTGTGTAAATCATATCTGCGTTTTGGTTGTCTTCCAATGCCTCCGTAATTCTGTCATAATGGTTCAGCAGCTGTGACAGACATGATCGTCCTGCTCTAAAACCATGGTGGTTCAGGTTATGTTGGTCCATGAAATTTGTAATCTGCCGTCTCATTACTCTTTCGAAGATTTTTATGATGTGAGAGGTTAGGGCTACTGGTCTGTAATTTTTAGCTAGTGCTCGACTACCTGTGCCCTACATTTGCAACATCTGCCACATTGCCCCCCTATCCACTCTGTCATAAGCCTTTTCCAAATCCATAAATGCCACAAAAACCTCCTTACTCTTATCTATACACTGTTCACCTATATGTTTCGCTGTAAACACTTGGTCTACACACCCCCTACCTTTCCTAAAGCCTCCTTGTTCATCTATCCTACTTTTCATCATACTCTTAATTCTTTCAATAATAACTACCATACACTTTACCAGACTTATTCCCCAATAATTTGTGTACTCTCTTTTGTCCCCTTTGCCTCTATACAAAGGAACTATGCATGCTCTCTGCCAATCCCTAGGTACCTTACCCTCTTCCATACATCTATTAAATAAAAGCACCACCCACTCCAAAACTATATCCCCACCTGCTTTTTAACATTCTACTCACTGCCTCACCAACTTTCCCCACACTCACAACTGGCTCTTCCTCACTCCTACAAGATGTTATTCCTCCTTGCCCTATACACGAAATCACAGCTTCCCTATCTTAATCAACATTTAACAATTCCTCCTAATATTCCTTCCTCCATATACCATGGCAGCTCGTCCAAAACACCCATATATTTTTGACTTCGGACATGGATGACCTGGTGGTAAAAATTTATTTAATAATTCATTACATGATAAAAAATTGATATAAGAAATTTATATGGCAACCACAGCTTAATGCCATATAAATTTCTTATATCAGTTTCTTATCATGCAATGAATTCATGAAATAAATTTTTACCAGAAGGTCATCCTTGCCCCAAGTCCAAAATATACGGGTATTCTGGACGAGCCGCCACGGTATATGGGGGAAGGATACCTCTAACTCTCCATTTAATAACTCTCCTCTCCTATTTTTTAACTATCAGAACCATTCGTTCACTAGGCTTCCTCAACTTATTAATCTCACTCCAAAACTTTTTCTTATTTTCAACAAAATTTGTTGATAACATCTCACCCACTCTCTCTTTTGCTCTCTTATAACATTTCTTCACCACTCTCTTAACCTCTCCTTTTCTCTCCATATACTCCTCCCTCCTGGCATCACTTCTACTTTCTAAAAACCACTCATATGCTAAATTTTTCTCCCTTACGACTCTCTTTACATCATTCCACCAATTCGCTCTTCTGCTGAACACTAACACTACATTTTTAAACCTACCCCATACATCTTCGACCCCCATTGCTTATACTCTCACTAGCCCATCTACCCTCCAATAGTTGTTTATATCTTACCCTAACTGCCTCCTCTAGTTTATAAACCTTCACCTCTCTGTTACTTGCTCCTCCTATTATCCTTGTATCCCATCTACCTTTTACTCTCACTGTAGCTACAACTAAAAAGTGATCCGATATATTTGTGCCCCTCTATAAACATGTACATCCTGGAGTCTACCCAACAGTCTTTTATCTACAAATACGTAGTCCAACAAACTACTGTCATTATGCCCTACATCATATCTTGTATATTTATCCTGATTTTATTAAAATATGCATTACCTATAACCAAACCCCTTTCTATACAAAGTTCACTCAAAGGGCCCTCATTATCATTTACACCTGGCACCCAAAACTTACCTACCACACCTTTTCTAAATGTTTCTCCTACTTTAGCATTTAGGTCCCCTACCACTATTACTCACTTGGTCCAAAAGTTCCTACACACTCTCTTAACACCCTTATTTTAATCCACATAATCCTTGAATTTATACATTTATATTCCCTCCTCTCCTTCCATAACTGATCCTTCAACATTGTTACCCCTTCCTTACCGCTAACTCTAACTTAATCCCATTTCTCTCTCCCCACTGAAACTCACCTACCCTTTTCAGCTTTGTTTTGCTTAGAGGTAGGACATCCATCTTCTATTCATTCATAACATTAGCAATCATCTCTTTCTTATCATCCGCACTACATCCACGCATATTCAAGCATCCAAGATTTATAAAGTTTTCCTTCTCTTTTTTAGTATTTTCTAAAGGAGAAGGAGTTACTAGTCCATTGCTCCTGGCACTGTAGACGCCTCATACGACATGCATGGCTTACAGAGGATTCTTTTCCACTTCCCCATGGAGAATAGAGGAAATAAAGAACAAGAACTATAAAGAAAAAGAAAAAACCTAGATGTGTGTATATATATGCATGTACATGCCTGTGAAGTGTGACCTAAGTGTGAGTAGAAGTAGCAAGATATACCTGCTATCCAGTGTCTTTATGAGACAGAAAAGAGGGACACCAGCAATCCTACCATCATGTAAAACAGTTACAGGTTTCTGTTTCACACTCACTTGGCAGGACAGTATTATCTCCCTGGGTGGTTGCTATCAACCTACTACCTATAAATAAATAATCATATATATATATATATATATATATATATATAATATATATGTCGTGCCGAATATGTAAAACTGGTCAATTAGCAAGAACTCATTTAAAATTAAGTCCTTTCTAAAATTTTCTCTTATACGTTTAAAGACATATTTTTTTCATTAATGTTAATGTAAAAATTTATAATGTTGCACTAAAAGGAACTTAGAAAACTTACCTAACCTTATTATAACAAGCGCAATTTATTTTAGCCTAACCCAACTAAATATATTTTAGATTTGTTTACAGTAATTTAATAATACTAAACAAATACAGTGAAATATATTTTTTTCGTTAGGTTCAGAATGATTTTGGCGAAATTATTGCATACACAAATTTTCACTTGTCCTATATGGCAAGATAAGCATTGCTATTTAAGCCAAGATCGCAAGTTCTGCCTATTCGGCACGACATATATATATATATATATTATATATATATTATATATATATATATATATATATATATATATATATATATATTCGGCACGACATATATATATATACAGTGGTCCCTCGTTTTTCGTAATTAATCCGTTCCTGGAGCCGTTACTATAAACGAAATTTACGATTTGCGAATCAATTTTCCCCATAAGAAATAATGTAAATACAATTAATCCGTTCCTGACACCCAGAAGTATTAAAACAAAAAAAATAATTTTCCATGAAATATACATATAGTACATAAACAATACAATGGGAAATGATGAATGAAACATTAACAGCATAACACTTACCTTTATTGGAGATTCTTCTTAGTGTATGGGAGACTGGAGGAGGAGAGAGATTGGATTGTTTACAGTTTGGAAGGGGAATCCCCTTCCAGCAACACCTCAGGTACCAATTGCTTCTCTGGGGTTGCTTCTCTTCTCTGTTTCTTAATGCCACTAGGACCACCTTGAGAGTCACTCTAGTCCTGTCTCGCAAAGTAACTGTGGAGAGAGCTCTGTTTCTGGCGTCTCTTTAACACTTCCCAAAAATGGCCCAAGACTTTATCACTGTACATATTTCTCACCTTCTTTACCACAGGCTTGGCACTAGGAGATTTCTTTGGAGCCATGGTAGCTTATTTAGTAATTGGAAGCACTAAAATGAGTGGAATATTATGAAATATTTCGTAGGAGCACTTGAGGGGACCTTCACTCACTGGTAAACAATGCCAGACTGGCTGGGTAGGGAGGCCGCCCTGGCTCACACCGTGCGTACGCGTCCCGGACGAACTACTATTCGCGAGTCAACCTATGAAAAGCGAGTCCATGTTTATATGAAAATACCCCTATGATTGGCGAAATTTACGATTGCCGAGAACTACGAAAAGCGAGGGACCACTGTATATATATATATATATATATATATATATATATATATATATATATATATATATAATTGTTAATTAGACCAGTCCAAAAAAATAAAGTTGAGAAATTGTTTGCTCCAAAAGTTTTATTTTGTTACATTGTTCCTAAGTAACATTCAGACCAATTATCAGGAAATTTCGTTCAATTTTATGGGTCACGCAGAAAGGCATTTCTCGCCAACAGAAGAGAAACTGAAGAAATTTTAATTTTTGTTCCTCTTTTGCATAGCATAGCTCCAATTTTCTCTGAATGCAGAATGACTGAATCTATAACCCGTTTTTAGCATTCTGTTCAGTGCGAAACGAGCGAGCGATTTTATGTGCATTGAAGGAGGTACCACTCGATTTAAATAAAGCACATGTTTGTCATGAATTCTTGGATGAGAAATTGTAGGTTGTGATCAACCTTCGCCAACCACTGGACTATATATTCAACTGAAAAATCACTGAAAATGGGTGTTTTCCCCAGCTGATTTCTCCCTTTCTAAAGGTTGAAAAAAAAAGTTAACATGAATTCTTAATCGTATTCTCCCATCTTTTCTTTTTCGAATTCAGTAAAGAAAACATAGTGTCAAAACAGAAAATCTCAGGCAATTCGCTTCTCAAGTTGAACATCGAAATTTGGCAAAACATCCATTCAAATACTATGGTTTTCTGGGGAGTTCCCATGGAATTTCAGCAAAACAAACAGTTAGTAACAATTTATTTCATGAGATTATCAGATTCAAAAGGAATTAGGACTCTATCTTATATAGGGAAAAAGTTATTAGCCTCTCAAAAAAAATCTGGTCGTGTTGGGTCAGGTAGGGTCACTCATTAGTCACCAACTGTCAGTAAGACGTCGCTGGCTCGTAATAATGCTTCCTCAAGCCTACGTGAACGACGAAATAAGATGGGACTTCAATCTGTCCCTCTAAAATTCAGCAATCACCCTCTTCATTAGTCTCTCCTTAGTCGGAGCAGGGAAGCGGCGACGGTAATCCCCCGCAAGGCGAAGAAGGTACATTCTGCTCCTTGTCCTTGGTCAGCAACGCGTTGAAGGTCTGAACGAGGGAAACAGCTCTCTCTGCTGTGTTGTTCACAACCTTCAAGGAGCCCACAGACTTCTTCATTGCCAGGAACGTAGTGTTCGTCTCCCAAGTTGGGGTCTTCATTCAAGAAGGAAGATTTTTCCTTCCCTTCCTCTGCTCAGCAATGACGCTAAACATCTTCAGCGTCCTCTTAGTCACGAACTCCTCCAGTCTGACTGATCTCTGGGACACCTTGCAACCAACGGGGGCACCCTGGCTTCTTTTCCCGCTCAAGGTTGGTCACCATCTTGTGCTTTGTTGCAATGTCCACTTTCTCGTCGAAGAGCGCTAATCCAAGCATGTATTCCACCAGATATCAGAGATGGCAAGAAAAGGTGATGGCAGCTGCATTTGCGATCTCTTTGTACAGATATGCTCGAAGGGTTTGGAAGAAGTTCAGGTCACTGCAAGGGGCTTGTACACTATGCAGAGCCTCGTTCCAGAACCAGACATAGATCAAGGCGATGAAAAGCGAGTGATCCAACGACACGCGATTCCTTGGCAGTGAAATTGAACTGGTTCTGGAAAAGGAAGACCTTCAGGACATACAATCCCTTCCTCATCCACTGTGTGTGATGCGCCGGGCCTGGGGGCCAAAACCTGGCCCATCTGTCACCCCATCCACCCAAGAAGAGGAGGGTCACGCTGAGGAACTCGGCATAGGCTGCTCGCACTTGCTCATCATTCATAGCCTACTTGATGTAGGAAACCATGTTGATGCACTGCTCTTCCAATCTGTGTTCGCAGAACATCTCGCCGGGGGCACCAATGTGTACCACTTGCTTGACATTGGGCTACTCCATCCAAAATCTCTTGAAGAGTTCAGTTTCTGGTCCTCCCGGCCTGAAGACTATCTTGAAAACACTGGAGAGGACAATCTCCAAGATATGATAATGGCAAGCTGTCCACATGAGTTCCTTCCCAAGCCCGTCTTTGATCAGCATACAGGCTCCATGGTGGAGACCCGTGTTTGAGGGGGGGGGCTGTATCAAAGACCAGGCTTTGAATATGAGGATGGAACGACCAACCGTCAAGAGCCACCATGCATGCCTCTGCCTGTGCCTCCCCTGTTCCCCTTTCTGTATTTGGCACAGCCAACAATTTCTCGAAACCACCAGGGCCAGTAACGAGCACAGCTACATGATTCACCCTTCCCCTATCTCCAGTGTAGTCTGGGAGAAGTTTGTCATCCCAGTGCAAGAGAAGTAGACCTTTGTGGGTGAGGATTTCTCTATCTTGAGTGTCTGCTCGAAGCCGTGCCTGTCACCCAGATCGCCGGACTGAGCTTCTGGAGAGGGTCAGACTCGAGGGATCATGGCCAAGAGCCCCTGCCATGGCTCCTGCCATGAACACGGCTCCATGGTCCAGGAGGTTGACTCAATTGAGTAGAGGCAAAGATGTTCTTGGTTGCTTAGGAGGCGCTGTAAGCACTGTCGAGCAACTGGGAGTAGAAGCAAAAATCTTTGTCGCCCTCGGACTCAAGGCTGGAGGAGGACGTGGAAGACAGACGAGGTGCCGTCACCGAGAATGAAGTTGCCTCGGCCTCTGCCTTCGCTCTTCTCGCCTTCTCTTGTTCTTCCCAATGTTTCTTCCGATTCTCCCTTCCCGCTGTCACGAGATCAGGGCCAGACATGCTGCAGGAGGTGACATCCTCACGTTGCATTTGGTAAAGCATGCGATCCTCTTCGACGGTCATTACTGGCTATGGTATCAAAGAGGTCAACGAGGGAGTCCTGGAAAATCCTCGATGCATATCTCCTCGATTTCGACTCTTCTTGAGGTTCTGGTATTCCTGCATTAACTTCCCCAACTTCCACATGCAGGAATCTAACTGCAAGGCGCCTTGCAAGTCGCGTTCCCATTGCCGATATGGGAACTGGAGGAAGTCCCCGGAGTGAGGTTGCACTCGCAGCCTGGAGACAGGCAGTCTCCCCATCTGATGTTGTAGCCCTGAGCCGTTGTCAAGCACCTTTTCAGCGATCGGGCCATCCCAGCTTGCCTGTGAGCCAGTGCTGCACTAGGGTTTGGTGCTGGAGCAGCAGGTCTCCCCCATTCAGTGATGGCACTGGCATTGTTAGGGTCCTGTATTCCTGCTGAGTCACTGAGGTTATCAGGAAGAATTTGTCTTATCAACTCGTTTGATGCTATGGAAGAGGATAGAAAAGTTGGTAGAACAATCTGGGAGGATCTGCGTATTCCTAGCCTCCCAAGTCTGACCGGAAGTGAGGGTTGCAACCACTGTCCATCTTCAAGGGAAAGATTCAACACACTCTCTAGCATGGTCTTAAGGAGTCATATTCCTTGAGTTTTGGACTGTTGAAGGCTGGGAAGCATCTCAGAAAGTAGGTAAGTTTTGGGATTGACAGGCACCTGGTGAGTAAGTAGAAGGCATCGTGTATGTCAATGTCTTTCATCCTGCTTTCCATCGTCCGGAGGTCTGAGACTTTTTTTTCCTAGGATCAGATCGATGGCACTGGACCCAAGAGGAGCACCAAGGAGAGTGCTATTAGCTGGATCAATGGCTCGTGCTCCTGATAAAACGGAGCTAATATTCTGAATCATCTGTCGATTCGTAGAGACTATTTCACATTTGGTGGGGTTTAAAGAAAGGCCCAGGCTTTTTCCTATGTCTTAAATTTTACTGATTTCCTTTAGGAGAGATTCTGTTGTGCCAGCTAAGGTACCATCATCCAGGAACCAGATATTGAGCTCGCTGGAGAGTGCTTCCGTGACTTCCTTGATGACCAAACAGAATAGAAAGGGGGTGAGAGGGTCCACCTGTTGCATGCCCTAACATGAGTCAATTTCATGGTCCGCAAACAATAGTTTGGAAGTCACACTATAGCACGATTCTATGAAGGGATAAAGGAAAGGGAAGTTTCTATAAACTGCTTGGAGAGCAGCATTCCTTCTGAGTTGAAAGCGTTGGCAAAGTCCAATTTGACCAAGGCTTTTCCACGGACTTGTTTTTGATATATACTCGTGCTGCGTGGGCAGCTGCTTCACAGCTGTGTTGAACGCCGAAACCGAGCTGAGTTGGTTTCAGCATTGCAGCAGCCACTTGACTCGCCCTTTTTACTGCAGCCTTGGCGACTAGGCGCCCACTGCAATGGGCCTGATTCCGCCATCCTTTTTCCGGACGGCACACAATGAGGCACCAAAGAAAACGGGTCTGATGGCCTCTGGACACTGCCAGCCAGGCACAGGTTGGAAAATTTGGTGAGTTCAGACAGCAGCCTCTCTGAAACCTCACCAAGTGCTGGATTCAGTATATACATAATAAATTTACATTAAGAAAAATAAGCTTTTGTCACTGCATACACCACATTAATATCTATGTATCATACATTTGATTCTTCAAGCTTAAATAACCAAAATGTTGAACATTATGTTTCAAAAAACCTTTCATGATAAAGACTAAACAAGCTCAGTGCTGTGATCAGCTCACCAAAGTTAACTTCAAACAACCAATTTGGTTTCTGAACTAGAAAAAAAAGTTAAATTTTGTTGTCTAGTGTTGATGGAATGCAAGGTGAGTGGTTGTGTGTGACGCACGCTGAATATAAATGACGGTCTCGGTGCATGGCACAAACTGTCATGGAAGTAATATTATATCACTGTCATAATTGTCACGGCAGCAACAATAGTTATGGTGGTATCAATAGTCATGACGGACACAAAAGTCACGGTAATAACATTCACGGTGGTAACATGTTACAGCGTTAAAAATACTCAGAACAGTAGCAATAGTCTTTGTGGTAATAACAGTCACGATGGTAAAATCAAGGAACGTAGAGTTTGGCCCAAGAGGCCAGAGACCAATAATACTAGACCAGGAACTGAGTCTCGAACCCCTCCACACGCAAACTGGCGAGTACAGTAATTCATGACTCTTCACACGTCTTCAAGTCCAGCCCAAACACACTCTCACACTTCAAACACCTGCCCACACACCTACCTCACACCTCAAAGATCTGCCCAAACACCTCCCTCACACCTCAAAGATCTGCTCAAACACCTCCCTCCAGTGTGGAAGCAAACACCAACACAACTTCTCCACACACACACCTGCTGTTCTTTATCCATCCTCCACACACACCTGCTGCTCCTCATCCACCCTCCATACACACACAACTGCTGCTCCTCATCCACCCTCCACACACACCTGCTGCTCTTCACCCAACCTCCACTCACACACACCTGCTGCTCTTCATCCATACTCCACACACACCTGCTGCTCGTCATCCACCCTCCAAACCCACACCTGCTGCTCCTCATCCACCCTCCACACACACACCTGCTGCTCTTCACCCACCCTCCACACACACACCTGCTGCTCTTCACCACCCTCCCACACACACACCTGCTGCTCTTCACCCACCCTCCACACACACACCTGCTGATCCCCATCCACCCTCCACACACACACCTGCTGATCTTCATCCACCCTCCACACACACACAACTGCTGCTCCTCATCCACCCTCCACACACACCTGCTGCTCTTCATCCACCCTGCACACACACCTGCTGCTCTTCATCCACCCTCCACACACACCTGCTGCTCTTCATCCACCCTCCACACACACTGCTGCTCTCCTCATCCACCCCCTCACACACACCTGCTGATCTTCATCCACCCTCCACACACCACACCTGCTGCTCTCATCCACCCTCACACACACACACACCTGCTGCTCCTCATCCTCCCTCCACACACACACCTGCTGATCCTCATCCACACACACCTGCTGCTCTTCGTCCACCCTCCACACACACACCTGCTGCTCTCTCATCCACCCTCCACACACACACCTGCATCTTCATCCACCCTCCACACACACACACCTACTGCTCCTCATCCACCCTCCACACACACACACCTGCTGCTCCTCATCCACCCTCCAGACACACACCTGCTGATCCTCATCCACTCTCCACACACACCTGCTGCTCTTCGTCCACCCTCCAGACACACACCTGCTGCTCCTCATCCACATTCCACACACACACCTGCTGATCTTCATCCACCCTCCACACACACACACCTGCTGCTCCTCATCCACCCTCCACACACACACACCTGCTGATCTTCATCCACCCTCCACGCACACACACCTGCTGCTCATCATCCACCTCACACACACACACACCTGCTGCTCTTCATCCACCCTCCACACACACCTGCTACTCTTCATCCACCTCCACACACACACACACACACCTGCTGATCTTCATCCACCCTACACACACACACACACCTGCTGATCTTCATCCACCCTCCACACACACACACTACACACACACACACACACCTGCTGCTCTTCATCCATCCTCCACACACACACACCTGCTGCTCTTCATCCATCCTCCACACACACACACCTGCTGCTCTTCATCCACCCTCCACACACACCTGCTGCTCCTCATCCACCCTCCACACACACACTGCTGCTCTCATCCACCCTCCACACACACCTGCTGCTCCGCATCCACCTCCACACACACACCTGCTGCTCTTCATCCACCCTCCACACACACCTGCTGCTCCTCATCCACCCTCCACACACACACCTGCTGCTCCTCATCCACCCTCCACACGCACACACCTGCTGCTTTTCATCCACCCTCCACACACACACACCTGCTGCTCCTCATCCACCCTCCACACACACAACCTGCTGCTCCTCATCCACCCTCCACACACACAACACACCTTCTGCTTTTCATCCACCCTCCACACACACCTGTTGCTCCTCATCCACCCTCCACACACACACACCTGCTGCTCCTCATTCACCCTCCACACACACCTGCTGCTCTTCATCCACCCTCCACACACACCTGCTGCTCCTCATCCACCCTCCACACACACACCTGCTGCTCTTCATCCACCCTCCACACACACCTGCTGCTCCTCATCCACCCTCCACACACACACCTGCTGCTCTTCATCCACCCTCCACACACACCTGCTGCTCTTCATCCACACACACACACACACCACACACACACAACCTGCTACTCTTCATCCACCCTCCACACACACACACCTGCTGCTCTTCATCCACCCTCCACACACACACACCTGCTGCTCCTCATCCTCCCTCCACACACACACACACCTGCTGCTCTTCATCCACCCTCCACACACACCTGCTGCTCCTCATCCACCCTCCACACACACACCTGCTGCTCTTCATTCCACCCTCCACACACACCTGCTTCTCCTCATCCACCTCCACACACACACCTGCTGCTCTTCATCCACCTCCACACACACACACACCTGCTGCTCCTCATCCACCCTCCACACACACACCTGCTGCTCCTCATCCACCCTCCACACACACACACACCTGCTGCTCTTCATCCACCCTCCACAAACACACACACACACACTGCTGCTCTTCATCCACCCTCCACACACACACACCTGCTGCTCCTCATCCACCCTCCACACACACACACCTGCTGCTCCTCATCCACCCTCGACACACACACACACCACCTGCTGCTCTTCATCCACCCTCCACACACACACCAGCTGCTCTTCATCCACCCTCCACACACACACACACACCACACCTGCTGTCCTCATCCACCCTCCACACACACACACACACACACCTGCTGCTCCTCATCCACCCTCCACACACACAGACCTGCTGCTCTTCATCCACCCTCTACACACACACACCTGCTGCTCCTCATCCACCCTCCACACACACACACCTGCTGCTCTTCATCCACCCTCCACACACACACACCTGCTGCTCTTCATCCACCCTCCACACACACACCTGCTGCTCCTCATCCACCCTCCACACACACACACCTGCTGCTCTTCATCCACCCTCCACACACACACACCTGCTGCTCCTCATCCACCCTCCACACACACACACCTGCTGCTCTTCATTCCACCCTCCACACACACCTGCTGCTCCTCATCCACCCTCCACACACACACCTGCTGCTCTTCATCCACCCTCCACACACACCTGCTGCTCCTCATCCACCCTCCACACACACCCGCTGCTCTTCATCCACCCTCCACACACACCTGCTGCTCCTCATCCACCCTCCACACACACAGCTGCTGCTCCTCATCCACCCTCCACACACACACCTGCTGCTCTTCATCCACCCTCCACACACACACACACACACACCACACACACACACACACACCTGCTGCTCTTCATCCACCCTCCACACACACACACCTGCTGCTCTTCATCCACCTCCACCCCCACACACCTGCTGCTCCTCATCCACCCTCTACACACACACACCTGCTGCTCTTCATCCACCCTCCACACACACACACCTGCTGCTCCTCATCCACCCTCCACACACACACACACCTGCTGCTCTTCATCCACCCTCCACACACACACATGAACATTGAAATGGTATAAAATACCGACAGATTGTTAGGTAAGACACATATGCAACAGTTAGGTATCTATTTCGAAACGTTTCGCCTACACAGTAGGCTTCTTCAGTCGAGTACAGAAAAGTTGATAGAAGCAGAAGATACTTGAAGACGATGTAATCAGTCCATCACCCTTAAAGTTTTGAGGTGGTCAGTCCCTCAGTCTGGAGAAGAGCATTGTTCCGTTGTCTGAAACAATATGAAGTTGAAGTGACAGAATGGGGCCTTATATAGTGCCACTAGGTGAGACGTAGGTTGCTTTGGGAGGGCAGGTCCCTCTCAAACCCAGCCGTTCTCACTAGTAGAGTGAGGGTATCTTGGTACAGACCATCAACTTCGACAACCTCTACTAGTGAGAACGGCTGGGTTTGAGAGGGGCCTGCCCTCCCAAAGCAACCTACGTCTCACCTCCTGGCACTATATAAGGCCCCATTCTGTCACTTCAACTTCATATTGTTTCAGACAACGGAACAATGCTCTTCTCCAGACTGAGGGACTGACCACCTCAAAACTTTAAGGGTGATGGACTGATTACATCGTCTTCAAGTATCTTCTGCTTCTATCAACTTTTCTGTACTCGACTGAAGAAGCCTACTGTGTAGGCGAAACGTTTCGAAATAAAGATACCTAACTGTTGCATATGTGTCTTACCTAACACACACACACATGCTGCTCCACGTCTGGTGGCCACTCTTGACCAACCCTATCAACCATTCAGAGGAGATATGCAGATGATTCCTTCAGTCATTCAAGTACTGACACACAAGATATGAAGGTACTTCCTTTGGTCACACTTTACTAGGCAGGCCCATAAATTTATAGGCCTCGAAGGGTATTTTATGCACGTCTTCTGCTACCATTGCGTCCTTAGCTTCCTGTTTTCTAGGTGTGACCAATCATAGGTTTTCTGTGAATCACTCTAGTTAAATGGCAGTGGTGTTTGCTTGCTTGTCATTGCTTAGTGTTGTCCACAGCAGTGTTTCACCTCATATTATGCTCATATATTCTCAAATTTCACCATCTGTAATGTCAGTAAGTACTTGCTTTTGTGTCTAGTGCATAACTGAAAAGTTTAGACATATTTTGATATATAACTAAAGTGTGTGAGGCATAAGACGCCTGCATAATGCAAATGAAAAACTGCAAGAAAAAAGAGCCAACAAATTTATTGGTGAGCCCAGTAAGGTTGCACACACGATGTTTTTATTGTCCTTCCAGATGAATGATGATTTATTTTATGGTGCTGCCTCCCAAAGGAAATCTGAATCTATCTGCGTTTTTGAGGATAATGCTTCAGAACCAGAGTCTGCTGACCTGGAATTGCTTGACAGTTCTGATGAGTACTTGCCACCGACTGCACATGTGCAAGTGATGATGAGGAAGTAGCTAGGCCAGCCAAAAAAGTGGAGTACCCAAGACAGGTACCAGAATTGAGGAATACCCTGATGAAGACCTCCATGATGAACTTGTTCTTCAAGCTAAGATACTCTGGTAGCAGAATGACATACAAAATGACTCTGCCTGCATGCGCATGCCGCTGAAGCTTTCGAGGCTTGATATCTCTGTCACTGTAAGATAAGAAGCACAAAATTTTAGATACAACAGCACAAGAAGAACACCATGACCTTCAACAAATATACTTCCCATGCTTCCAGTGTTGACAGTAATGATCATGATTTGTCAAGCTTGAAAATACCATCTACAATGCAGTACCAACTTGCATCAAGTTCTGATAACAGTGTGAAGTATATGCAAATACTAAAAATTAGCCCAATTTGTGGCCAAGACGTTCACATAGAAGCACTGCGTCTCAAAGAAAAACTTTTCACATTCTCTTTTGCTGTCCTCAAGAAAATCGTCTAATGTATCAGAAGGAAATAAACAGTCTCACTGAATTCTTCATTCTAGAAATATCATCTACAATGACTGTGCCTCTCATGAAATTCAGGAGAAAATGGGTATTACCCAGAAGTTTTAATCCCTTGCAATGTTGATTCTTGGTGCTTCATTTTATAAATAACTTCAAAATGCTTGGAACCAGTCCTATTTTTTTGTATTTGTCTGTAGTGCATAATAAATTTAGAAAACATACATAACTTGACATTTAACTAAATTTGGGATACTTTGCCATACACTTGCACGATGACCTCCTTATTGACAAGCCAATATATTTACTGCGTAGTTGCCAATTTTACAGATGATGAAAATTATTTTAGAAATTCTTATCATTATGACCAGTTTTGCAGATTGCATTGGAAGTTATCTGCTGCACAAGAAAACTTTCAATTCTGCATTTTCCTGTGCTCAGATGAAAGTGATTAAAGTACTCGACAGCAAGGAATATAAACGTACATTACTTCATTTAGATATATCTCAATGACTTTTCATGATTCGGGAATGATACAAAATTTTATCCTGATGCCGATATTCAGTATTCTTTAGCTTCATGTAGATAACTCAATAATCCTTGATAACAAGCACTGCACATTTCATTTATATCTGGCTCACCTAATAAATTAGAACTGCATACCTTACATAATATTTTTGGCAACCTTGCATAATTACGGCACACCTTTCAACCAATATACTGGGCAATCCTTATAACAACTGGTAAAATATCCTTCAAAATTTTTACTGGACATGCTTGCATAGATATTATCTGCACACCTTCAAGAATTTCAATTTGCATTTCTGGAGTCTCGTAATATATACTGCACACTTCATAATACTACTGGCTGCCTTCATAATATATACATGGCACACTTCATGAATATACGCAAATTTCGATGCGAATCATTTACTGAACTTCAGGTAATCATACTCACACTTATTAACATATACTGCACACCTTCATAATATACTGGACACCTCTCATAATATACTGGCACAACCTTCATAATAACTGGCACACCTCCATAATATTCTGGCACACCTTCATAATATACTGGCACACCTTCATAATATACTGGCACACCTTCATAACATACTGGTACACCTTCAAAATATACTGGCACACCTTCATAATATACTGGCACACCTTCATAATATACTGGCACACCTTCATAATATACTGGCACACCTTCATAATATACTGGCACACCTTCATAATATACTGGCACACCTTCATAATATACTGGCACACCTTCATAATATACTGGCACACCTCCATAATATACTGGCACACCTTCATAATATACTGGCACACCTTCATAATATACTGGCACACCTTCATAATATACTGGCACACCATAATATACTGGCACACCATAATATACTGGCACACCTTCATAATATACTGGCACACCTTCATAATATACTGGCACACCTTCATAATATACTGGCACACCTTCATAATATACTGGCACACTTCCATAATATACTGGCACACCTTCATAATATACTGGCACACATTCCATAATATACTGGCACACCTTCATGATATACTGGCACACCTTCATAATATACTGGCACACCTTCATAATATACTGGCACACCTTAATATACTGGCACACCTCCATAATATACTGGCACACCTTCATAATATACTGGCACACCTTCATAATATACTGGCACACTTTCATAATATACTGGCACACCTTCATAATATACTGGCACACCTTCATAATATACTGGCACACCTTCATAATATACTGGCACACCTTCATAATATACTGGCACACCTTCTAATAAAATATACTGGCACACCTTCATAATATACTGGCACCACCTTCATAATATACTGGCACACCTCCATAATATACTGGCACACCTTCATAATATACTGGCACACCTTCATAATATACTGGCACACCATAATATACTGGCACACCTTCATAATATACAGGCACACCTACATAATATACTGGCACACCTTCATAATATACTGGCACACCTTCATAATATACTGGCACAACCTTCATAATATACTGGCACACCTTCATAATATACTGGCACACCTTCATAATATACTGGCACACCTTCATAATATACTGGCACACCTTCATAATATACTGGCACACCTTCATAATATACTGCACACATCTCATAATTTACAGGCACACCTAATGATATATACAAACACCTCATAATAACTGCCTTTCATAATAATTGCACATAATAACTGCAACTCTTCATAATATACAGGACAAATTTACGATTTTTATAACTAGGCAACTTCATATATACATGCAATTCATATATACTGGCACACCTCATAATATAGTGAGCCACCTTATAATATACTGGCACGACCTTCATATATACTGACAGTTCCATACATTACTGGCACACCTGTCCAGTATATATGCAAGGCTTTCTCAGTATATGTATATAAAGATGCACAGTACATTATGAAGGCTAGTTGCCATAAATTATGAAGATTCCTACAAATTATGGATTTTTTTTTAACAAGATTCATTATACATGATGTATATTATGGAGGTGTGCCAGTATATTATGAAGGTGTGCCAGTACATTATGGAGGTGTGCCAGTATATTATGAAGGTGTGTCCAGTATATTATGAAGGTGTGCCAGTATATATAGTGAAATAGGAGTGCCAGTATATTATGAAGGTGTGCCAGTACATTATGGAGGTGTGCCAGTATATTATGGAGGTTTGCCAGTATTTTATGAAGGTGTGCCAGTATATTATGGAGGTGTGCCAGTATATTATGAAGGTGTGCCAGTAATTATGTGAGGTGTGCCAGTATATTATGAAGGTGTGCCAGTATATTATGGAGGTGTGCCAGTATATTATGAAGGTGTGCCAGTACATTATGGAGGTGTGCCAGTATATTATGAAGGTGTGCCAGTACATTATGGAGGTGTGCCAGTATATTATGAAGGTGTGCCAGTATATTATGGAGGTGTGCCAGTATATTATGAAGGTGTGCCAGTAATTATGAAGGTGTGCCAGTATATTATGAAGGTGTGCCAGTATATTATGGAGGTGTGCCAGTATATTATGAAGGTGTGCCAGTATATTATGAAGGTGTGCCAGTATATTATGAAGGTGTGCCAGTATATTATGGAGGTGTGCCAGTATATTATGGAAGGTGTGCCAGTATATTATGGAGGTGTGCCAGTATATTATGAAGGTGTGCCAGTATATTATGAAGGTGTGCCAGTATATTATGAAGGTGTGCCAGTATATTATGGAGGTGTGCCTGTATATTATGAAGGTGTGCCAGTATATTATGGAGGTGTTGCCAGTATATTATGGGGTGTGCCAGTATATTATGAAGGTGTGCCAGTATATTATGGAGGTGTGCCAGTATATTATGGGGTGTGCCAGTATATTATGAAGGTGTGCCAGTATATTATGGAGGTGTGCCAGTATATTATGAGGTGTGCCAGTATATTATGAAGGTGTGCCAGTATATTATGGAAGGTGTGCCAGTATATTATGGAGGTGCCAGTATATTATGAAGGTGTGCCAGTATATTATGAAGGTGTGCCAGTATATTATGGAGGTGTGCCGTATATTATGAAGGTGTGCCAGTATATTATGAGGTGTGCCAGTATATTATGAAGGTGTGCCAGTATATTATGAAGGTGTGCCAGTATATTAAGAAGGTGTGCCAGTATATTGTGGAGGTGTGCCAGTATATTATGAAGGTGTGCCAGTATATTATGAAGGTGTGCCAGTATATATGGAGGTGTGCCAGTATATTATGGAGGTGTGCCAGTATATTATGAGGTGTGCCAGTATATTATGAAGGTGTGCCAGTATATATTATGAAGGTGTGCCAGTATATTATGGAGGTGAGCCAGTATATTAAGAGGTGTGCCAGTATATTATGAGGTGTGCCAGTATATTATGGAGGTGTGCCAGTATATTATGAAGGTGTGCCAGTATATTATGAAGGTGTGCCAGTATATTATGAAGGTGTGCCAGTATATGATGGTGTGCCAGTATATTATGAAGGTGTGCCAGTATATTATGGAGGTGTGCCAGTATATTATGGAGGTGTGCCAGTATATTATGAGGTGTGCCAGTATATTATGGAGGTGTGCAGTATATTATGGAGGTGTGCCAGTATATTATGAAGGTGTGCCAGTATATTATGAAGGTGTGCCAGTATATTATGGAGGTGTGCCAGTATATTATGGAGGTGTGCCAGTATATTATGAAGGTGTGCCAGTATATTATGGTGTGCCAGTATATTATGAAGGTGTGCCAGTATATTATGAGGTGTGCCAGTATATTATGAGGTGTGCAGTATATTATGAAGGTGTGCCAGTATAATTATGAAGGTGTGCCAGTATATTATGAAGGTGTGCCAGTATATTATGAGGTGTGCCAGTATATTATGAAGGTGTGCCAGTATATTATGGAGGTGTGCCAGTATATTATGAAGGTGTGCCAGTATATTATGAAGGTGTGCCAGTATATTATGAAGGTGTGCCAGTATATTATGAAGGTGTGCCAGTATATTATGGAGGTGTGCCAGTATATTATGGAAGGTGTGCCAGTATATTATGAGGTGTGCCAGTATATTGAAGAGTGTGCAGTATATTATGAGGTGTGCCAGTATATTATGAAGGTGTGCCAGTATATTATGAAGGTGTGCCAGTATATTATGAAGGTGTGCCAGTATATTATGGAAGGTGTGCCAGTATATTATGGAGGTGTGCCAGTATATTATGGAGGTGTGCCAGTATATTAGAAGGTGTGCCAGTATATTATGAAGGTGTGCCAGTATATTATGAATGGTGTGCCAGTATATTATGAAGGTGTGCCAGTATATTATGGAGGTGTGCCAGTATATTATGAAGGTGTGCCAGTATATGATGAAGTGTGCCAGTATATTATGAGGTGTGCCAGTATATTATGGAAGGTGTGCCAGTATATTATGGAGGTGTGCCAGTATATTATGAAGGTTGTGCCAGTATATTATGGAAGGTGTGCCAGTATATTATGGAGGTGTGGCCAGTATATTATGAAGGTGTGCCAGTATATTATGGTGTGCGTATATTGAAGGTGGCCAGTATATTATGGAGGTGTGCCAGTATATTATGAAGGTGTGCCAGTATATATGAAGGTGTGCCAGTATATTATGAAGGTGTGCCAGTATATTATGAGGTGTGCCAGTATATTATGGAGGTGTGCCAGTATATTATGGAGGTGTGCCAGTATATTATGAAGGTGTGCCAGTATATTATGGTGTGCCAGTATATTATGAAGGTGTGCCAGTATATTATGAAGGTGTGCCAGTATATTATGGAGGTGTGCCAGTATATTATGAGGTGTGCCAGTATATTATGGAGGTGTGCCAGTATATTATGAAGGTGTGCCAGTATATTATGGAGGTGTGCCAGTATATTATGAAGGTGTGCCAGTATATTATGGAGGTGTGCCAGTATATTATGGAGGTGTGCCAGTATATTATGGAGGTGTGCCAGTATATTATGGAGGTGTGCCAGTATATTATGAAGGTGTGCCAGTATATTATGGAGGTGTGCCAGTATATTATAAGGTGTGCCAGTATATTATGGTGTGCCAGTATATTATGAAGGTGTGCCAGTATATTATGGAGGTGTGCCAGTATATGATGAAGGTGTGCCTGTATATTATGAAGGTGTGCCAGTATATTATGAAGGTGTGCCAGTATATTATGAAGGTGTGCCAGTATATTATGAAGGTGTGCCAGTATATTATGAAGGTGTGCCAGTATATTATGAAGGTGTGCCAGTATATTATGAAGGTGTGCCAGTATATTATGGAGGTGTGCCAGTATATTATGGAGGTGTGCCAGTATATTATGAAGGTGTGCCAGTATATTATGGAGGTGTGCCAGTATATTATGAAGGTGTGCCAGTAATAGAAGTGCCAGTATATTATGGAGGTGTGCCAGTATATTATGAAGGTGTGCCAGTATATTATGGAGGTGTGCCAGTATATTATGAAGGTGTGCCAGTATATTATGGTGTGCCAGTATATTATGAAGGTGTGCCAGTATATTATGAAGGTGTGCCAGTATATTACGAAGGTGTGCCAGTATATTATGGAGGTGTGCCTGTATATTATGGAGGTGTGCCAGTATATTATGAAGGTGTGCCAGTATATTATGGAGGTGTGCCAGTATATTATGGAGTGTGCCAGTATATTATGAGGTGTGCCAGTATATTATGAAGGTGTGCCAGTATATTATGGAGGTGTGCCAGTATATTATGAAGGTGTGCCTGTATATTATGGAGGTGTGCCAGTATATTATGAAGTGTGCCAGTATTGATGAGGTTCCTGTATATTATGGAGGTGTGCCAGTATATTATGGAGGTGTGCCAGTATATTATGGTGTGCCAGTATATTATGAAGGTGTGCCAGTATATTATGGAGGTGTGCCAGTATATGATGAAGGTGTGCCTGTATATTATGGAGGTGTGCCAGTAATATGATATATGAGTGTGCCAGTATATTATGGAGGTGTGCCAGTATATTATGAAGGTGTGCCAGTATATTATGGTGTGCCAGTATATTATGAAGGTGTGCCAGTATTTATGGAGGTGTGCCAGTATATGATGAAGGTGTGCCTTATATTATGAAGGTGTGCCAGTTTATTATGAGGTGTGCCAGTATATTATGAAGGTGTGCCAGTATATTTGGAGGTGTGCCAGTATATTATGAAGGTGTGCCAGTATATTATGAGGTTTGCCAGTATATTATGAAGGTGTGCCATATATTATGAAGGTGTGCCAGTATATTATGAGGTGTGCCAGTATATTATGGAGGTGTGCCAGTATATTTGGAGGTGTGCCAGTATATTATGGTGTGCCAGTATATTATGAAGGTGTGCCAGTATATTATGAAGGTGTGCCAGTATATTAAGGTGTGCCAGTATATTATGGAAGGTGTGCCAGTATATTATGAGGTGTGCCAGTATATTACGAAGGTGTGCCAGTATATTATGGAGGTGTGCCTGTATATTATGGAGGTGTGCCAGTATATTATGAAGGTGTGCCAGTATATTATGGTGTGCCAGTATATTATGAAGGTGTGCCAGTATATTATGAAGGTGTGCCAGTATATTATGAAGGTGTGCCAGTATATTACGAAGGTGTGCCAGTATGTTATGAAGGTGTACCAGTGTCTGGTTATCAAGGGAGTATCGACGTATCGTACCGAAGTCTAAAACTGAATATCGGCATCGTTAAAATTTTTGGTATCTTCCCAGCATCAGCATATTATATATATTTACATGAAAAGTAATTTAATTCATGCTTCCTAACGTGTATGTAATATGGCTTAATTCTCCCTAACCTATGTAGTTTATAGTTAGTAAATGCACTTCTCCTGTGACGACTCCTGTATTGCACCTTCCCTGTCTTTGTACGTGTCCTTGAAGGGAAATACCTGTTCCAGTGTTTTTCTTTCCTTCAAGGTTACAATGTAACAAGTTAAAATGCCTGTTCTGATCGACTTCAAACTTTCAATACCGGTGACTCTACTTAGAAACCATTCTGCATTATTAATGCGCTCTGAAGATCACAAATTACAAATATATAATGGAAAATAACATGAAACAAAGACAAACTATAAACTGCCATAAGAACAATTAAATAATGAGCTAAAACGCTGTGAAGAACACTATTTCCTAACAGGGAGAAATATATCTTCACTGTGGTAGCTTCCTGGTTTTGGTATATTGTCTAATACTCTTTTTGTTGCGACCTGTTAGAAAATAAAAGATCCATCTGCCCACTTAAATTTCTTGTAAAAGGAATAACTGGTTATGTACTATTTCACCACTACACTTTTTCAAGGTCATTCTAGTCTGCGAATACTAAACCTGCAATTGTTTGTCGTCCATTACATGCAGGATCACATAATGACCCAGCAACTGGAGAGGCAGGAGCGTCCTGGTCTAGCCTGGGTTGTCCAATTACTTTACTATGATTCTGCGTGTTTAGCAAACCTTCTTAAAACTCTTTCGAAGATTCTGATAATGTGGAATGTTAATGTTATCGGTCTACAGATTTCGTGAGCGTTTTGCTGCCACCTTTGTGGAGAAGGGCTAAATCCGTGGTTTTTAATGACTGAGGCGACTGTGTCCAACAGGACTAAATATTTAAGGCGTGTGATAGTTTTCTGTTATTTTTCATAAACGTGGAGTTCTACGAGTCTGAACCTGGGACAAAGTGCAATGAAAAGCAAGTCTGCTTCAGCATTTTAATATAATAATAATAGCCTTTTTATATTACACGGAAAACAACACTCAAAATGCATAAATATTCCTGGAAGGAGATGTGGAAGCTTGGGTCAGTTCAATGTAGACGTTAAGGTTACGTTAATAGTGGAAGGCAGAGATATCGCTTGATCAAGAAGTCAATGAAGTGTGAAAATTCGGTGGAGCGTGAAATGTGGGTCAGGTCTCCGGGTCATTAATGAGGGTCGAACTGGTGAGGTGTGTTAGGATGTTGCCTGGTTATGGGCTGGGAGCTGTCCATGTGTGCTAAGAACTTTCCTATGGTTAAAACCCCTTGATTTTGTTCCCTAGTATCCTGGATACAAATGTCCACTGCTTCTAAGAATCTCATCCTGATCCTATTATCCCAGTGGATGACACAAGAATTACTGATGTTATGGACACTGCAAGAATACTGCCTGACTGTGCATTATTTGCGTCATCCTGAACACGAAATAGCATACACTTCATTACGGGAATTTTGTTTACTAAGTGCTACTCTAGTTATGACTTGGATGGTTTTTACCGCAAACAATCCTAGACTGATACACTTTTTTTGAGTGCTTGTGTGACTGTATTAGCCAGGTTTAAAAAATATGTGACCGACGACGTTATTGTTTTATTAGGTGTAGAGAATATCTTCTAGGTCCACTCTCTGCTATTCTACATACAGCATGAAAGGAACTGTGATACGGAGATTTCACGAATGATATATTCTACTTCGGAAAATTCAGGGCTGTAAATTCTGTGGGACCTCAGGAGGAATCTTATGAAAACTCCATATTTGATTTTCTTATTATAATAGAAAAAGAAATATTTAAGACTAGCTTCTTTTGTTGTTGCTGACTGGTTTCTGGAATTCTCTGAATTTAGGTTAATGTTCTAATCTGATTATTATATGTCCAGGAATAGGAACGAGTTGTTTGTTCCATCAGTTTTTCAGACTGTCCTGGTGTAACCACGAAGACGTCGTCTATGTCACACTACCAAGTAATGGTGGAGTAAACATTCACCTTCAGTGGACTCAGTGTAAAGATTGGCTAAAATAACTATGATGCTTGATTTCATAATCATGCGAAAGTTTTGTATATAGGAAACGTAACTGAATGAAAAGTAATTAAAATAGATGCAAAGCTCAGTGAATTCAGGAGGTGGGAGTTGTAGGTCCATATCTTGTAATCTTTCTATGTCGTATCTTGGTCTTTAGGGACTTTGGTAAAGCGTGAAGTGACATCGAGGCTAGCAAATTTCTTGTTCCTCATATTTATGTTATTGGTTCTGTGGAACCTATCTCCAGTATAGTGAAGATGAGCACTTCTAATGGTACCTAACAATTCTGATATACTTTGGTGTGTCTACCAAACAATGCAGAGCACTGAAAATGCAATAAGTAACTGTTCTTATGGGGATATCTGCTGTGTTGGTAGTCTATATAGGTTAGCCTAGGGTTGAGAGGAATGAGGAGAGTTTCTTTGTTTACACTGTCTTAGCATTCTGCTTGCACTGTGTCAGCTGTTATAGGACTGTTCTGGTTCTCGACAATGGTTAGAAGTTGATGTAATTATTTTAAGATTGGTGGCAAGCTTACAACACAGACTAATGAAGCATCACTGATCATTTCAGGGTAGTACCTGAAGTTCCGCTGTAATGCCAAGCTTATTTCTGGTACATGTTACACAATCATGGATACCTTTCATGTTTCTAAGATAAGCCACCAGGCTACAACAAAAATCATCTGCCATGCATGTTGTGTTTTTCGATCACAGGTACAGTTAGGGGAACCTGTGCTAAATGTTCGAAATAATATAATACCAGCATGACTCATTCAATAAACTACACGAACTAAGACAAAATATTACAGGACGGGTAATTTTTGAGTACCCGTACATTGCTCCACCAAAATTATAAGTCATCTCTGTTACAACAATGTATCTTTTAAGCCTTGTGTAACATATCACATAATAAATTATACCTATTGGTGAAATAGCATAAAATGAAGTGGTAGGTAAAGCTGAATAGCCAAACGACTTCAGGAAGAAATCTAAATATTTTTCCTTGAAGTCATTTTATCTATTTTTCCGAGGCTATGGGTCACCATAATTTGCACTAGAGATGGACCCAGTACTTAGGTAAACTAATAAGAGAGAGCCAGAAAGAGTATGCTAACTACCAACAGATCATATACTCACACAGAGAACTCTGTATATATTAATCGCTTCAAGCTAGTTGACTTTATACCTAGGTGTAGGTATAAAGTCAACTAGCTTATATCTCAGCCTCTCACGTTTACAAATGGTAGTTTATCCCTGATACAGGCAGGGACCCTTGACACCTATAATGGTAATAAGCTACCAGGTTGGTTGGTTACACAACCATACACAACTGTAGGTCAGATCAACAACTATATACTACTCAGACCATCTAGAATGTATCAATAATACATGCACAAGGGATGAACATGGGGAATATATAATAGCTAAAGTCAAATCCAAATACCTACAAAAACCTCTCACAGTGATAAACATCTACAGAGTACCACAGTCAAACATTAGCAGTTTTAGTGACAACCTAGGAAGTATGATAACTGATGCACGCATGAACAAAGATCACTTACTACTCTCAGGTGACTTCAATATAAATCTCCTGCAAGCCCAGGACCCACACGATATTGAATTCACAAACACTATGAGTAACTGCATGTTGCTACCAACAGTAACAAAACCTACAAGAATTACAGACTAGTGTTTCCCTACTAGACCACATCTGGACCAACACCATATCCCCTTTAAAATCAGGCATAATCACAGATAATACCACAGACCACTACCCTACCTTCCTCATAACTAATCTAGGCAAATTACCCCAAGACACTACTAAAGTCACTTTCAGACTTCACAATGAGGCAGCCATTAATAACTTCACAGCAGCAGTGACAAACATTGACTGGCACACTGAGCTAGAAATCTATACAGATATTGACGAATATATTAATAATTTTCTAAAAAAGACCCAATACCTCTATAACAAGCACTGCCCTAAAAAAACTAAACAGATGACAGCTAAGAGACTGAACAGTCCCTGGCTAACACCCAGCATCCTCAAATCCATAAATACAAAGCACCTATATGAAAAACAGTACAGAATGGGTCACATTACCAGAGACCAAACAAAACATTACTCGTCAATCCTAACCAGCCTGATAAGAAGAGCTAAAAAATTGTATTATCAGAACAGATTATCCAACTTAAAAGGTGATATAAAAAAGACCTGGAAAACCCTATCAGAAATTCTAGGAACAAAGATATCACGAAATAGCACAATTGAACTAACAAAACCAGATGAACCCCAACTCCCACCAACTGAAACAGCAGACTCAATGATTTCTTCTCCACCACAGTAAAAAAACCTTGCCAATAAAATCCCAAGCTCAAATACCCCACCCAATGACTACCTCACTGGCAACTACCCGAACACACTGTTCCTAGCTCCGACTAACCCAACAGAAGTCTCCCTTATTATCAACACACTAAAAAAACAAGACAGGAGATTTAAATACCTTACCACCCTTTATATACAAAAAAGCATCGCAAGTGCTGTCACCAATCATTGCAAAACTCTTTAACAAATCCATCGAATCCTCTATCTTCCCTACAGCTCTCAAAATAGCGAGGGTCACACCATACATAAAGGAGGAGACCAGACTTGAATAACTATAGGCCAATATCCAACTTACACCCTCTCTCTAAAATCTTCGAAAAATAAATTCATAAGAGAATCTATTCCTACTTCATCTCCCACAACATACTCAACCCCTGTCAGTTTGGGTTCAGGCCTAATAAAAATACGAATGATGCTATTATACACATGCTAGAACAAATAAACACTGCACTAGAGAAAAAAGAAGTCCCACTGGGGATCTTCATTGATTTACGTAAAGCTTTTGATACAGTTGACCATGATTTGCTCCACATAAAATTGTCGCACTATGGTATAAGAGCGCACTCCCTCAACTATCTAAAGTCATACCTCAGCAACAGAAGTCAATATATGTACACAAATGGAGCAAACTCTTCCACACAGCCAATTACAGTTGGTGTCCCACAGGGAAGTGTCCTTGGCCCTCTTCTCTTTCCCATTTACATAAATGACCTACCAAATGCATCGCAACTACTCAAACCCACACTATTTGCAGATGACACTACATACGTCTTCTCTCACCCAAGCCCAGTCATGCTAGCCAATACTGTGAATACCGAATTACAGAAAATATCTACCTGGATGATGGCTAACAAACTTACTCTCAACATTGACAAAACCTACTTCATTCAGTTTGGTAACAGAGCTACAGATGTCCCTCTTAACATAATGATAAAAGGATCACCTATCACAAAGCTCACAGAGTGAAAATTCTTAGGAATCCACCTTGATAATAGACTCAAATTTCAAAGACATGTATAACAAATTTCCAAGAAAATTTCCAAGACCGTAGGCATACTATCGAAGATACCGTACTATGTTCCACAGTCAGCCCTCCTGGCCCTATATCACTCAATTATTTACCCCTATCTCACCTATGGAGTTTGTGCATGGGGCTCAACAACAGTAAACCATCTCAGACCATTAATTACCCAACAAAAGGCTGCAGTCAGAATAACAAATTCCCTTACAGGCAGCACACTCCACCAATATTCAAAACTCTAAACCTACTCACCGTACAAAACATCCATACTTATTATTGTACCTACTACATACATAGCGCACTTAACTCGGGTATAAACTCTCCCCTCAAACGTCTCCTTACCAACCTCAACAGAACACATGACCATAACACAAGGCACAGATCACTCTTTGATGTTCCTCGTGTCCATCTCACACTATGCAAAAACTTAATGCACATAAAAGGCCCAAAAATCAGAATTCATTACCTGTGAATATAAAAGAAACACTGTTTATAAATTCAAGTCTCTTCTTAAAAATCACTTACTCACCCACAACTAAATAAATACTGAATAATCGTATCTCATAAATGTTTAACCTGTGACCCTATCAAACTTTGTTTTTTTTAATTACATTACCTAACAGAATACTCCATTCTACTGAATGCACAGCAACTCAGTAAATGACCATATGACCTGTTTTTGAAATACTCATTTGTGCTTCATTGTATTTGTTCACTATAATTTTTACCACTGAATATATCATTACTTAGTTAATCTTAAGTTAATTTTAAGCCTGCCCATAATGCTCTGCATACAAGGGGCTTTCGGCATGTTACACTTAACCACTGTATTTCTTTGTACATCTATGTATCATGTCCAAATTAATAATAAATAAATAAATAAATAAATTATGGACTGCAGGAAGTGTGTTTGTGTGATGCCCACTAAATATTAAGTGACGTACTCGGTGCACGCCACACTGTGTGGCAGTAGTTAAAACAGTTAAATGCCAGACCCTTAAGCCATGCCTTGTCTTTTTGTTTTGTATCCATATACAGTGCAGTAACATCCTGGACAATAACCAGAGAGAGCAAGCGAGCGAGGGAGAGAGGCAGACAGACGTTTATGTTTACAGTAAGAGTAATGAGGTTTGGGCGGAGGTAGACGAGCGGACGGTCGTGCTTTCTAACGAGGTGGTGGGCGTGGCTCGACCTTCTCTTGAGAGGGCAGAACCTTTCATGTGCGCCTTCTCACCACTCAGCACCATTAAGAAACCAGAGACCAACCCTGCTAACCCACCTTGTATGAATGCCCTACTAACCCAGCTTGTATGAATGCCCTGCTAATCCACCTTGTGTGAATGCCTTGTTAACCCACCGTGTGTGAATGCCCTGCAAACCCACCTTGTGTGAATGCCTCGAGGAAGGCTCAACCTATAAACCTATTTGTGTAAGAATATTATAATACCAGCAAATGAGCGCTCTGCTTTCTGGGTTGTGGCCGACTGTTTGCTCTCTGCTTGGCCGCCAGTCACAACACTGTCGGCCATACACCCAAGCAAGCAGAGAGCTCGCTATAACAAGAGTATGTGCCCTACTTGCTAAGTTGTCTGGCTGTCTGCCTGGATGTTTGGTTGTCTGGCTGGTTGCTTGGCTGTCTACCAGTGTGATGGTTGCCTGCCTGGGTGCTTGGTTGTCTGGCTAGCTGCATGGGTGCTTGGTTGGTTACCCGGGTGCTTGACTGCCTGGTTCAACAAGCATAGACTAAAATAGACAAGAGAGCCTGACTGTCCAACAAACACAGACCGACACAGACAAGAGAGCCCAGCTGTCCAACAAGCACAGACCAACACAGACAAGAGAGCCCAGCTCTCCAAAGAGCACAGACCAACAGACAAGAGAGCTTAGCTGTCCAAAAAGCACAGAACAACATAGACAAGAGAGCCCAGCTGTTCAAAAAGCACAGACCAACACAGACAAGAGAGCCCAGCTGTCCAAAGAGCACAGACCAAAACAGACAAGAGAACCCAGCTGTTCAACAAGCACAGACCAACAATGACAAGAGAGCCTGGCTGTTAAGAAAGCACAGACCAACGTAGACAAGAGAACCCAGCTGCTCAGAAAGCACAGACCAACACAGACAAGAGAACCCAGCTGTCACAAGCAGTTTTGAATAAATTCACTTTTGACAAACACATTAGAAAACAAAGAGACCAAGACACAATGTATGCTTCAGTAACACGTTTGGCTGACATGCTGATGCGCACTGCCATAGACATTCTGCACTGAGGTGAGACGTCGCTCAAGTGATGGAACACGGCGTGTATACATCGTATTAACACTGTGTATATACACCGTATTAACACTGTGTATACATCGTATTAACATGGCGTGTATACACCGTATTAACACTGTGCATACACCATATTAACACTGTGTATACACCGTATTAACACTGTGTATACACCGTATTAACAGTGTATACACCGTATTAACACCGTAAATACACCGTATTAACACTGTAAATACGCCGTATTAACACGGCGTGTATACACTGTATTAACACCGTAAATACACTGAATTAAGACTGTAAATACACCGCATTAACACGGCGTGTATACACCGTATTAACATGGTGTGTATACACCGCATTAACATGGTGTGTATACACCGCATTAACATGGTGTGTATACACCGCATTAACATGATGTACATGCACCATATTAGTATGATATATACACACAATACACTATAAATCCACAGAAATCGCACCTAATTATACAAGTTGACTATGTCATCACCTGACTGTAGACAGCCTGTACTGTCTGCACAGACAGCCCATGCTGTCTGCCAGCTTAGTTCATATTTCGCACCATGCTGGTGCTGCCACCTATAGGTGTTGCCACTTCAGCCTGCCTGCCCTTGCCTCACTCTCACTCACACAGCGGCCTAGCAGGAAGAAACAAGGCCTACTCCTAGCTCTCGTGGGATGGCCCTCCCGGGCCATGGACACAACACACAAGCCTGTGTACCCATCACATCGACGACTTAACAATAAAGTAAGAAGCCTCCGAAGACTATCATTTCACACCCCGCTTTCAGTTCACCAAACAAACTCATTATAAATGGTGACAGCGGTGGTCGCAGCAGTGTGTTTCCCAGAGAGAGGAAGGAAGGAATGAAGTTGTTCACTTCATCCTCCTACACAACAAACATCCGTCTCTCAACGAGTTATCCTGATGTCGTGTCTGCACGTTTGAGCATCCAGACACAGGTACAAGCAGGATCTAGCCGAAATTTACCGAATTTCTTCGAGAATTGTAAGTGGCGTCCAAGTGACCCCACGCTACAGCATCTCACGCTGTTTCTCAAGTCACGTGTTCAGAGTCACTTGTATGTTGCTGTTGTTGTTTAGCTCAGCACAGCTGTTTCAGCAAGCCAGAGGCGAGTTTCGTGGTGATTTCTGCGTCCAGTGTGTTTCCCTGTGTTTGTGGGTGGGAGGAGGAGGAATGGCCAGATGCTCCCTCACCATACACTCATCCACGCTCCTCGCCACCACACTACCATACACAACTCACCACTACTCACTCCCTCTGCTGTGTTTTCTGTTTGTGAATTCATAGCCAGAGCTGTGTATCCAAGTGCCAAAGGCCACTCGAAGCTACGTGGATCAGCATGCCACGTAGATCACGACGCCACGTAGATCACGACGCCACGTGGATCCCGACGCCACGTGGGTGTGGGCGATGTCACGTAGACCTATGAAGCCACGTGAGTTACCAGATGTCCCAGGCCTCATGCTGAGGTCTGCTGCCCACATCACATTAACGTCACCGACGATGCTGCCCGACTTCATGACATCACGATGTCTGCCTGACGTCACCTCGAGATGTCTGCTGACGTCACAGTGCTGCTGACGTCACCTCGCGTCATCACGCCTGACATCACATGATGTCACCATCGAGTGTTCAGTAATTATTTCAGTATTGTCGAGAAGATTGAGAGAAAATATATGTCGTGTGTTAATTAATTCCTCTCAGTCAGTGTTCTCACATGTTAGTGTACCGCGGGTGTGTAAAGTTTCCGTGTGTCCAGTGAGGTCTGAGCCAGACCTGAGTAGCACCACTGTGCTAAGTCACCCGTGTGACCAGTGTGTTTGACAGCTGTTATCAGACAGCCCTGAGCGTACAAGCCCTCTTGTACAGAAAGCTTTTATGCTCGTCGCTCGTGATGTTCTGCAGAATCGTACCTGCTACAATTCCCATCAAGATTTGTTTCACTTCACCTCCAGACCTTCAGAGTGCAGTTATATGTAGAAAAACAAGTCTGGGGATGCTTAGACTAACCTCTGCTATAACTCCAACTGCCGAGAGAATGATACTCGCCAAGCCACAGTTAGCCACTGTCGGCAGGCGCTGTGTCAGCCTCGTGTCACAAGCTTCAGTGAGCAGCCTGCACGAAGAAGATGTCACTTTGACTGCTAGCTCTTTCACTGCAGTCTGGTGTATGATGTTACGACTCCCAGATGTTTCGCTCAGTCGTCTCTGCCACGACTCGCTCCACAACTCGCTCCACGCTCGCCGGCAGTGACAGCCCAGCGACAGTACCAGTCGAGAAGTGTCCTCCTGAGTCGCTTGCCAGAAGTCCTGCCCAGTTGCCGAGTTTTGTCGATGCCTCACTCGAGGGCACCAGCATGTCGTGCCCCAGGTTGAGTGAAAACCTGCAGCAACTCCTACGATGACTGCTTCACTGTTCCAGAGGAGACCGTACCCTGTTACATCACAGCTCAGCCGCAGCGATGTCTCCTGTGTTGTAGTATCTGTCCAGACGCAGGAAGGCGTGCAGTGATGCCCTTCGACGCTCACTGCCTATGACCACGATGCTTAGCACACCCCACATGTTTTTTTCTTCCCTCCCTGTAGGAAGTTTTTTTCCATGTCCATATGTATATATATGTTTTTATTTTGTGTTCTGTGCCCTGTTCCTACGAGAGAGAGACCGAGTTCCTTTTTCCACCAGTATCGTCGCTTCGGGACGACGCGCGGTAGGTGGCCGAGCGTATGTAGACAGCCTGTACTGTCTGCAGAGACAGCCCATGCTGTCTCCCAGCTTAGTTCATATTTCGCGGCATGCTGGTGCTGCCACCTATAGGCGTTGCCACTTCAGCCTGCCTGCCCTTGCCTCACTCTCAATCTGGCATCACTCTTCACTCAGTCAAGAAGTGTCCTCTCTCGTGGCATGGCCCTCCGGGGCCATGGGCACAAACACACAAGCCTGCATACCCACCACAACATTTTCAATAAACAAAGAAGCCTCCGAAGAAGTATTTTATTTAAACCACCCACTTTCAGCCCTACCAAGGATCAGTAATATATATATATATATATATATATATATATATATATATATATATATATATATATATATATATATAATATATATTACCGAATAGATAAAACTGGTCAATTAGCTTTTGATAAAAAAATCCCCCAAAATGCTGACAGGTGTGTGTATAAGATTCCTTGTAAAATATGTGATAAAATTTATTATGGTCAAACTGGTAAAAGTCTTGAATATTAAAACAACATAAATATAGCATTAGAAGTGGAAAAAATTGTAATGCTCTGTTTATTGATGTGATAGATTTTAACCATTCAATTGATTTTTAAAAGGCTGAGAAAGTTGTATTAAGCAAGTCCATGGTCGACAGGAATATAACAGAATCATGTCTCAAAAAAATTTAAATATGAATATTTCTTTTTATATAAATTGGATTCATTTATAATTAATAAAATTTGGAAAGAATTTAATGATACATCAGACAAGTAAAAAATCTTAATGATAGAGTATCAGTTGTGTTTCACAGAGTCGGGTGTTGTGATGCGACTGTGTGGTGTAGTCTTGCCCTTGTATGCCTTCCTGTTGATGTTCTGTTTTTATAGTTCCTTGATAATGTGACAAGTCATGAAAACGCTTGAAATTTCACTGTTTTTTCATAGTAGTTGTTCTGCATATATATATATATATATATATATATATATATATATATATATATATATATATATATATATATATATATATATATAGGAAGAGATACTTCTGAGTACATCAGTAGAAAATTCGAGCACCCCAGAGCAGAACATTTAAACAGACAAAGAGCACATTGTATTCTTTTCTTTCATTATTTGAAAAGGTCACACAGAATAATAGTTATCCATGTCTACAGTACCTAACGAGAAACTTATTTTTTCAAACCATATGACCTGTTATAAACGATTAGAAAAAGCTTGGGGCTGGCTTTTTATATCTTATAATTTCCTATTTGACGTCTCAGAAGCCTTCCTACCCCATATGGGTAGTGAGGGGATGACGGTAGGGTGGGGTTAGCACCGACCACTAACCCAGTCTAAGGGTAACCGAGGCCAATGACACCTACCCTACTCTGAGACCTCTCTCCCTGCTTTGGTTGCTCCCTTGCAACATTGCACAGCTCCCGATGACGCACTGAGAAGTGTGAAAGTACTTGAGCTAAAGATTTCCACACCCCCGTGGCTTGTCCTGCATATATATATATATATATATATATATATATATATATATATATATATATATATATATATATATATATATATATATATATATATATATATATAATTTATCTGTTTGTAACTGTTCTGTCTTCTACTTTTGACAACTTTCATACTTATTCCATCATCATCTGCAAGGAATGATGCGAAGATGTGGTTAATGTTGACTATACCCGCTATGGGGATGAGAAATAGTTAAGTTGCCAGGTTTGTATCTTGCACGTCTTGGCAGGTGATTCCCATCGAGTTGCACGACTCAAAAAAAAGTTTTTGTACGAGCACTATCCTGCGTGAATGGAATATGACAGGGGAAACAAAGTTAACTTTTGCTCCCACTGTGTGGTTGTCATATAAAATAGGGTAGTAGAATACTCTGATGCATCCAGTTTTGTTGAAAAATCAGTATTTTGTGGCCTAAATGTTGCTTTCTCGTTTATACCTTGCAAACCAATATCTGATCTTAATGAAACTCACACAACTTATTCTCCAATAAAGGAAGCATAGTACATCATAGCATTGTAAAACAAAATACCTTTGATCCATCACCCAGTTTTTTAGTGATCCATCACCCAGTTTCTTAGTGATCCATAACCCAGTTTCTTAGTGATCCATAACAAAGTTTCTTAGTGATCCATAACCCAGTGTCTTAGTGATCCATAACCCAGTGTCTTAGTGATCCATAACCCAGTGTCTTAGTGATCCATAACCCAGTGTCTTAGTGATCCATAACCCAGTGTCTTAGTGGCCCATAACCCAGTGTCTAACTGATCTATAACCCAGTTTCTTGGTGATCTATAACTCACTTTCTTAATGACCCATAACCCAGTTTCTTAGTGATCAATAACCCAGAATCTTAGCAGACCAAAAGAAAACGGTAGGCCAAAAAATATTATTGAATTTAATAAATTTGCTGCAGACTATAAAATACAACCCTCTTCTAAGACCCACTGATGTTAAAAGTTTAAAACCAACCAGAAAGGTTATTCTAAAGTTATCACACGGAATACAACAATTAAAAGTCGTTTCAACTTGGTTAATGTATTGGCAAACTGGAACCTGGATAATTTAATCTTATATGGCATCATCATTCTCATATGATGCATCGGTCAAATAACTTAAGCCATTCAAGTGATGCACGCTCAAGATATTCTACTGAAAAAAATACCAATCCATTTAAAATTTTATACTGGAAAATTGACAGCTATATACGTCCATAACAATCTCAACCTTCTCATAACTTAAGAAAACCTCTTCTGTTTGGCTTCAAAACTTTCAGTCCTGGCGCATCCTGCTCAACCTTCTAAGCATGACATGCCAGTGTTGAAACCTTGAAGCCAGTCAATAGAGGCTTTCTCAAGTTATCATACTGAAATAAAAACCGGGAATGATCTACATAACACTGACCTGTTCACCACCTGTGAACAGTTGCTTGATCTTTTTTCTAGTTACAGTTTATCAGCGAAGAAAATATTAAGTCGATCGGAAGAGGCATTACCAAGTTGCAAATGGAAACCTTGGAGGAAGAAATAACAATTGAGGCAAACACTTAGATAATGTGTATAAATTGACTTTGATTATAATTATTATAATCATGGAGGAGCGCTAATACCTTATATATACCTTTGAAGAGTTTCGAGAGTTTATCTACTCTCTTCGCCCCGCCATGAGCCAGGCTCGTCTGGTGCTTGCCTGGTCAACCAGACTGTTGCTGCTGGAGGCCCGCTGCCCCACATATCCATCACAGCCTGGTTGATCTGGCACTGGGTGAAGATACTTGTCTAATTTCCTCCTGAAGGCTTCAACACTTGTTCCAGCAGTGTTTCTGATATCTTCTGGTAAGATGTTGAAAAGTCTGGGACCCCGGATGTTGATACAGTGTTCCCTTATTGTCCCCACCGCACCCCTGCTCCTCACTGGGTTTATTTTACACTTCCTCCCATATCTCTCACTCCAGTATGTTGTTATGGCAGTGTACAGATTTGGGACCAAGCCCTCGAGTACCTTCCAGGTATATATTATCATGTACCTCTATCTCTCCTCCGCTCCAATGAGAACATGTTCAAGACTTGCAGGCGTTCCCAGTAGTTTAGGTGCTTTACTGGCTCAATGTGAGCCGTAAACGATCTCTGTATTTGTTCCAGCTCAGATATTTCTCCTGCCTTCAACTGGGCCGTCAGCACTGAGCAATATTCTAAGTGAGGGGGCGCTAGTGATTTGAAGAGTATCACCATCGGCATTATTTCCCTTGTTTTGAAAGTTCTCAATACCCACCCAGTCATCTTCCTGGCTGTCGTGATCTTTGTCTTGTTATGGTCTTTAAAAGAAAAGTCCGCTGACATAATTATTCTTAGGTCTTTTACGTGTTCCTTACGTTCAGTTTGGTGACCCTCTTGAGTTATGTATATAGTGCTCCTTTTGAGTTCTTCATTCTTTCCATACCTAAGCAGCTGGAACTTATCACCATTGAACGTCATGTTGTTCTCCACTGCCCACTGGAAAACCCTGCTTATGTCTTCCTGTACTTTTTCAGTGTCCTCTACCGTACTGACTTTCATGCTTATTTTAGTGTCATCTGCAAATGATGATACAAAAGTGTGCCGGGTGTTTTTGTCTGTCTGCTATGAGGATGAGGAACAGCAGAGGTGCCAGGACAGTGCCTTGGGGCACTGAGCTTTTGACCTCGCTGATGCTGGATCTTACCCTGGTCACTACTACTTTTTGTGTTCTGTGTGTTAGGAAACCGAAAATCCATCTGTCTACCCTCCCCGTAATGCCCATGGCCTTCATTTTGTGCGCTATCACTCCATGATTGCATTTGTCAAACAACCAACAGTGCAACCAGCACGACCAACATAACCCGAACCATGCTGGTTCGGGTTATGTTGGTTGTGCTGGTCCATGAAATTTGTAATCTGCCGTCTCATCACTCTTTCGAAGATTTTTATGATGTGAGAGGTTAGGGCTACTGGTCTGTAATTTTTAGCTAGTGCTGTACTACCTGCCTTGTGCAAAGGAGCTATGTCTGCACTCTTTAAGGCCTCCGGTATTTCACCTAGATCTAAGCTCTTTCTCCAAAGAATACTGAGGGCTCGTGCTAGAGGTACTTCGCACTTCTTTATAAATAGAGCAGTCCATGAATCTGGTCCAGGTGCTGAGTGAGTGGGCATGTTTTCCATTTATTTTTTGAAATCTATGGGATTTGTACTGTCAGTTAGTTGGTCTGTGCGGCCTTCTATTGGAGTGAAAAATATTTCTGCGTTTTCTACCTTGCTGTCATTTAGTGGGTTGCTGAACACAACACAGACTCATACTGTTCTTTTAGGATTTCACTCATTTCCTCCTCATTGTCAGTATACGAGTCTCCTCTCAGTAGTGGTCCAATTCTACAGGAAGTTCTTAGCTTGGATTTTGCATAGTGATTAAACAACGTCTGTGGGAGAGGGGGTGGGGGTGAAGGAAGGCATTCAGACTCAATTCAGGGAACTGAGCACAGATCCAATTCCCTAAATCAAGAGCCCCTCACCAGCGTCAAGGAAACTTCCCTGAGGGGAAACTGACTTTGAGAATCGCATAAGAAAACACTGTAAAATGAGAATTGAGTGCATATACTGTACACATATCTCACTGTTAATACCTGAGCGATGTTGTCGGGAGTCAGTGTCTCCCACTGCCCGGTCCCAGGCCTCCTGGTGAATCCAAGCCTGATCAACTAGGCTGTTACTGCTGGTTATATTCCAACGTAGAAACCACAGCCCAGCTGGTCAGGAACTCATATGAGGAACTTATCAAGTTCCCTCTTGAAGACAGTCAAAGGTTTGTTGGTAACTCCCCTTATGCACGAAGGAAGGACGTTAAAAAGTCGGAGACCTCTGACACTCATTGAGTTCTCTCTCAGTGTACTCGTCGTGCTCCTGCTTTTTGCTGGAGGTACTTTGCATTGTCTGCCGAGTCTCTTGTGTTCAAACAGTGTGATTTCAATGTACAAGTTCGGGACCAGTCCCGCCAGGATTTTCCAGGTATAAATCATGCTGTACCTTACTCACCTATGTTCCAGGGAGTATAGTTCAAGAGACTTCACGCGCTCCCAGTAGCTCTAATTATCCAGCTTATCACTTTCCCTGCAGTAGTAATAGCAACATTGTCATCCTTGAATGCGAGAACCTTGAACATCATCACTCCCAAGTCTCGCACATGGAGTTTCCGCTGTATTTTTCACCCATGCATCCACAGTGGAGAAATTTAAATGTTTCCTAATTAAACATCATATTGTTGTCAGAGACCCACTGGACGATTTGATTTATATCCACTTAAAAGTTTGCTGCGTCTTCGATGGACGCCATCTCAGAGCATATGATGTCATCAACAAAGGAAGTTATTACCTGGAGAGAGAGTTATGGTGCCGTGATTTATATCCATGACTATGTCGGATATAAAAATGAGAAACACAAATGGGACGAGTACCGCGCCTTGGAGAACAGAGTTTTTCACAATGGCAGCCTCCGACTTCACTATGTTTACTACTACTCTTTGGGTTTTAATTCTTAAGAAATTAAATAACCATATGCCCACTTTTCTAGTTATTCATTTTACACGCATTTTGTGGGCTATCACACCATTATCGCACTTCTCGAAGGCTTTTGCAAAATCATGTAATGTTCTAGCAATTATGAAAGGCAAGATCAATCTTCCCTAAACCCATTTTGCCTTGACTGTCCAACTGGTGGAATTCGATGTGATGGGCAATCTTGCCTCTTAGGGCCCGATCAAAGACTTGGATGTGTGAAACTAACACGATTGGTCTGAAGTCTTTCGCGATCGCTTTACTGCCTTTGTGAAGTGGGCAATATCAGTGTTTTTTAACGACTGTACAATGAGAACCCGAGTCCAGGAGCCTTCTCTGTAAGATACTAAGCCTGAGATAGTGGCTTCTTGCAATTTTTGATTAAGAATTCCACAAGTCTGAACCTGGCTTCATCAAAGTCAACTTGGGAGAGGACTACATCAGAAGTCGAGGAGATGACGGCGGTGTCTTGAGGCTCATTTATGAAAAATTCGTTAGGATCTTTGATCTAGAGACTGATGAGAGGTTCACTGAGCACAGAGTCGTAATGTGACTTCGGTATTTCATACACCTGATTAATATACAGTGAAATACACCTCACTGGGTGTATGACCCGATATGTACACCTCGGGTTGTATATATGAAGGCACTAGAGAATAGTGAGACAAGACTGATAGTGGGTGGTGGCATAAGGCAGATATTGACTAGTGACATTAGGCAGCTGATAAGTAGTGACATCACAGATACATCACATGCATCATGCAGCTATTAATGACACGAGTCAGCTGGCTGGTAGTTACATGAGGCAGCTTAAAGCTAAACATACACACACACAACCTCCATTACCAGTGTTCATTTCCCATATTTACATTTTTTACACGCTGACAGTTTTGTCAACACAAAAGTGGAAGTCAATGAGACAATTTACATGCGCTGATTGACGTGGCTACAGCAATACAAAAAAATATATATTTCCTATGTAATCTATACATTCATATTTTATAATCATGTAACAATATAATTCTGAAAAACTCATGAATATTATAATTCAGCTAAAGTAAGTATTGTCATCTTGTACAAAAGACAAAAATTTAAAATTTTAAGAAAAAAGTAGTCTCCTTTATTCCCGTATATTAGTCATAAATATTCAGGTCTTTACATGTATGTAATTTAGTCCAAAAATTATAAACAATATTTATAATGAAGCGCAAAAAAGTCAAAAGGTTGTCGTATTTATTATGTCTGTGATATACCTGTGAGTGATCTCTGGAGTAGTTGTACTCCCGTAGCCCAGCCTGTGGCCACAGCTCTGGTTAACTACCGCTCACTCAACTTTAACCATCACAACATGGCTGATCAACAGATTTATTATTACCATTATTGCTGTATTATTTTTTAAAACAGGAAAATGAGAGAGTAATATACATTGCTAGGAGTGTGTTTAAGGGCTGTCCTCCCCGTACTAACTTATATTTATATTTCACGACATTTTTAAGAGAGCACACCGTGCATTATCCTTGTGCCGGGTGTAATGAGTGCAGTAACTCACATGTGGGGAAGCACACAGTAAAGTAGTGAACAATATTATAACTACACTGAGTGTATGAGACAAGCTGTTACAGACGAGGGACAAACAGGAGGCATACCTGGACTTTACCTCTGACTGGTTTCGATTGTTCTTCTACTCCTGGAACCCAGGCCTGAGGCGAGGCTTCCTTGTGTGTCGCATGGTAAACTAGGCTCTAGATGAGGAATTAGACATGTGTAACACCTGAGTATCTTTATTAGAAGATTTTCGACCACCGGTGAATTTTTAAATTCTATACAGAGATTATTTACGAAAACAATAGAATATGAAGTAATCAGTCCCTCAGCCATGCAGAACTTTACACAGAAGATAGGGAAAGACGAGATAATCAGTCGCTCACCCTTGCAGAACTATAAATAGACCACAGGAGAAAATGAGGTACTCAGTCTCTCAACCCAGCAGAATTATACACAGAACACAGGGAAAGGTGAGGTAATCAGTCCCACAACTGCCTGCAGGCTGAGCCATCCTAACCTGGCTGATCCGGCACTTGTAGCAGGAAGCTGCAGCTTCCTCTTGAAAAACTTGTATCTTCATTTCGACAATATATCATATATTAGCTGATAGCATATTGAAGAGTCTTGGAGCACAAATTTTGACACAGTGTTCTCTTAATGTACTCAGAGCTTCCCTGCTTTTCACTGGGTTTATTCCACACTGCCGGTGCACCACTTTTCTAGGTTTTTGCGCTCACATCAAAGCCATTCATGAAAACTACAGCAGATAAACTTCCCATCTCGAGGAGCAACGTCGGTTCTACTGGGTTCCACTGGCCTTCTCGCTGTGCCCGTATAAACATCAGTAGAACAGTGACGATTTCCATGTAATTCTACTAGTAATAACGATTGGCATTGTCCAGAGTTCCATCGATGCAAACTGCCACTACACTTTAGCATTACAGTTTACCATTATTATGATATAGTATCACATTCATCTCAACATCACTTTGACACCTGCAGGTCACCTCTACTAACATGATCAGGCTTCCAATATATAGACTCAGAATTTCAGGTTGACGGACGTATGGTGGCTTATGTGGTCGTACAGCAGGGTTCTACCGAGTCAAAAGAGAAGGCTAAGACACAAAATGCCCTTGTTACATCACTACAGACTTTTCTTGTGTGCCATCAACCTTGTATCCACCAATAAAAGATGGTACCGTATCGCATCCAGTATATGCATGGAAAATAGTCAAGGTTAGACTTCAGCAGGAGCGCTCCCCAGTGCCTTGGCCACTTCTTTTGTTACCAGAATGCTTTCGACGCCAAAAGTAACCCACATTTCGGAGATGTTGAAGCGCTGAGCATCTGCACTGCTAGTACAGTACTAGCATGTCTGTGCCAACTGTGTGTATTGACACCTTCGGATATCTTTGCTTCATAGCATCTGCTACGTGTACAGATATTCGGGAGTTAGCTTCTCCATGTATACATCATGCATGAAGACCTGAAGCCTCTCAGAGTCGAGAAACATAAAGCATTAATGTGATGTGTGCTGCTGATGAATTTGTCTATCCAGCTTCAGTGGCTATAATAACAGATGCCAAAAAGAGAGAAAAGATCAAACTTCTTGTCTTCGATGCGATGCGAAGATTTTTTTTTTTTGCCAGTTTTCAGGAAAGCAGCCTCTCTTACTGACAAGTTTTGAACCTTCAGGTATCCAGGCAGGTAATCATCCTACACAATATCAATTCTATTAACATGCTGCACCTTGGAGACGATGTAAGGTACAAACTCTGGTTGTTCATAGTCAGAAAAATGTCTTCATAAACCCAGGTCGTAACATAATGACAGTAACTGTTCTATCCAGGATGATGACTTGTACCACTGGATATGGAATATTCTCTAGTCTGGACATAGAGCACAACGCATTGGCATCAATGACTTCTTCAAAGTCAACTGGGAAATATGACTACATAGGAAGCAGCCAGCCACGTCCGACTGGGTGCCAATTCTGTGTGTGTATTTGAAAGAACGACGTCGGCCTATCTAATTTTCATGTTTTTTCGTTTGGGTCTTCATAGCGTTTCTGCAATGTTATACAGAAACTAAAGAAGTTTCAGTAGCTCTTCTGGGATAAATGTTGTTGCCAAAATTGTGATCCTCTGAAGGCCTGAAACGAGTTCTGTTCGCTGGAGTAGGTGTTCACTAGCACATGCTCTGTTTGCTGGAGTAGGTGTTCACTAGCACATGCTTTGTTTGCTTGAGGAGGTGCTCACTAACACATGCTCTGTTTGCTGGAGGTGTTCACTAACACATGCTTTGTTTGCTTGAGGAGGTGCTCACTAACACATGCTCTGTTTGCTGGAGGTGTTCACTAACACATGCTTTGTTTGCTTGAGGAGGTGCTCACTAACACATGCTCTGTTTGCTGGAGGTGTTCACTAACACATGCTTTGTTTGCTTGAGGAGGTGCTCACTAACACATGCTCTGTTTGCTGGAGTAGGTGCTAACATATGCTTTATTTGCTGGAGTAGGTGTTCACTAACACACGTTTTGTTTGGTGGAGTAGGTGCTAACACATGCTTTGTTTGATGGAGTAGGTGATCACTGACATATGCTTTGTTTGCTGGAGTAAGTGTTAACACATGCTTTGTCTGGAGTAGGTGCTCACTAATTAGTGCTCTGTTGGAGTAGGTAATCACTGACACATGTTTTGTTTGTCGGAGTAGGTGCTCATTGACACGTGCTTTGAATTGGTCTTGCCCAAGTTTGTCATTGTGACGCACACAACCTCTACCAGGTCTCTGGTGTCCAGCACAAGCAGATCAATACTGTTGTCACAAAATAAATTTCCCATTTATTCACATTTCTGACATTTGTGCATGTTGGGTCTTCACAACAGAAGAGCTGAAGAGTACTTTACCAGGCCAAGAACTCCTGTCAGACCAACGGCTCCATCATGTCAACAGCCTCTATCAGACCAGCAACCCTTATCAAGCCAAGAGCTCCGGTCACGCCAACAGCTCCTATCAAAACAATAGCCCCCATCAGGCCAAGAGCCGCTGTCAGACAGACAGACTCTTGCTTTAACTAATCACATTCGTAAAGTAACCCGCTTGCAGAACATCGTCTCAGATGAATTTCAACAAGATTTTAGGATCAAGTATTAAAAAAAGGGCGAGTGCACATGTGTGTTTTCTCTATATTACTCATCAACGGTCATTCTGAAAAATGGTCCACATTTTTTACACGGGGGAAAAATGCAATGATCCTATATTCAAAAATAACTTCCTCTGGCTTGTGTACAAAAACATTATTTTTTTTAAGTCAAATTCAAAATTTTTTAAAATATTTCGGCCAGTTGCTAAGATATATCATTAGTATGACAGAGTATCTTACCTCTACTAACTAGTAAGACAGAGGAGTATCTTACTCTTAGTAAGACAAATACAGGAGTTTCTTACCCCAGTAAGACAAATACAGGATTATCTTAACCCCAGTAAGATAAATAGAAGCCTATCTTACCCCAGTAAGACAGAGGACTATCTTACTCCCAATAAGACAGTGGAGTATCTTCCTCCCAGTAAGACTAACAGAGGAGTATCTTGCTCCCGGTAAGACAAATAGAAGTCTATCTTACTCCCAGTAAAAACCATGCATCCACCAGTAACACACATAAAGGCCTCTCTTACTCCTAGTTACACACAGTGGCCTATCATATCCCCACTTACACATACAGGCCTATCCTACCTCTAGGTCAATTCTGTCCCAGAAATACAAATAAAGATCTAGCCTATCCCCCATAAAGATCAATCCATCCCCAGTAAGACAGGTAAAGATCTATCCATTAACCTGTAAGACAGATAAAGATCAATCCATCCCCAGTAAGACAGGCAAAGTCCT
>NC_069444.1:34845093-34910093 GCF_026875155.1 Cherax quadricarinatus
CAAATTATGTGATTTTTCCATTTTTACTTTTGGTGGCTTACTGGGCAGGGGCTTAATCCTGACTTTGAGTGTCAGCACGCGACGCGCACACACACACACACACACACACACACACACACACACACACACACACACACACACACACACACACACACACACACACACCACTAAGCCAGCAGCTTTAATTAAACCAACACCAGCCAAGATACTGCTACTAGTTCAGGCAGGCTGGATATTCACGTGTTACAATGTAAGACTGTACTCATCACGTGCACTGTCTACACGTGAAGTAATTATATTCACATTGTCTTCACGTTCGCTGATTTCCTTCACGTGCACTGACTGTTTTCACGTAAAATGATTATCACTGACTAGCAATCACGTGGGATCGCAGCAATCCCATAACCCAAGTCAACAAGGGTTTAGAGCAGGTCGCTCCGGTATTTCACAATTACTGGACCATCACAACATAGCCTTGCAGATGTAGTATACGCTGGCTTTGCAAGGCCTTTGACAAATGGGACCACGGATTAATTTCACACAAAATGCCTGCAAAAGCAATAACTGGGAAAGTGGGCGCATGGATATTTAACCTCCTAACAAACAGAACCCAAAGAGTAATAGTAAACAGTGAAATCAGTGGCTGCTGTAGTGAAAAGTTCTGTCCTTCAAGGCAGAGTACTCTCCCCACTTCTCTTTCTCATATCCGACCTAGAAATGGACATCAATCATAGCATTATATCATACTTTGCAGACCATACTAGAATTTGTATGAAAGTATCAACCATAGAAGACACAGTAAGCCTCCAAGCTGATATAAATCAAGTGTTCCAGTGGGCCACTGATAACAATATGATGTTCAATGAAGGCAAATTTCAATTACTACGTCAAGGAAGAATGGAAGAAATAAACAAAAAGGATCGAAGCACAAGGCAAAGTCAAACTATTCAATAAAGCGTAAGTCAAATGTGAGATATTGGGAGTTATAATGTCAGTTTTCACGTTCAAGGAACACAACAATGTTATTATCGCAAATGCAAGACAAATGAGAGGTTGGATAACTAGAATCTTCAAAACAAGAAACACCAATCCAATGATGACTCTCTCCAGGTCACTCGTTCTCTCTTGACTGGAGTATTGTTGTGCACTAACGGCCCCATCAAGGCAGGCGAAATTGCCGACCTGGAAAATGCACAGCTCGTATAAACTCAGTCAAGAACCTAAATTACTGTTTAGGGTCCCTAGAACTGTACTTTTTAGAACGTAAGGGAGAAAGATACATCATAATCTACACCTGGAAGATACTGGAGGGATCGATCCAAAAGCTGCACACTGAAATCGCTATTTATGAACAGAGAGAGAGAATTCATGCATAATTGAGAATACCAAGACACCTTCGGCTGTCTTCAAAAGGGAACTCGACAGATTTCTCAAATCAATTCCAAATCAACCTTGTTGTGGTGTATACAATGAACCGTGGGCAGCAGACACCAACAGCTTGATTGATCAGGCCAGTAACCAGGTCGTCTGGTCTGGGACCAGGCTTCGGTGACGATGACCAGAAGTGATTGTCTTCGCGCACACTGATTCACGTGCACCGTCTTCACGCACATTGATTCACGTGCATCGATTGTCTTCACGTACACTGTCATCAAATACGTTGACTGTCATCTCTTCCACTGACTGGCTTCACGTACACTGTCATCCCGTGCACTGACTGTCCTCCAGCTGTCCTAACCTCTCAAAATTGTACTCCAGCTGTCCTAACCTCTCAAAATTGTACTCCAGCTGTCCTAACCTCTCAAAATTGTACTTCTGCTGTCCTAACCTCTCAAAATTGTACTTCTGCTGTCCTAACCTCTCAAAATTGTATTTATGCTGTCCTAACCTCTCAAAATTGTATTTCTGCTGTCCTAACCTCTCAAAATTGTGCTCCTGCTGTCCTAACCTCTCGAAATTGTACTCCAGCTGTCCTAACCTCTCAAAATTGTACTCTAGCTGTCCTAACCTCTCAAAATTGTACTCTAGCTGTCCTAACCTCTCAAAATTGTACTTCCGCTGTCCTAACCTCTGAAAACTGTAATCTCAAGGTTGTTCTGCAGCTGTTATAACCTCTCAAGGTTGTCCTGCAGCTGTCATAACCTCTCAAGGTTGTCCTGCAGCTGTCATAACCTCTCAAGGTTCTCCTGCAGCTGTCATAACCTCTCAAGGTTCTCCTGCAGCTGTCATAACCTCTCAAGGTTCTCCTGCAGCTGTTATAACCTCTCAAGGTTCTCCTGCAGCTGTCATAACTTCTCAGGGCTGCTAATTCGATTGTCCTAACAAACATTTTGTACCGATGTGCAAGTTTTCTCACAAAGACCTACGCAGCTTCTCCGGTTCCTTATTCCTTCTTTGTACACTTATTAATTCGTTCTGTCTTGTTTAAAACGGAAGGCAGTTAAAGTCTTGACTCTGGCACAAAAAGGGGTCCCTCTCTCCCTTTGCTCGCCAACACACGAAGTCAGGGTCACCTCAAAACTCGTTTACAGTTGCAATTCTCCTTATTTTTGCTTTTTTATAATAGGTCTTATTCTTGTAATGTTTTCATTATCATGCAATAAGGAGTAAATAATACAGAAGGGGGAAAAAATTCACTTCAATGAAGAAACTTCTGGATTTTCTTTAGTAGTACATTTATTCTCTTCTCAGAGGCTGTGGGTCCCCAACTTGGGACCCACAGCCTCTGGAGTCTGGCGTTGTGGATAAAGTACTGTGTACTCTGAGATAATGTTTGCAAATAATTTCGTCTATATATATATGTCGTGCCGAATAGGCAGAACTTGCGATTTTGGCTTAAATAGCAACGCTCATCTTGCCATATAGGACAAGTGAAAATTTGTGTATGCAATAATTTCGCCAAAATCATTCTGAACCTAACGAAAAAAAATATATTTCACTTTGTTTGTATAGTATTAAATTACTGTAAACAAATCTAAAATATATTTAGTTGGGTTAGGCTAAAATAAATTGCGCTTGTTATAATAAAATTAGGTAAGTTTTCTAAGCTCCTTTTGGTGTAAAATTATAAATTTTTACATCAACATTAATGAAAAAATATATCTTTAAACGTATAAGAGAAAATTTTAGAAAGGACTTAATTTTAATCGAGTTCTTGCTAACTGACCAGTTTTACATATTCGGCACGACATTATATATATATATATATAATATATATATATATATAATATATATTATATATATATATTATTATATATATATATATATATATATATATATATATATATATAATATATAATAATTTTATATTATATATATGATGTTTAAAGGCTATCCCATGATTGCGTTCTCATCAGCAAATGTTTGTAAAGGTAAATGAAAGAATAATAAGCAATCGCCAACTATTTATCCACTCTTAATATTAGACACATGCAGCAGAGGGTGGAACATGCACCTATGTGTAAAACAAATATACATATGAGAATAAACATAAGCATGAATGAAAATATGCACACTCACAATTACACTTCAAATGCGTGCAAACACAGAGGCAGACAGGTAACCTGCAACAAGAAACTCTCTCTCATATAACGCTGCTTGACAGTCATGTGAAATTAATGAGAATGATAACCCGAGATGGAAGAAAGAGGATGTAAGACTTAATTAAACAGGCTTAAATTAACGTGATCAAGAAGGTGACTACTTGAATTCAATGAAAACAGGAAGAGAGGGAGAGGGAGAGAGAGAGATAAGGCCGGACGCGGAATACATCCTGAGAAGAGAGAGACAATGTACACAGTATGTAAGGAGAGAAAGCTGGAAGCAAACACTTCACCCAGCATATCACCAGCAGTATATGTAAATCCTATAACTTCAGCAGCACATATGCAAGACTAGTTAACCCACGATCTTTCCTTAGGAACCTGAATTTTTTTTACTTAGAGCATTATTCACAACGTATCAGTGCATCTAAAGAGTGCACAGCGCCAGCACTGAGCCCGTACATCAGTGGTTCCCAAACTTTTTCAGCTTGTTACCCAATTTAACATGCCACATAAAGCATGTTACCCCTTTCACAAAATGTTGTTATTATTGATATATATGGCTAAACGTGAACGTATACAGCCTCGCATACTCTGCTAATCCTAGCAAAACCATTGAAAACGTAAGAACCACACATACATTATATATAAAATTAATAATAGCTACAAATTCACAGTAACAGTGGGTAAAATACTAACTATATACTGCACAGGCAGTACACATACATACCAGCTTATGTCTACCTCGGCTGATGCTCACAGATAAACTGACAGTGTGAAATAGAGGCAGCCTCAGGAAGTGAGTGACGCGTACTGGACAGGTCGATCTGGGCTACTGAGTGACTTTTTTCCTGAAGCATACTTGTCAAAATACTTTTGGGTTTCCACACACTTAGCTATATATTTCTTCTTTTCTAATACTGTATATTAGTTTTTGATGTTTATTGTTATTTGGTTTAACTTTATTACTTACTTATAATAGGTTTACTTTACAACTTTATATACTAAGACAAAGTTAACAATAATCCTCATACCGGGTACCGCATTGTTTTCTTGATTTTCAGAATTCATAACTTTTTTTCTGTCACCCCTCCATTACCCCCCAAAAATGGTTAAATTACCCCCAGGGGGTAATTTACCCCCAGTTTGGGAACCACTGCGGCGTACATGAATAGTCATATAAAGAAATTAGAGAAGATCCAAATGTTTTCTACGAAATTGGTGACGGAACTTAGACAAGAAGAAAAAAATAAAAGAGAAACTTGTGCACTAATCTTCACACCATATGAGAGGTGGAGTATGGGAAATATGATCCTAATATACAAGATACTTAGAGGGTAAGACACTGTAGGTGAGGAGAGGCTGTCTGAGATGCCAGGAGAGCAACTTAGTGAACAGAGATGGCAGCAACACACAAATGACCCACAGGATTATTTATTTGGCTTTTTCAGTCTCAGGTTGGTAAGTGAAGCGAGTTAGACGAAGGCTAGTGAAGTTTGTAAAGTACAAGTGGGAGAGAGAAGTGGAAGGAAAGACAGAACATGACATAATAGATTCCTTAAGATATACCAGGAAATCTCAGATATGTACCAAGAAGGAAGGTAGTGCTAACTAATGCATGTCCATGGTTTACACACAGGTTATTTTTTTCCAGAGCTTCACTTTCTTGGGGAATGTTTGCGACCAGTCGACTACACTGTCCATACTGGTTTGACTTTCACACAAATCCTTGGACAATGTTGATCACCAGCTGCACTTCACCATCAGAACACACAACGTGGGAATTCTCTCGGCATGATCCACTAAGTTATGACTGGTGTCGGCTGTTGCAAACATTTATTACACTTGTGTAATATTACTACAGATTTTCTTTTTTATTTGATCCTCTGCTTAATATTAATTACTATAATACTAAGTTGACACAATTTATGATGGTGGTAACTGTGACTGTTGTATGACTTGTGATGGTGGTAACAGTGGCTGTTGTATGACTTGTGATGGTGGTAACAGTGACTGTTGTATAACTCGTGATGGTGGTAACTGTGACTGTTGTATGACTCGTGATGGTGGTAACTGTGACTGTTGTATGACTTGTGATGGTGGTAACAGTGGCTGTTGTATGACTTGTGATGGTGGTAACTGTGACTGTTGTATGACTCGTGATGGTGGTAAACTGTGACTGTTGTATGACTTGTGATGGTGGTAACAGTGGCTGTTGTATGACTTGTGATGGTGGTAACAGTGACTGTTGTATGACTCGTGATGGTGGTAACTGTGACTGTTGTATGACTTGTGATGGTGGTAACAGTGACTGTTGTATGAATGGTGATGGTGGTAACCCTGACTGTTGTATGAATGGTGATGGTGGTAACCGTGACTGTTGTATGAATGGTGATGGTGGTAACTGTGACTGTTGTATGACTCGTGATGGTGGTAACTGTGACTGTTGTATGAGTCGTGATGGTGGTAACTGTGACTGTTGTATAACTCGTGATGGTGGTAACTGTGACTGTTGTATGACTCGTGATGGTGGTAACTGTGACTGTTGTATAACTCGTGATGGTGGTAACTGTGACTGTTGTATGACTCGTGATGGTGGTAACTGTGACTGTTGTATAACTCGTGATGGTGGTAAACTGTGACTGTTGTATGAGTCGTGATGGTGGTAACTGTGACTGTTGTATAACTCGTGATGGTGGTAACTGTGACTGTTGTATGAGTCGTGATGGTGGTAACTGTGACTGTTGTATAACTCGTGATGGTGGTAACTGTGACTGTTGTATAACTCGTGATGGTGGTAACTGTGACTGTTGTATGAGTCGTGATGGTGGTAACTGTGACTGTTGTATAACTCGTGATGGTGGTAACTGTGACTGTTGTATGAGTCGTGATGGTGGTAACTGTGACTGTTGTATAACTCGTGATGGTGGTAACTGTGACTGTTGTATGAGTCGTGATGGTGGTAACTGTGACTGTTGTATAACTCGTGATGGTGGTAACTGTGACTGTTGTATGAGTCGTGATGGTGGTAACTGTGACTGTTGTATAACTCGTGATGGTGGTAACTGTGACTGTTGTATGAGTCGTGATGGTGGTAACTGTGACTGTTGTATAACTCGTGATGGTGGTAACTGTGACTGTTGTATGAGTCGTGATGGTGGTAAACTGTGACTGTTGTATAACTCGTGATGGTGGTAACTGTGACTGTTGTATGAGTCGTGATGGTGGTAACTGTGACTGTTGTATAACTCGTGATGGTGGTAACTGTGACTGTTGTATGAGTCGTGATGGTGGTAACTGTGACTGTTGTATAACTCGTGATGGTGGTAACTGTGACTGTTGTATGAGTCGTGATGGTGGTAACTGTGACTGTTGTATAACTCGTGATGGTGGTAACTGTGACTGTTGTATGAGTCGTGATGGTGGTAACTGTGACTGTTGTATAACTCGTGATGGTGGTAACTGTGACTGTTGTATGAGTCGTGATGGTGGTAACTGTGACTGTTGTATAACTCGTGATGGTGGTAACTGTGACTGTTGTATGAGTCGTGATGGTGGTAACTGTGACTGTTGTATAACTCGTGATGGTGGTAACTGTGACTGTTGTATGAGTCGTGATGGTGGTAACTGTGACTGTTGTATAACTCGTGATGGTGGTAACTGTGACTGTTGTATGAGTCGTGATGGTGGTAACTGTGACTGTTGTATAACTCGTGATGGTGGTAACTGTGACTGTTGTATAACTCGTGATGGTGGTAACTGTGACTGTTGTATAACTCGTGATGGTGGTAACTGTGACTGTTGTATAACTCGTGATGGTGGTAACTTTGATTGGGAGCTGACATCACAGGGGGATGGAGAGAGGAAAGGAGAGGATGGGAAAAAAGGAGAGGAGTAGAGAGAGAGAGAGAGAGAGAGAGAGAGAGAGAGAGAGAGAGAGAGAAAGCCAGGGAGACAACACACGTGGATCCTGAATAACTTAAACACCCTCAACAATTCTCCCCAACATTTCTCCGCTCGTGTTTTTCATGCAAAAAAAAAAAAATCTTCATTAGACTTTCTTCACGCGCACTGTGTGTACTGAGAAAGATAATGGATCACTAGAATATCCAGAGAGATGATCTCTATCCATTCTCAACACCTTCACGTGCACTATATTGAGAGAAATAATGTATCAGTAGAATATCCAGAGAGATGATCTCTATCATCCTCAACACCTTCACGTGTACTGTGTGGAGAGTGAGACAGTGGATCACTAGAGCATCCAGAACATCTTCACTGATACTACTCCCTCAACCATTCTCATCTTCCTCACCATCTCTCTTGTCTTCAGCTAAAACTGCTTCCCAGCCTAGTTATAACCATTTTTGAAGCTGCCCTAGATACGAACCCACACCCTTAACACCCTGCTCATCTCTCATCACCATATCCATGATCATCATCCTGTGTGATGCAACATTTCAGAGAAACCCATACTGTGATGCAACATGGCAGAACCCTTACTTGATGAAATGTGACAGGGAAACCCATACTGTGTGATGCAACATGACAGGGAAATCTATACTGTGTGATACAACATGACAGGGGAAACCCATATTGTGATGCAATATGACAGGGAAACCCATAGTGTGATGCAACATGGCAGGGAAACCTATACTGTGTGATGCAGCATGACAGGGAAACCTATACTGTGTGATGCAACATGACAGGGAAACCTATACTGTGTGATGCAACATGACAGGGAAACCTATACTGTGTGATGCAACATGACAGGGAAACCCATACTGTGATGCAATATGACAGGGAAACCCATACTGTGATGCAATATGACAGGGAAACCCATACTGTGATGCAACATAGCAGGGAAATCTATACTGTGTTCTAAATGTTGGACAGGAAAATAACCATGCCACATAAACTAAATACTACTGATTGCGAAAAGGATTTAGGAGTTCCGATTAACAGTAATCTGAAACCAAGAAGTATAAATAATAGAAGTCCTCAGGTTGTTCTTCAACTCTATATATCCATGGTTAGGCCTCATTTAGATTATGCTGCACAGTTCTGGTCACCGTATTACAGAATGGATATAAATGCACTGAAAAACGTACAGAGGAGGATGACAAAGTTGATCCCATGTATCAGAAATCTTCCTTATGAGGAAGATTTAGGGATGATATGATTGAGGTGTATAAATGGAAAACAGTAATAAATAAAGAGGATGTAAATAGCATGCTGAAAATTTCCAGCCAAGACAGGACTCGCAGCAATGGTTTCAAGTTGGAAAAATTCAGTCAGAAAGGACATAGGAAAGCACTGGTTTGGTAATGGAGTTGTGGATGAGTGGAACAAACTCCCGAGTACCGCCATAGAAGCGAAAACGTTGTGTAGTTTTAAAAATAGGTTAGATAAATACATGAGTGGATGTGAGTGGGACCTGATGAGCTTGTGCTGCTGGGTCTGATGCCGTGGAAGTGACCTGACTAGGGTCATTGGTCTAAGCAGGGAGGTGACATAGACCTGCTTCGCATGGGTCAGTAGGTCTGCTGCAGTGCTCCTTCTTTATGTTCTTATACATTTTTGATGAATTTCGAGAGTCTTTCTACTCCCGGACCCCGGCCATGGGCCAGGCTCGTCTGGTGCTTGCTTGGTCAACCAGGCTGTTCCTGATAGGGGCCCGCTGCCCCACATACCAAATCATAACCTGGCACCTGGTGAAGATACTTGTCCACTTTCCTCTTGAAGACTCCCACACTTGCCCCAGCAGTGTTTGATATCTTCTGGTAAGATATTGAATAATCTGGGGTCATGGATGTTGATAAAGTGTTTCCTTATTGTGCCCACCACACCCCTGCTTTTCACTGGGTTTATTTCGCACTTTTCCCATATCTCTCGCTCCAGTATGTTGTGGTAGTGTGAGAGATTTGGGAGCAGACCCTCGAATACTTTCCAGGTATATATTATCCTGTCTGTCTGTCTCTCTCTCTCTCTCCTCTGCTCCAGTTAGTACACGTTCCCAGTATTTTAAATGTTTTACAGGCTTTATGTGGGCAGTAAACGATCTCTGTATTTGTTTCAGTTCTGATATTTCTCTTGCCCTGAACAGGGCCGTCAACACTGAGCAATATTGCACATAAAGGAGCACTAGCTGTTTGAAAAGTGTTGTCACCAATGGCATTATTTCACTTGTTTTGAAGGTTCTCATTACCCACCCCGTTATCCTCCTGGCTACATGTAGTGACCTTTGCCATGAATTCTTTGAAAGAAAGGTCAGCTGACATAAATATTCCACAAGCCTTCCACTTGTTCCTTTCGTTCTATTGGGCGATCTTCCTAAGTTTTGTATATAGTGTTCCTTTTGAGTCCTTCATTCTTTCCATACCTAAAACAGCTGGAACTTATCACCACTGAACGTCATGTTCTCCACTGCCCACTGGAAAACCCTGATTATGTCTTCCTGTAATTTTTCAGTGTCTTCTACCGTAGTGACTTTCATGCTTATTTTAGTGTCATCTGCAAATGATGATACAAAACTGTGACGGGGGTTCATATCTGTCTGTTATGAGGATAAGAAACAGCAGAGGTGCCAGGACAGTGGTTGAACATAACAGAGAAAAACATACTGTGTGATGGAACATAACAGGGAAACAGTTACTTAAACATCGAGTGTTCCCACCATGTAACTATCATAAAGAACATGGTGGCCGCAAGTTGCGGTATTCCCACCATGTAATTCTGCAATACATTCTCGCACCATGGCTGATACTCGTGTAGATTTGAACACTTCTGGTTGTGTTCGCCGCTTCGTTGCCAGACATCTTGCGGCTATTTATTAGTAATTTCTTATGTGCAAGTAAATATATTTTTTCATAGGTTTTTATAACTCAATTCAACCTAAAAATAAAGATCAAAATTGAATATTTACATTGATCGTTGATAATAAAAGTAATTTTGGATCTGTGATCTAATTCGAGAGTCCTACCCTGGTAGCCAGGGTAGAACCCTCGAGTGCCTGGTCAGTCAGGCTGTTGATGCTGTGGTACGCACGTCAACACAACCATCACAAACTGTCTGATCAGGTACTCGCAAGAGATAGGAGTCCAATTTCTTTATTAAAACATCTATCTTCGTTCTAGCAATGTTTCTGATATCTGCTGGTGCTAGATTAAAGAGTCTTGGACCACGCAAGAAACTTGGCAGATGGTGCAAAATACCTCCACTAAAAAGCAGGGGAGCGACGAATACACTAACATGGTGTCAGAGTTCCTCGACTCTTCAACGCCTTCCCTCCGTGCATAACAGGAATTACCAATAAATCTCTGGCGATCTTCAAGAGGGAACTTTTTTAAGTTTGTCAAATCAATGCCTGACCAGCAAGGGTGTGGTTCGTATGTTGGACTGCGTGCGGCCAGCAGTAACAGTCTGATTAGTCAGGCTTTGATCCGGGGTCAGTGCCATGGGGCCCTGACCCCGGGGAAGGTCCTTTAGTTATTCTTAAAGTATCATGTACAGTATACATCAGGTATCTCTATATTAGGTGTTCCCAATAGTTTAGAGGTTTTCTTGATTCTATACAGGCAGTATACAACTTTTGTATATTTTTCTAGCTCTTCTATTTCTCTTACCTTGAAAGACACTGTGAGTACACAAACATTAACAAGCTGAGAAAACAACTGATTTCAAGAGACCCATCATTAGTGTTGCTTCTCATGTTTTCAAAGTTCTCATAATCCAAGGTTTCATTATCTTGAATTTCTACATTTGCCTTGTGTTATATAAATGAGAGATCTAGCATATTATTTCTAATTACAAATCTATTTTACGATCAACGTTGGCCCATGTCTTTTCTGAATTAAAATTTATCACAAGTTAATCCATTGCATCGAGTTGTCTTGTAATTAGATAAGTTCTATGAGATGCTCTTCCTGTAGTCTGTGCTGCTTTTTGTGTCCTTCATTCTTCCCATATTAAAGCAAGTGAAATTTGTCACCAGTTAACAAAGTTATTTTCATTGGTCCACTGGATAACTTTGTTGAAATCTCTTTGTATTTCGTCTGTATGTCCTACCGAGGTGACCTTCTTATTCTGATATCATCTGCAAAAACTGTAGCTAGTGTTTTTGTCTGTTCGCTATGAAAATGAGAAACAGAGATGGTGATAGGACCGCTCCTTGGAGCACTGTTTGGAATACTGTTTGTCAAAATTCTTAATATCCAGTTCTCTACTTCTATTGTTATAGTTTACCTATCGACCTTAATTTATGGGCTATTACTCCAAGGTCGCACTTGTCGAAAAGTTTTTGCAAAAATCTGTATAGATTGCGTAAACATTATCCTTCCAAGACCTCCGTAATTTTATCATAAAATGATATAATAGTTGTGATAGAGATAATCTTTCTGTTGTAACTTCACTTCATGTTGACTTGGGTTATGTATCTCATGTTTCTCTATAAATGAAACTCTAGGCTGGATAGCTACAACATTCGAACTAAGAGATGATAAGCCAGTGATGATACTCTTTAAGTTACCTTTTTTCCCAGGCTAAAATATTGCTCTATACAAACAGCCTCCTTCAAGGCAGTAGAGACTGTTCAACCGGAGAACGTATAGATAGCCTTCACTGCCCAAATATATTCAGTTAACACCTCAATTACTGGAAATGGCTGGAACCCCTCTAGCTGTGCTCCCTGGAATGATGACGAGATCCATCGTAATCAACATCTGAAAAATTCTGGAGGGATTGGTCCCAAACATGCCGATTAAAATTACTACAAATAAAAACAAGAGGCTTGTCAGACGGTGCAAAATGTTTGCAGTGAAAAGCAGGGACACGATACTCTAACCTTCCATTATTACTGGACAGTTGGTTTAAATTTTCCTAAACTTGGATCTTTTTTCCTCGGTTCATTTGTGGTATTATGAAGATCTTTTCCTTATTCAAAGATAAAGATAAGCTTACGAAGAAATTCAATTTGTTTTCCTGGGTAATGCATGTGAGTAAATTAATTACCTTTGTCCAAACTGGTTTACCATCCATGCAAATTCCTAAGTGTATGTCTGCTTCCAGTAATACAAGCAGCGAGGAATCTTTCTCTGTACAGCCTGTAGCCGCGAGTGTTCACACCATGTAACATATCACGCAACAAATGAGATCTCCACATTGTGTTCACACCATGTAACTATCACACACAATACGAGTGCCCCCACACTGAGTGTTCACACCATGTAACTATCACACACTATATGAGGGCCCAACACTGCGTGTGTAACCAATTTTGTTGCAAGGAAACAAATATGAAGAGTGTCTTCACTTCTTGGTGTATCGTGAAGTGAACCAGTTGCCTATGTCAAGTGTCACTCTGGCCAACAACTCGTGCGCCACACGAGTGAGCTCACCCACACCTGTGTAAACAAGGGAACCTTTGAGATCAAGCACGACATGTCTCTTCCCTTCCAGCAGTCCTTAGGTAATGGAAAGGTTGACGTGTGGTGAACACAAAGTTGTTTACCTGGTGAGCACCTGAACCTGGTGAGTACCTGAACCTGGTGAGCACCTCACTGGCTACATCTCACTGTATCTCGGTGTACATGTAGCAACTTACTGGTTGTACAGTACCTCACTAGAACCTGTATGAGAGTGGCATCTGTTGAGGACAAAGCAAACCTCCAAGCTGATATAAAGTCTTCCAGTGGGCCACTGACATGTTCAATAAGACACGTTTCTGTTACTCCGTAAAGAAAAATTAAAGAAAATAAAGACTGGAAAGGAGTATAAAATTAACTCTAATCACTAGTTAGAGAGAAAGACTAATGTGAGAGACTTCGGAGTGATGACGTCAAGTCTCACCTTCAAGAATCGCAACCGTGTCTCTATCACATCTGTATGGAAAATCATAGGCTGGATCACCGTTCTACCTTCAAAACAAGGGATGCCAAGCTAATGATGATACTCTTCAAGTCCCTTGTTCTTTCCTGGCTCGAGTACAGCTGTACTCTAACAACTCCGTTCAAGGCAGGCGAAATTGGAACCCTGGAGAACGTGCAAAGAATCTTCACTTCCCGCACAGATTCAGTCAAACACCTAAATTACTAGGAACGTTTGACGTCCCTTGATCTGTACACCACGGAACGTAGACGAGAAAGATACATTATAACATTACAATCTACACCTGGAAAAGTCTAGAAGGATTGATCCCAAATCTGCACAGACAAATCGTTCCTAATGAAAGTAAGAGGTTTGGCTGACGGTGCAGAATGTTCTCAATGAAAAGCAGGAGTGCAATGAGTACACAAAGTGTGAAGGGGCCAAGTTTTCAATGTCCTCCTTTCATACATAGGGGGATCACGATCAGATCCCTGGTTTTCTTCAAGAGTCCTGGTCTCAGTAGTACCAGTTACCAGTAGATGACTCACTACCAACCGTGTGTGAATCACTGATTGTTATTCACGTTGCTGCTGACCATAGCATGTTTTTGAACGCCGCTCACCCCCTAGGCACTGGTGAGTCAGTCTGAGATAGAGAGCAGAGAGAGGCAGGGCGGCTGATGGTGCTTCCCATACTTTCCGTTATAATTATACGTACTAACCAGCCTACGTGAGTGTTCTTACCCCCATCCACGTTTCGAACCCCACATGACACTGGTCTGGGATCGGGCCGCGGGGGCGTCGACCCTCGGAACACTATCTAGATAGATAAACATGTAGCACCTTATTGGTTGAACTTCACTGTACATGTAACGCCATACTAGTTGCATTTCACTGTACATGTAGCATCTCACTGGTTGTACCTCACTGTACACGCTTCATGCTTCTACAACTCGCTCATCAATCTTACCTTCAACACAATAACAACAACAGTACATCACCCTCTCATCAATGTTACCTTCAACACAACAACAGGACATCATCATCCTCCTCTCATCAAATTTACCTTAAACACAACAGTACATCACCACCCTCTCGTCAATGTTACCTTCAACACAACAACAGTACATCACCACCTTCTCATCAATGTTATCTTCAACACAGTAACAACAGTACATCACCACCCTCTCATCAATGTTACCTTAAACACAACAGTACATCACCACCCTCTCATCTGTGTTGCCTTAAGCACAACAGTACATCACCACCCTCTCATCAATGTTACCTTAAACAACAACAGTACATCACCCTCTCATCAATGTTACCTTCAACATCACCCTCTCATCAATGTTACTTTCAACATCACCACCTCTCATCAATGTTACCTTCAACACCACCCTCTCATCAATGTTACCTTCAACATCACCACCCTCTCATCAATGTTACCTTCAACACCACCCTCTCATCAATGTTACCTTCAACATCACCACCCTCTCATCAATGTTACCTTCAACATCACCACCCTCTCATCAATGTTACCTTCAACATCACCACCCTCTCATCAATGTTACCTTCAACATCACCACCCTCTCATCAATGTTACCTTAACATCACCGCCCTCAATGTTCTTTCACATCACCACCCTCTCATCAATGTTACCTTCAACATCACCACCCTCTCATCAATGTTACCTTCAACATCACCACCCTCTCATCAATGTTACCTTCAACATCACCACCCTCTCATCAATGTTACCTTCAACATCACCACCCTCTCATCAATGTTACCTTCAACATCACCGCCCTCTCATCAGTGTTACCTTCAACATCACCACCCTCTCATCAATGTTACCTTCAACATCACCACCCTCTCATCAATGTTACCTTCAACATCACCACCCTCTCATCAATGTTACCTTCAACATCACCACCCTCTCATCAATGTTACCTTCAACATCACCACCCTCTCATCAATGTTACCTTCAACATCACCACCCTCTCATCAGTGTTCTTCAACATACACCCTCTCATCAATGTTACCTTCAACTCACCACCCTCTATCAATGTAGCTTAAAATCACACCCTTCATCAATGTTACTTCAACACACCACCTCATCAATGTTACCTCAACATACCACCCTTCATCAATGTTACCTTCAACACACCACCTCTCACAATGTTACCTCAATCACACACCTCTCATTAAATGTTCCTCAACATCACCACCCTTCATCAATGTTACTTCAACATCACCACCCTCTCATCAATGTTACTTCAACACACCACCCTTCATCAATTTATTCCAACTGACCCCTTCATCAATGTTACCTTCATCACACCTCTCATCAGTTACCTTCAACGTCACTACCCTTCATCAATGTTACTTCAACATCACCAACCTCTAAAATGTTACTCAACATCACCACCCTTCATCAGTGTTGCTTTACACATACCACCTTCATCAATTTTACGTCAACACAGTAACAATATAGTACATCAACACCCTTTCATCAATGATATCTTCAACACAACAACTGTACCTCGCCACCCTCATCAATGTTACCTTCAACACAGCATCACTCTCAGAAAAGATGTCGGGAATCTTGAGTGTATTTACATCTTGTCTCCGCCAGGTACAATAACTACTTTACTAAGATATTTCAATTTACATCATAACTCCACTGTGTAATAGGCAAAGTTGTAAATATTTACCCGCTGGAGCCTGATAAAGACCCTCTATCACCTGCGTAGACCTTTGGTACTACCCTTCACAGGATGAGCTGTGGGCGTACTACAAACTTGCAGTAAACTAGCACTCACAGTATGAGTTGTTGTGTTACACAGTAAACTAGCACTCACAGTATGAGTTGTACACAATGAACTAGTACTCACAGTATGAGTTGTACACAATGAACTAGCATTCACAGTATGAGTTGTTGTAGGTACATAATAAACTAGCACACACAGGATGAGTTTGAGTCACCTGTTTCTCAATAGTTCCGGGAATCATCGCCCCCGCGGCCACATCTCACAACAGACTTCCTAAATTGGAAATATTACATTAACAAAGACTATTAGGAGGCCAACGAAATATTAAATATAAGAATATACTAAATGCAAGAGTTTTTAAGACTTGTCTCCCATCTTAAATATTAATGGCAAAAATTCTCAGTAGTCGAGCTAGAGTGCAAAATATTTAACAGGATTCTCACACTCATAAGACAGGAGGCTGGATGGTTATCTACCAACCTATTACCTACGTTTCACACACTATGACAGGAGGGTACTACTTCTCTAGATGCTCATTATATATCAACCTACTACCTCTTACCCTTTGGCTTAGTCATCTTTTATGGGAAAGCTTACCCACAGTCGTTGCTGTGACCAGTAAGATCATGGTGGTAAGGTGAGGCGCAGGAAAAAAAACACTGCTGCCTCAACTCACTGCCACGAGTGAGATGGACACAGATGGTTATTAAAGCGCAGTGGGGGAGCCAAGAGTAGGGTGAGACAGGGCCCGCCCATCACTCTGGTACTTCAGGCACCACAAGAGTGAAGCCTCTGCACTTGTCTCACACAATAGCCGTCAGCACACAACACCGAGGAGAGCCCAGCCTGGTCTCACTATACCCACAATGTTCCTCCCACACAACACACACTGCTTCTCGCACACAAACAGAACACAAAGAGCACTGTTGCTTGGAATAAAAGTGGAGAGTAAAAACCTGGTAGTTATACTCATATACAGGCCACCATCAGCAGGAGAAGAGTAAGCCACTTAACAGAAAAGGAGAAAGATGTCTAGAAAACCTTGAGAAAATCCCACACCAAATATTATCTTCTTTAGAGGTTTCAACCTCCCGAATATAAAATGGAAGAAAATATACAACAGCATTTTATCACAAATAGATATAAAGATACCGGAAATGCGTAAGCTCAACAGAATGTGCAAAAAGTTAACATTACGCCAACAGAAAACAGAACCTACTGGAAGTGAAAATACGCTGGATATGATCTTCACAAAGAATGGGGAACTTATCCCCATATTCAGATCACAATCTCATTAAATTTTAAACAACCATAAATCAGGTGTGGAGAACTTAAGCGATAGTCAACTTGAGATGTCTGGCAAATTCATCTTCAACGCTCAGAAAATTAACTGGGAGAACATAAACAAAGTACCATCGCACCTTCCTTGGGAAACTATACTAGGTATTCTTAACTCAAACCAATGCACGGAAAACGTGAATAAGGAAGCATACACGGTCTGCAGAAAATACATCCTACGAAGAAAGTCTTAACAGAGATTATACATGTAATAAAGTTAGATCTGACAAGATCTTGTAGGAGAAGGAAGAAGGTTTCTGAAATACTTAATATTTATTAAGTATCACAACGAAGGAAAGAAAAACTGCACCGAGCAATTACAAATATTAAACAGAAATTAAAACATTCACACCAAAATGAAGAAGCATAAAAGGAACAAAAAGCAGTTCAATAAATTATGCAAATCTAAAGAACTTTTTCACATATGAAATTGATAATCAAAATTCTACCTTCTCCAATATTGTTCCTCAACTGTAAGGAAGTTCACAGACAGATGACAACAAACAAGTGAAATATATGAGGAACAGTATGAACCAATATGCAGGGATCTTATGGACACCATGAAAGGTCAAGTTTTTTTTTTTTTAATAAATTCAACCCGCCCTACAAATTATGTTTGTCATTAACAAAAATTCTGCAGACTTCGAAAGAGATACAGACAAGACAGCAAGACACGCAGCACCTGAGTCTCATTCTGATTCCTTTAATTCGTTATTTATAAAGAAATGCAAAGTATCCTAAGCAAAGATACTCAAGTGTTCTCTGAAGTAGCTTAGATTCAGACGAAATAACAGATACCTTAAAAAGTGCAAACATAGGCCTACCTCACAAAGAAGGCAGCAGAGTAACAGCAAAACACTAGAGACCAGTAGCATTATCACACATCGTAAAAAAAAAACTATTAAAATGATGTTGAAATAAATTACTGAATTGATAGAGAAACATCCCAGGTTAACATGACTTTAGAGCAACAAGATCCTACCTCCTCTCACAACTATTACGTCACTGTGACTAGTAAAGTCCCAAAGTATCGGTATCGGTAGGTATCTGCTAATTTTGATTGTACTAGTATCGACTTAAACTTGAATAACGGTATCGGCAAAAATTATGGAATCGTCGTATCTTTAAGTATGATAAAATTACAGAGCCCTTCGAAGGCAAGGAAAACTCTGATGTAATCTACACGGATTTCACAAAGGCAACCATAAAGTGATAACTCATTAAATGAGATCAACACTACAACAGAAAAAAAATAGAAAAATGAATATTCAAATTTCTAACAGACCACAAAGAATAATTGTAAATAAAAGAGTCCATTCGTAACAACGTATAAAGGTCAGTACCCCATGGCACAATGCTAGTACCATGACGGTACTGTTTCTCAATATCTGAGCAGTCAGTACCCCATGGCACAATGCTAGTACCATGACGGTACTGTTTCTCAATATCTGAGCAGTCAGTACCCCATGGCACAATGCTAGTACCATGACGGTACTGTTTCTCAATATCTGAGCAGTCAGTACCCCATGGCACAATGCTAGTACCATGACGGTACTGTTTCTCAATATCTGAGCAGTCACAACCCCATGGCACAATGCTAGTACCATGACGGTACTGTTTCTCAATATCTGAGCAGTCAGTACCCCATGGCACAATGCTAGTACCATGACGATACTGTTTCTCAATATCTGAGCAGTCAGTACCCCATGGCACAATGCTAGTACCATGACGGTACTGTTTCTCAATATCTGAGCAGTCAGTACCCCATGGCACAATGCTAGTACCATGACGGTACTGTTTCTCAGTATCTGAGCAGTCAGTACCCCATGGCACAATGCTAGTACCATGACGGTACTGTTTCTCAATATCTGAGCAGTCAGTACCTCACGGCACAATGCTAGTACCATGACGGTACTGTTTCTCAATATCTGAGCAGTCAGTACCCCATGGCACAATGCTAGTACCACGACGGTACTGTTTCTCAATAGCTGAGCAGTCAGTACCCCATGGCACAATGCTAGTACCATGACGGTACTGTTTCTCAATATCTGAGCAGTCAGTACCCCATGGCACAATGCTAGTACCATGACGGCACTGTTTCTCAATATCTGAGCAGTCAGTACCCCATGGCACAATGCTAGTATCATGATGGTACTGTTTCTCAATATCTGAGCAGTCAGTACCCCATGGCACAATGCTAGTACCATGACGGTACTGTTTCTCAATATCTGAGCAGTCAGTACCCCATGGCACAATGCTAGTACCATGACGGTACTGTTTCTCAATATCTGAGCAGTCAGTACCCTATGGCACAATGCTAGTACCATGACGGTACTGTTTCTTAATACCTGAGCAGTCAGTACCCCATGGCACAATGCTAGTACCATGACGGTACTGTTTCTTAATACCTGAGCAGTCAGTACCCCAATGCTAGTACCATGACGGTACTCTTTCTCAATATCTTAGCAAACAGATAAGAACAATGATCACGGCTTATATTTTTTGCAGATTATATCAAAATTGTTAATTTTGAAAGTTGCCTCAGTAGAACAGACGGAAAAACCACAAACATATATCAATAAAGTCTTCCAGTGGGAGAATGAAAATAACATCATGTTCAATGGTGGCAAATTTCAACTACTTAAGTAAGGGATTAATGAAGACCTGTAATATAGCTGCGTTCGGAACAGAATGCAGTGAATGACGAGTACGGATGAAGAACACTTACTGCAGAGTGAACGACGGCAAAACCTAAACGAATTAACAATACCACACTAATTTAGAGGAAGCCGTTATATATGCAAACAAGTCTTGTGTACATGGGAAAAAAACACTGCAGTAAAATTGCTTGCTCATGTCCCACCCATATGTTAGAGAGAGAGAAACTAACAGCTACAGTGAATCTAACAGCTACGTTGGTGTTCAACTTACCCTTCAACAAATGCAATATTCCACAACTAAATAAGAAATGCTTAGACAGGTTAAATGACTCTTGAGCTATTTATGTCTACAACCCAAACTAATGTAATGATAGTAACACACTGTTGATATATCCAAGCAACGTAACCGCTCAAGTTTACATCAGGTCGACACTTGATGGAGTCTTGTTAGGGTAAAACCCTCGAATAATAAAAAGGATCATTCTGCTACCTGTGTTTTACATCCTTAAATAATACAAACAAGGCCTCAGCATTTATAGTTCTTCAAATGAAACCAAAACGTTCATATTTTACGAACACTTAGGTGTCTTGGATATTTATCGAGACGTTTCGCTTTCAGAAACTTTCTGTTGCAGTACAGAGGTAAAACAGTAACACAAGCCTTCCAGCTTTATTTGATCGCACTGTCTTAAGTGGAAGGATCAATTTAATTAAAGATTTCGAAATAATGAAACTACTGGTCTTCTGGGGAATTAAATTACCGGTATTCTGGGGGATGAAACTGCTGGTATTCTGGGGGATGAAACTACTGGTGTTCTAGGGAATTAAACTACTGGTGTTCTGGGATGAAACTACTCGTGTTCTGGGGGATGAAACTACTGGTGCTCTGGGGGATGAAACTACTGGTGCTCTGGGGGATGAAACTACTGGTGTTCTGGGGGATGAAACTACCTGTGTTCTGGGAATGAAACTACTAGTGTTCTGGGAGGATGAAGCTATCAAGCCCGTATCTACCGTCATTCATGAAGTGCGAGGGAAAGTTATGTGAGTGAATGACAAATGTAGGCGCAGTGCTCTTCGAGGGAAGCCGGGCTGGAAATCCTATATGCTTTACGTAACGCAGAATCAGAGCATCAGCCGTCTTGTATTTCACTCTGGGGTAACTTGTACAGGCAAATGTATAAAGAAGACACAAGCGCAATATATTACATCTTTTATTTAGGAGAACATTTACTAACAAGGATCGTACCCAATCCAATACAGAGTACGTAAAATCGGAAAATGTATTTGTGGGAAGGTTAGCTGTGGTAGGGTCAGGTGTATTATATGTCACCTGACAGCAGTGAGATTAAGTTGGCCTAGACTACTGAGATGCTAAATTTCACGATGATTCTTATAAATGTATTGCTAAAAACACATAACGAATGATTCTAGGCAACAGTGTGCTGGGTGCTCTAGAGCCTTATATAAGTGCTTCATATGGGATCCCCAGGTACAGACACCTGTTTATTATTTCACTGTAATTATGGCAAATATGAACTTGGAATATGTGAATGAGCAGCGATTTAAATCTATCATGTGGACGATGTGTTGGTTATTGCGCTCAGACAACTCCGCATGGTCGATCTGCTCCATGGAACCTTCCACTAAGTTTCGGTTGAGGAGAAACAGGCTGAGCGACTTTCCTTCCTTGTCACACAGTTCGAGGTCTATAGGAAACCTATCAACAAAGCGATCTGTTACGTTAAGTTTCACTCCATTGTCGACACTGGAGCCAAGAGAAGAGTGATCTGACAGCATACCGAATTTTCCAGTCCTGCTTTTTCTCAGTGTGCGTGTATGTCTATAGCCTACATTCAGGGCCCCGTGAGTTGTTTAGCTTTAATAAATCTACTTATACCGGCATGGAGCCAAACTTTTCTGCTAATTGTCTGTTCAACCATCTGTTGCTGCTGGTGGCTCACTGGACCACATACCCATCACAATTTAATTGACCTGACATTTTGTAAAGGTAGTGGTCCAGTTTCCTCGTGAAGACTTCACTTGTTCCAGCAATACCTCTGATATCTGCTGAAAGCAGGCTTAACAGTCGTGGACCACGGATATTGATGGTGTTAAGGCACCCCTGCTTTTCACTGGGTCTATTTTACACTCTTTCCATCTCTCTTACCCCTCACGTACATCTCTCTTCACTGCACAGAGTACATTCCAAGTATTTCTGGATGTTCACAGTGGTTTAAATCCTTTAGTGGCTCTAAATGGTAATAAACAATCTCCGCACATTTTCCAGCTCTGATTTATCCTCTACCGTGAACGGAACCGTCACCACTGAACAATATTCTAAAGAAGATCACAAGTAATTTGAATACTACCACCACTCGCAGTGTTTCTCTTTTTTTTTTTAAGTTATTATTTACCCTGACTTTTTTTTGCCTTATTATGTTCTCTAAATGACAGGTCATCTGACATTATTATACCAAATTTTTTTTACATGTTTCCTTTATTTTTCTACGACATGGTCCTTCTATGTTCTGTATTTAGTGTTCCTATCTAGTTCATTTTTTTTCCACTGACCCTCACGTTACTTTCTATTGCCCACCGGAAGATTTTGTTGATATCTGCTTGAAGTTTTAGTTTTTATGGAGGATAATTACATATTTATTTTGGTATATAATGTATATTATGTCCTGTTGCATTACTCCTTGTGTGACTTGATAAAGATGGACCCAGAACAAAACGTAATCCATAATTACGATTTGCTTTCTACCAACTGTCTTAGTCTCTACTATATTTATGATACATAAGTGAATACAAATAGGAAGCGCATCTTTCTGACGCTTAGCAGACGGAGGATCAAGCTTCCATCACACCCTGCGCTGAATGACATACATGGTTTTAGGGCTTAACATGAATTAAACATTAAACATGTACCATATTTATCAGCAATACCTTTCATCCTTGCGCAAAATTTCTGGTATCTTATTTCACTCGTAAGATACTACGAGTCACTGATACATAGTTTATTGAACTGTCTTTTAGGGGAGGTGCCATCTCATGAACTAATATATTCATTACAAACAGGGATAAGAAAAGCTAAACGAGACTGTGAGATTAAAGTTGCAATGAATTCAAACCCAAATCCCCAATTTTTTTTTTCACGTACACAGAACACAGATCAGAGAAAAGTTAGGTACACTTAAAACTAACTGGACAGTTTACTGACGATGAGAAAGAAATGTGCTTGATTATTAACAATTTTCTTATGGTCTTCAAGAAGACACAAACGATATCCCAGTAATTATTATAGTGGACGCGAGGAAAATAATTAATTTAATATCACAGTTACTAGCAATATGGTAATTAAATAGGTTGACCGATTGAAGCAAAATAAATCTCCAAGCCCTGATAAACTTTTTTTTAAGGGTTGTTAAAAAGTGCAAGACAGAAATTTGTGAATTATTTCTGGTGGAATTCATGCCGCCAAATTAACGATATCACCATGCCCTCCATAATTCCCACTAAGTGGAGGGGAACGGGGGTGAGAGGAGAACCGAACACCCCCACTATGAGGGGGAAAAAAGAGGAGGAAGTAACCGAATTTTCTCCCCTCCTTTTCCTTACCTCTCTTCCTGAGAAACCTAGTGTAATGTTACATTCCTTCACACATATGAGTCCTCAATAATGGCTCATTTTATATCTGATCGTGTCTCATCAAGCTAGGATCTTCATTTAATCTGTATGTCTGATATCAGCACAATCCTAGTACACTTTAGTCATAACATCAGCCATATATGGCAACCTTCTGCCCGGTGCCCTGCCTAGTGGCACTTTTCTAATAGGTAAGTGGGTGGTGAGCTCTCATCGTGAGGACTACGCTTTGTAGTAGGCAGAGATATCATGTACCAGGTGTTAGGCCCTCTGCGAGGAACCTTAATTAACGACACAACGATCAGCAGCTAAGTAACCGATCACAGTATAAAGCCCTGATGACCTGAAATTTATCAGTTATCACTGATTACGTTGGATCACATCAGGTGGCCAGAGGAAGCCTCGTGTCACCCCACACTTACCATACACAACGGCCACCCCAGGACGAGTCAACGGCCTCATAGCTCAGTGCCAATTACCATACGTGATCAGGTTAGGCTTCTTAGCACAAGCAGTGTTGTCTCGTTCATTAACCGGGTCTCATAACCACAATGTCAGACAAGGCGAGGTCTCCACCGAACCAGTGTGCTAAGCATCAGCACCTGGATTAGGGCCCAGGAGCCGAGTGTCAACCAATACACCTCACAAAGGTAAGTGCCTAGTTCGTTTATAATCATAGAGTCCATCTCATTATGAGCAGCTCACCAGAACCTTGGTGTGGCTGGCGGTTCCGGTGAGGTTGATGTGTAATTAATTAATGTCAATGAACAAGTAATGACCCTAAGTAGACACACCATTAACTAGCCTTTGTAATATATCAACGAGGTGTAGTGCTGTAGATGAGCAGTATAGCTAATGTAATTTGTATTTTAATGTCTGATTTCAACTGCAGTCCAATTAATAGTCAATTATAGTTGATATAATGAGTCCACCTTGACGAGTATACGATTCACGCTGCTCAACATGGAATCACGAGGGGCTGTTCCTGCGTGACAAATTTATTAACTTTTTGCAGTAAAGCATTTAAGGCAGTAGATCATAAATATATTATTTCTTTGAATTTCGGTAAATCTACAACACAAAAAAACCGTTACGAAAGTGGCAGATTATAATATTGCGGGGAAGTCTCTTATGGATCGAGGTATAGCTGACCAACAGAAGTGGAGTATTTGCATAAATGGGGTAAAGTCAGAGTGAGGGCCAGTCAGAAGTGGCATTCTACAAGGATCAGTTTTAATACCAGTGTAGCTCAAAAATTATATTAATAACCTTGACAAGGGAACAACAAGTGATATGAGCAAATTCGTTGACGACACAAAAACAGACTGAATAAGACTCAAAGAAAGATACCAATGAACTTCAGGAGGATTTAGAGAAGCTAATGTCATGGTCAGGAAAAATGGCAGATGCAGTTTAATGTCGATAAATGCAAAATCCTAATGCTCTGGCACTATAAACTAATTGATACAGAAGTTTACCATACAGAATATGAAAAAAATTGGGAGTTATGAAAACAGTAATCTGAAGGCAAGGCAGCAGTGCCTGAGTGTACCTAATAAGGTAAACAGTTTTCTTGGACATATATCAAGATGTATAAGCAACAGGAGTCCCGAGGTTATACCGTAGCTCTGTACATCATTAGTAAGGTCTCACTTAGATTATGCAGCTCAGTTCTGGTCTCCATACTGAAGCATGAGATGTAAATGCATTGGGAACATACATAGATGGATGAAAAATTAATCTATTGTCTATGAAATCTTTCATACGAAGACGGAGAACTCTGAACCTACATTCTCTTGTAAGTAGTAGAAAGAGGGGAGCTAGGCCTAAATAAAGGAGATATAAATAGGGTACTAAGAATACAGAGTCATGAAAGAACTCAAAATAATAAGATTCAAATTGCATAAGTTTAGATTTAGAAAGAATGCAGGGAAGTACACGTCCGGCAATAGGTTCTTCGACGAGTGAAATAATCTGCTAAAACTAAAACTTTCGTTATGGGTCACACAGTGGTTCTTCTTCCCTCATTAACCATAGGACTATGTTGTCTGGTACCACTGCTTTTGTTACGTCAAGCTCCATTAAAAGCCTCATCGCCTCTTGTGTTAGGCTGCTCTCTAGCACCTGTTGGTCTATTCTAACTACAATGACTGGAGGTAGTTCTTTACATTCTTCCTAGTTGACAATTAAAAAATGTACTTAAGTTCTTTGCATACTTCAGTCTTATCAGTTGTACTCTTTCTTTTGTGGATGTAAAGTAACTTCGGTTCAGGTTTGACCTTTGATGCAACATCATTTTCAACTTTTTTCAGCTTCCTTTCTTATCTTGGAATATTCGCTTCAGTGTCTTCTGCTTCTTTCCTTGTTTCCTGAGGTTTCATGTACTTTATCTTTTCTGATCTCTCGTGAGCCATCACTTGGCCTTTCTACATTGCCTGTTTTTCTTTCTTTCATTGATGCTTGGTATGAAGTTTTCCTTCGCGTCTTGGCACCTTGACTCTTTTCCATCCTTTCTTACAAAGATTTCTCATCCGGTTCTGTTTCCCATTGCACCTCTCTCAGAAAATTTATCCTACCATCGTATTCTCCCTTCAGTAGCCCTATTTCCTGTTAATTCCTCCATGTCTTTCTTCATTCCCATTTCCGCCAAGTACTTAAACCTTAGCACCACGTGTTTACTGGTACCTAGTGCTTCCCTACAGTTGATTTCAGTTAAACCCGATTTATTTTATGTGAGAACTACATCGAATCTCGCTGGCTCATCTCCCCCTCTCATTCTCGTTGTTTCCTTTACGTGTTAGCTCAGAAAATTCTTGACCGTTTCCTTAAGTTTTCCTCTCCATGTTTATGGTCCTCCATGGGTCCCAGTTCTCCCAAGCAATTTCTATGACTGAAATCGTCTCGTACCAGTTTAGCTTTGTTTCTTCTTGCTTTCATTACCTCTGTTTTTAATGTCAATCATTATCCTGGTATTATTAGAAATGGGACGAGACCAAATTTTATGCCGATACTGATGCAGATACCATAAAAATTAACTGATACCCCTTGATACTGCTACCGATACCAATACTTAGGCTGATACCGATACTAACAAAATTAGTTGATATCGTTACTTTGTCACGCCTCTAATTCTGATCATATTCCTGCCTTGTCTTCTAGTATATGGTGGTGGATATTTATATCACTGCCAATCTTACTTTTGTCCTTCAAGAAATTACAGTACCTTCTATATAAGCCTTGAAATCCCTCGTTCCCAGATTTCCTAGTTCCTCAAATCTATGTGCAATTACCTATTAGTAGCTACAGTAGCAGAGCTATGTTCGTGGTGTCTCATCTTCAATACTCTGCTCATCTTATTTTTTTTTAATTTCCAATGGTTGCAGCACTTACTTATTCCTCCTTAAATACATTCCACTGGTCAACCACTATTTGAGAAGAAATTTATATCCTTTCTGCTCCACTTTTTCTTCAATTTGCATCTGCAGTCTCTTGTTATCCCTGTTGCATGAACGATCAAGACTGTATATGCGTTCATCACGCCTCCTCTTTTCCTGGTATCTGGCAACATTAATCTTTTCAGCATTTCATTAGAGTTAATATTGCTCAACTATGGCAGCCATCTTCTAACTCGTGTTTTTTTCACGAGTGGCACCAAACAGCCACTACATATTACATATTTTTATTTTGTCATAATATAAAATGTAAACAATTTTCCTAACATTTCAATATCAATACATTTAATAGCAATTTTATAGTTTACCAGTGTAGCATACAGTTTTTCACAATTTCATTTATATGATCTTCCTGATTTCACTTTCTCCCATTACTATTGCATGGTATTTATCTACATTAAATTCTATCATCCATGTATCACTACGTATCCAGATTTTCTTGTAAATATATGCAGCCATTTTCATTATTAATTTTACTTAAGATTATCTGCAAAAATCTTCATTAAAAATATCACCTTTTGTATCACACACTGAAACTTTCGATGTAATATTACAAATATTTCCTCCTCTACCTCAATGGTCTTGCTATCATCACTTATTCTTTTTGTCTTTAACATTTTACAAACTTAAAATGTTTGGTTCTACCTTCCTCTTGTCGACTAGTTCATTTTCAAAATTTCTTTATTTCTTTCTCCATACATTTGTACATTCATTGCTAGCCTCCGCTGAATCTCTGATAAGTTTCTTGACTGCCCCACTTCCTTTACTGATTCCAAGCCCCATCTTTATTCTAGCTCTCCAGCACTTTCCATTCCACCATTCTTTATTATTCCATCTTGTATTCCTAGTTGGAATAAACTGTTTAATTCCATTTTCATATACACTACAGAACTCTTTGTACAGATTATTCATATCTGTCCCTTGTACCATATTGTTCCGTTTAATTGCTTTAAAATACTGTTTCAGAGTATTGTGATTCCCTTTATAATCTAATCTCTCCTGTTTCTGAATTTCTTTTTCCTTTGCTATGTTATATTTCAGTGCATATGATATTTCCAATATAACAGATCACTCTTTCCAGGTGGCTTTAAGTTATTTTGAAAAATTTCTCCGCTGCTTTAAGCAAGTTATCTTGAAATTTTTCTCCCCTGCTTTAAGTAAGTTAACTTGAAAATTTTCTCCACTGTACACAATAACCCGCTTACGACGACGTTTTGGTTCGACTTGGATCATTTACAAAGTCGTAAGCTCCTCTCTTCTATGTGCGGGTTATTTGTTCATTGTTCCAGTCACGGTACTGTGCCTTGTTTTTGTTATTTATTTCTCCACCGCTTTAAGCAAGTTATCTTGAAAATTTTCTCCACTGTTTCAAGTAAGTTATCTTGAAATTTTTTTTCCGCTGCTTTAAGCAAGTTATCTTCAAAAAATTTTCCGTTGCTTAAAGTTATCTTGAAAATTTTCTCCACTGTTCTAGTAAACACAAACTCTAATTATGTAAATGGTTTAGAAAACTGAGAAGTTGAAGACTTGGGCAACGTTCAGTTATCTTTATTACGGAAACGTTTCGCCAGACAGTGGCTTCTTCAGTCCGATATAGAGAAGAACAGTGAAAACTGAGGAGGAGTTGAGGTATTCTGTCCCTCAGATTGGAAACGATGTGTTTAGTTTATCAATCGAAACACATCGCCTCCAGGCCGAGGGACTGATTACGTCAAACTCCTCAACTTCCACTGGTCTTCTCTGTATTGGACTGAAGCAGCTACTGGCTCTTAGTTAATACTGACCATTTAATTAACGCTTCATAATTTATGTGAAGGTGTAAGCTTGGCCCTAGGTTGGTTTATGTGGTTTAATAGTTTACATGCCCCTAGACAGCCACGACATTAATTTACGTTACGCAGTAAAAAGCCTAACATCCTATCAAACAATTCTCTTTCCCAAGTATTATTAAATGTCGAGTTTTATATGTTTATTACTAAGACTTTCTCATTCATATTTTGTATTCTTATCCATAAAATTTCAGCATTTTTAATATTTTGGATTTCATTTTCCATAACTTGAAGAGTCATCTGATTTGTGTAACATTCTTCGTCTTTTATTCTTGTTAGTTTAGACTATTTCCTTTACAACAGTCAAAAACAATAACCGTGTTATCACTGTCAACAACATCCTTTAATAACTTAGTTATTTGCAATCGCCTTTTGAATTTCTTAGCTAATATTGGTTCTAGTATTGCATTTTTTAGCTAATATTGCCTGTTATTCAACCTCTGTTTTTTCTCTAATAAGTTTTTAAAAACTATCTTCAGTCTTAGAACTGAACTTAGAGAGGATTCCTCTCTAAGTTCTTACTGTCATTTACAGAAAGATCTTGTGCAAGCTGCACTTCCTGTTCTAATTATGACTTATGCTTTCTTATTCCTGCATCACTATCTTCTAATTTAGTTTTGTACTCTACTAAATCTTAAATTTTGTTCTCAATATTATCCTTGTGAAGAATTCCATATCTACCACCTCGCTGTTCTTCATTATGTCAGCTTGGCCCTCCTAATTTCTCTATTAAGCAGCCTTCTTGCCTTACCTGATTATGCTCAACTTCACTCATTTTATCCATCCTTCCACAAATTTTCTTGTCTGCCGGTATATAAGAAAAACTGTGTTTGGACCGTGTACCCTCAGTCATGTTGTCAACACAAGCATCACTGCACTATTGTGCTACCCTGTTTCTAATTAATTTATTAAATATTGTATTCTTGCTTCAGACCATGTTCCATATTAATAATTTCCTTCTCTTTACTGGGACACCACTCACATAAAACGTTCTACTCCCTACACTACAAAAGAGGCACAGTCCTCTTTTCCCAGGATGTGTGTGTGTATTCACCTATTTGTGGTTGCAGGGGTCGGTTCAAAGCTCCTGGCCCCGCATCTTCGATGGTCGCTAATAGGTTCACACTGCCTGCTCCAAGAGCTTTATCGTACCTCTTCTTAAATTTATGAACTGATCCTGCCTCCACTACTTCACTTTCCGGACAGTTCCACTTCCTGACAACTGAAGAAATACTTTCTAACATCCCTGTGACTCATCTGAGTCTTCAGCTTCCAATTATAACCCCTTGTTGTTGTCAAGTCCCCCCAATCCCTCCTGTCCTCAGTGTCGCCAGGTTGATTTTCCTTAAACTCTCCTCGTAGGACAAACCCCTTAGCTCCGGGACTAGTCTTACTGCAAACCTTTGCACTTCCTCTAATTTCTTAACGTGTTTGACCAGGTGTGGGTTCCACACTGATGCTGCATACTCCAATTTAGACATGACGTACAAAGTGTACAGTGTCTTGGATGACTCCTTACTCAGGCGCCCACATGCTGCAGCAGTTACTTGGTTGATGTGCACCTCAGGAGATACGCTCGGTATGATACTTTAATATCCTTTTCCTTGAGTGAGGTTTGATCAAATCAGTACCTGACCAGTTGGGCTGTGGTTCGTACGTCAGTCTGCGTGCGGCCAGCAGTAACAGCCTGGCTGATGAGACCCTGATCCACCACGAGGCCTGGTCTCAGACCGGGCCGCGGGGGCAATGACCCCCCGAAATCCTCTCCAGGTGTACTCCAGGTATTGCAGCCTTTGGCCCCCGTAGCGTGTGTATACTCCGCGGTCGTCTTTGACCTTTCCCATTCTTCATGACTTTGCACTTGGTGGAGTAAAACTTTAGAAACCAACTGTCAGACCAGGCTTTTGCAGCCTGTCCAGATCCTTTTGTAGTCTTAATTGATCCTCGTCCGTTTCAATCTCCGCATTAGTTTCACATCGTCTGCAAACAGGGACACCTCTGAACCCATCCTTTCCGACATGTTATCCACAATGCCAGAAACAGCGCTGGCTGAGGACTAACTATTGTGGAACCCCGCTCGTCACATGCGCCCACTGACACCTCGTCACGTACCATCACTCGTCGTTTCCTTCCTGCCAGGTATTTCCTGATTCACTGCAGTGCCCTTCCTCTTATTTCTGCCAGATTCTCAAGCATTTTAACTGATCTCTTGTGTGGAACTGTTTACCTGGAGAGAGTTCCGGGGGCCAACGACCCCGCGGCCCGGTCTGTGACAAGGCCTCCTGGTGGATCAGAGCCTGATCAACCAGGCTGTTACTGCTGGCTGCACGCAATCCAACGTACGAGCCATAGCCCGGCTGGTCAGGTACCGACTTTAGGTGTTTGTCCAGTGCCTGCTTGAAGACAGTCAGGGGTCTATTGGTAATCCCCCTTATGTATGCTGGGAGGCAGTTGAACAGTCTCGGGCCCCTGACACTTACTGTATTGTCTCTTAACGTGCCAATGACACCCCTGCTTTTCATTGGGGGGATGTTGCATCGTCTGCCGAGTCTTTTGCTTTCGTTGTGAGTGATTTTTGTGTGCAAGTTCGGTACTAGTCTCTCTAGGATTTTCCAGGTGTATATAATCGTGTATCTCTCCCGCCTGCTTTCCAGGGAGTACAGGTTCAGGAAATTCAAGCGTTCCCAGTAATTGAGGTGTTTTATCTCCTTTATGCGCGCCGTGAAGGTTCTCTGTACATTTTCTAGGTCAGCAATTTCACCTGCCTTGAAAGGTGCTGTTAGTGTGCAGCAATATTCCAGCCTTGATAGAACAAGCGACCTGAAGAGTGTCATCATAGGCTTGGCATCTCTAGTTTTGAAGGTTCTCATTATCCATCCTGTCATTTTTTCTAGCAGATGCGATTGATACAATGTTATGGTCCTTGAAGGTGAGATCCTCCGACATGATCACTCCCAGGTCTTTGACGTTGGTTTTTCGCTTTATTTTGTGGAAGGAATTTGTTTTGTACTCTGATGAAGTTTTAATTTCCTCATGTTTACCATATCGGAGTAATTGAAATTTCTCATCGTTGAACTTCATATTGTTTTCTGAAGCCCATTGAAAGATTTGGTTGATGTCCGCCTGGAGTCTTGCAGTGTCTGCAATGGAAGACACTTGTCATGCAGATTCAGGTGTCATCTGCAAAGGAAGACACGGTGCTGTGGCTGACATCCTGTCTATGTCAGATATGAGGATGAGAAACAAGATGGGAGCGAGTACTGTGCCTTGTGGAACAGAGCTTTTCACCGTAGCCGCCTCAGACTTTACTCTGTTGACTACTACTCTTTGTGTTCTGTTTATGAGGAAATTGTAGATCCATCTACCACCTTTTCCTGTTATTCCATTAGCACGCATTTTGTGCGCTATTACACCATGGTCACACTTGTCGAAGGCTTTTGCAAAGTCTGTATATATTACATCTGCATTCTTTTTGTCTTCTAGTGCATCTAGGACCTTGTCGTAGTGATCCAGTAGCTGAGACAGACAGGAGCGACCTGCTCTAAACCCATGTTGCCCTGGGTTGTGTAATTGACGGGTATCTAGATGGGTGGCGATCTTGCTTCTTAGGACCCTTTCAAAGATTTTTATGATATGGGATGTTAGTGCTATCGAGCTGTAGTTCTTTGCTATTGCTTTACTGCCCCCTTTGTGGAGTGGGGCTATGTCTGTTGTTTTTAGTAACTGTGGGACGACCCCCGTGTCCATGCTCCCTCTCCATAGGATGTTAAATGCTCGTGATAGGGGCTTCTTGCAGTTCTTGATGAACACGGAGTTCCACGAGTCTGGCCCTGGGGCAGGGTGCATGGGCATGTCATTTATCGCCTGTTCGAAGTCATTTGGTGTCAGGATATCAGATAGGCTTGTGTTAACCAAATTCTGTGGCTCTCATAAAAAAATTATTTTGATCTTCGACTCTCCGTCTGGTTAGCGGCTTGCTAAAAACTGAGTCATATTGGGACTTGAGTAGCTCACTCATTTCCTTGCTGTCATCTGTGTAGGATCCATCTTGTTTAAGTAGGGGCCCAATACTGGACGTTGTTCTCGACTTTGATTTGGCATAAGAAAAGAAATACTTTGGGTTTCTTTCGATTTCCTTTATGGCTTTTAGTTCTTCCCGCGATTCCTGACTCCTATAAGATTCCTTTAGCTTAAGTTCGATGTTTGCTATTTCTCTGACCAGTGGCTCCCTACGCATTTCAGATATATTGGCCTCTTTTAGCCGCTCTGTTATTCTTTTCCGTCGCCTGTAAAGGGAGCGCCTGTCTCTTTCTATTTTACATCTACTCCTCCTTTTTCTTAAAGGAATAAGCCTTGAGCATAAATCGAGTGCCACCAAGCTAATCTGTTCTAGGCATAAGTTGCTTAGTATATCTTCCCAGCTTATATCGTTTAGGGTTAAGAAATATTACCGAAGAAATTTGGTTAAATGCCTTAATAACTTTGACTTAGTTTTTCCACACGAACTTGATACGACAACTGAAGAATGTAAGGTGTGTGTAATTGACACCTCTTAGACTATGATGAAGAACTACATGACTTGGTGACTCTTGACCACTCGGGCGCAACCAACATTAATATTAATGAATCTTTGGATGACCATAAGAGACATGAACTACTTCAATGTGTGAGTAACTTTTCAGACGTCTTTACTGATATTCCAGGTGTTACCTCCACGGTAGTCCATAAGATTGACTTAGTGACGGACAATCCTATCAAACGAAAATTATACCCAGTTCCAGTTCACCTTAGGGATGCATTTGACCGAGAGGTAGACAAATTATTAAAACTAAAGATCATTGAACCTTCAGTATCTTCATATTGTTCACCAGTAGTCATGGTTAAAAGGAGGATAATTCATATAGACTTGCTATTGACTTCAGAGGCCTTAATGCTATAACTCAGTGGGATGCTGAGCCTATGCCCTTAATAGATAGCGATCTACACAAATTTTATGACACTTCCTTCTTTTCAGAGACTGATATTGTGCAGGCATATCAAGTAATGTTAGATCCTTCTTCTAAGCAGTACACCGCTTTTCCTACACACCAAGGACTGATGCAATATAGAACTATGCCCTTCGGTTTGGTAACTGCCTGTGCTACCTACGTGAGACTGATGAGAAAGGTCTTGGGTAATATGCCAAATGTTTCAGTTTATTTTGATAACATTTACGTAATGACATCCACGTGGGGCGAACATATCCAAACATTAACATCAGTTTTGCATAGGTTACGCTCACATGGGCTCATTGCCAAGCCGAAGAAATGCTTCCTTGGGTATAACAAGATTAGATATCTTGGACTGATACTTTCTAATAACTCTCTGCAGCCTCTCCCCAGTAAGATCAAAGCTTTATTAGAATTTAAATTCCCCAAAACCAAGAAGCTCGTGCGTAGCTTTCTTGGTTCTGTAAATTTTTATGCACGGTTTATCCCGAACCTTACTGATCTTACAGGCATCTTACCCGACTTCCTTAAAAAAGTCTGTGAAGGAACCTCTTGAACTTTCCGACGTAGCTCGGGAAAAGTTTAATGAGATTAAAAGTATCTTTTCGAAAGACCCTATACTTAAGATTCCAGATATTAATAAAACATTTTGTTTAAGAACTGATGCCTCCAATACTGGCTTAGGTGCAGTGTTACTACAATACCATGATGGTACTCCCTTCCCTGTATGCTTCCTAAGCCGGAAACTCCTTCCCGCAGAAACGAGATACTCCACCATAGAAAAGGAATGTTTGGCCCTTGTGTGGGGAATCTCCAAACTTAAATTTTATTTGCTGGGAAAAGAATTCATTTTAGAAACGGACCACAAACCTTTGATATACCTAGAAACTTTTAAGGGAACCAACTGTCGCCTCTTGAGGTGGACATTGGCACTCCAGGCTTTTAAGTTCCATATTGTGTATATCAATGGTTCATCCAATTATTTCTCTGACTGGTTAAGTCGTGATAGTCAGTAGAAGATTTCTTGCCTTACGCGACTTCCATATGTTAGAACTCTTTCCTCGCCTATTCTTCTTATACTCCTTGACTATAAGTCTTGGTATGGGGGAGTGTGAGGGAAAAGTTCAATAGATAGGAGTAGAGAGGGAGTATATAGTAACAATAGTTTCATTGCCGGCTACTTGTTAAGGTAGGGTAAGTCAAGCTCCCGCTATTCCCGCCTTTTTTCCCCTCCCCGAAAGTGATAGTTTCATTGTCGGCTACTTGTTAAGGTAGGGTAAGTCAAGCTCCCGCTATTTCTGCCTTTTTTCCACCACCCCGAAAGTGATAGTTTGACTGCCGGCTGCTTGTTAAGGTAGGGTCAGTCTAGCTCCTGCTATCCCTTCCCCTCCTTCTTCCTCCCCCCCACCGAAAGGTGACGTGTGGGGCTCCAGGTCCAAACAGTAATCACTAGACTCACAGCTCCCAGCACTACTGTAAGTACATGCCTGCCTTGTATTCTAGTGGATTTATTGGTTGAAAGCTTCACTTTTGACCAATAATAAACTTAGTCCTTTCAGTCTTGCTCTAGGTTGACTGTTGTAATAATCACCACATCTTTTAAGTATTGTACTTATCATGGAGAGTGATTTCTTAAGCCGTGGGTAACCTGTCTATCTTTCCAGCTTGGATGACAGAGAGGGTCACCTGCCAATCAACGAGCAGAACTGATGGAGATGGACTAACGTCCTGAGACTTCCCCTTTTTGGATTTAATTACCTGTGCACCTGTATGAAATTGCAGGACGTAACCCCTCATCATTGCAGCAGTAAAGAACCTGCTTTCCTGTCATCGGGATAGAATACTCAAGGCTATACTGTGAAGAACGAACCGGTGGGTTGTAACCAACACCTGCGACCCCCCCCCCCCACCATCATCAGCAATTGCTACGATTTCAACAACACTCAGTGTCACCAACACCAAACACCCCTATATATATATTAGCGTTGAATTCAGTTATTTATATTTTTCATTTTTCATTTTCTTTAATGTAGGATTAATATTTCATATTTAAGTGTTTTATATTTTCTATATAATAAAGTGTTTGTTTGTCTGTTATTTCTTTTTCTATTCACTAATTTTCCTGAGGGGAGCCAGCCTTGGTAATACTGTCTGAAGTTGTTACAGGGCTGAGTAAGCCTTCACAATTACTATAGTTGATTGGTGAAGTTACTGGAGGAAAGACACTTTTTCTGGAGTAATATTTGCTTTTCGTTGTGTATATTGCGACCGCTGGTAACTACAGGTTATATGAATTTCACTGTATACGTCTGGTATTTCAAGAATGGAGAAAAAACTAATGAAAGTCACTCCATTTCACTAAGTACCATTATATTATTGGTTAGTTGCTACTACAACACTATATTCTCCTATTCACTGGTATCACTAGATTATATCGAGGTACACTAGCAGGCCAGGAAGATTATTAAAACAGCTGACCTGTGTGGTAAGTTTCTGGCGACTTCTGGCATCTGCCTCTAGGCCTATCACTTCAGCTTGAATTACACCTGTTTTAAAAGACACTTTAGCATTTATCTATATACTAGGGTGCCACTGTAGTATACACTATAACACTATGTATACACAATATTATCAGGGACACTTTCTTTCCTCTGACTAAGAAAAGTTGCACACGGCACACTAGGCCTATGATTCCCCTCTGGGAATAAAACTGCTAGGTAGTGCGCACTAATCCTCCTTTATGACTCAGTATATACTATTTTCTGCCCAAGATTGGTTCCAAGCGCTGGAGAGATGTATCGTATAAGATCGATGGCACAAATTAAAGTTCTAGCATGTAAGAGAGACCGTGAAAACACGAAAAAACACGGAGTACAACGAGGCACGGCGGGCACGGCGGTGAGGTATTTGTATAACTGTGTTGAAAGCCTTCTTACAGTCCAAGAAAATGCAGTCTATCCACCCCTCTCTCTCCTGTTTTACTTCTGTTACGTTGTGTTGTAAAACTCAAGTAGGTTTGTGACAGAGGATTTCCCATCCCTGAAACCATGCTTGTTATCGTGTATAAGCTCATCTCTCTCTAGATGCTTCACCACTCTTCTGATAATCTTTACCATGACCGTGCAGACTAGACATGTCAGTGACACTGGTTTGTAATTAAATGCGGCCTCTCTTTTTGTGAAAATTGGGATTACATTAGCAGTCCTCCACACCTGAGGTAGTTGCCCCACTGTGATGGGTTGAAGATTGTTAGTGGCACACACAGTGCCTCTGCTCCCTCTCTCAGGACCCATGGAGAGATGTCCGGTCCCATCTCCTTTGAGGTATCTAGTTTGCTTAGCGGTCTCTTCACCTCATCTTTGGTTAAGTGTAGCATGTCCAGCACTTGTTACTGTACTCTGCAATCTCTAAATCTCGAAATGAGCTCTTCACTTACTTGATCGTTTCTTGTTATCTTCCCTCCTTCCTTCCTCAGCCTGATTACCTGGTCCTTGAGTGTTGTTTTCCTCCTGATGTGGCTGTACAACAGCTTCAGGTCAGATCTGGCTGTCGATGCTATGGTATTCTCGTATTGTCGCTGGGCCTCTCTCCTTATCCATGCATAATCGTTTTTGGTCCGTTGTCTTCTATACCTTATCCATGCTCTAGCGCACCTAGCTTTAGTCTCTCTACACCTTCAGATGAACCAAGGGCTTGTTCTAGTCTTCCCATTGTTTCTGTTGCCCTTGGGTACGAACTTCTCTTCTGCCTCCCTGCACTTTGCGGTCACGTGATCCATCATTTCATTTACTGTCTTTCCCTCCAGTTTTCTTCTCTGCTGCACCTTGTGCAGGAATTGCCTCATGCCTGTGTAGTCCCCTCTTTTGTAGTTTGGTTTCTCCCGTCCTTTTTGTGCTGCTTCACTTTTCTCTGTTAACTCTACAATGTAGTCGTAGCTCAGGACCATGTGATCACTAGCTCCGAGGGCCTTTCGTATGTGATATTCCAATGTATGAACTACTCAAGGTGAATGTTAGGTCCAGTCTTGCTGTGTGTGTACACTCACCTATTTGTGGCTGCAGAGGTCGAGCCATAGTTCCTGGCCCCGCTTCTTAGCTGAGAGAGAGAGAGGGAGGGAGAGACAGAGACTGAGCCAGTGATTCAGTGGGTCAGTCAGTTAATGACCCACCACCCCCTCTCCCTCTCATTCTCATTCTCTCTCTCTCTCTCTCTCTCTCTCTCTCTCTCTCTCTCTCTCTCACACACACACACACACACACACACACACACACACACACAGTGATCCGCTCTAGCACTTCACTCAAATTTCCCTTGACAATCCTCTCCATAATTAAATTGAACCCGTCCCCTTCAGCACATTCTTCACGCGTCTCCTCTCACCAGTCCTCCTCCTCCTCCTCGTCCTACTTATTATGGTCGATCTTTTCACTGTCATGGTACTTTATGGTAGTGCTCATCATTATCATGGTGAATGTCACTGTCATGGTACTTTATGGTAGTGCTCATCATTATCATGGTGAATGTCATTGTCATGGTGGTTGTCGTTATCATGACAGTGGTCATAATTACCTCGGTAGCAGACTGACGTACAGGAAGTCCTCACTTAATATCGTCGATAGGCCCTTGGAAACTGCAGCTTTAAGCGAAATGACGTATAACGAAACCAGTTTTACCGTAGCCTAATTGTATAAACAAACGTTCCTACGGCAAGGGAGATCTGAGAGGAGCAGTAGTGCTGCTTATGCCATGACGATGGAGTATGTTGCTCTGGGGGCGATATACAATCGTTTATTTATTGTTATTGACATTTTTTATTTTAGATATCACGTTTTTTCAGAATTATATAAGAAACACGCAATGTATCACAAACACCGAATGCAAATAACCATAAGGGAGGAAACAGACATAGTAAGGTTGGGTAAGATGCTGCAGCTTCTTTGTCGGCACTTGCAGACTCGCCTGCATGAAGTTTTGAATGTTTCTTAAAACACTCAGCCCTACCATGACCTCCCACAAAGGTTTCACTTTCACCACTAGATTTTTTTTTTTAGATCTTCAAATAAACAAAGCTTTCATTTATATGGTCATTAGTGAACATGGAGAGCTACACCGATGTCCATCCAGATATCTTACGTCTTCCCATATTTCCCATTCCTTTAATTGAATCGACTTTTCTCAATGTTATAACGAAACGACGTTAAGTGATGACTTTAAGTACCAACACTTTGAATAACAGTGACTTAGTACCTGGAAATTTTAATAATGCACTTACATTATATACACAGGTATATATTTTATATACATTGTATAATGTGTGTATATATTAACAGTAAATTATGTTCGTAATTCACCATATTTTATGGCGCTGAGTGTTTAACAGTGTTAGAAATTATTAGAAAGAGCGGCTTAATTGTGTACATGCCTGTGGCGCTGCCCGAGTGTATGTTGTCACCCTGTGACAAATGACGTTTGCTAGTGGGTCAGTGATAAGTAACAAGCGAATTGGCCATATTCACTGATGGGGGGAAGGGGTGCTAGGTGTCTCTGGCCTCTTGCACCAGTACCGGCCAACTCGCACACCTGTTCTGCCTCGTTTCATTTGTGGGAGGTATGAGCTACTGTTTATTCTTTGGCCTTGGAGATGATTTGGTGTGGAGGCTACGACCCTTAGTCTCCTGACACACTAGTCTCTAAGTCAGTATTCTACAAGGTAGTCCCCTGAGCAGGAGGGGTGTACACTCCTGACACATTAGTCTGTTACTTTACCGGCTAGTCCCTGAGTAGGAGCCACTAGGTACAAGCCAGTCCCTGAGCAGGAGTGCCTATGCACTTCCAGACGTACTGGCCTCTGCACCTTCTCCACACACAGTTCCTACTTGACACTTGACTCCTTGGTATACGACTCCAGTACTCTCTGCTTTTCTTTACCTGTGTGAACTCTTCCATGGAGTGTTATCCAGACATTGGAAAATGTACAAAACACCTGAATTTTATATTTGTATATTTCTTACCATGTTTTATTAATTTTTTTATATTCAGTTTTATTTTTCCCTTACTGATTTTTTCCTGAAATAATGAATTGTTAGGTTGACTTGAAGGTCTTTAGACAAGAAGTATAATTTTATTATCAGGGCGTTGGTCTTCATCATGGTGATTTTACTCGTTATGGAAATCTCTATTTTGGTGATGGTAGAGGTCATCATGGTGGCTGTAGTGTGGTGGGTCACTAAGATGGTTCCCTACTGTTCATACAGTACACACTCCTCCAACACCACCACCACATCGTCCCCCATCCTACTTGGTTTTTCAACACAGCTGCACCATCATCCTCCACCACCACCACCTGTTCCTCCAACACAGTTTCATCATCCTCCATCACTACTTCGCCCTCCAACATTTGTTCCTCCGACACCACCAACTGGTCCTCCAACACTTGGTCCTCTACCAACAAATGGCCCCCCACTAACAAATGGTCCTCCACTAAAACCTGGTCCTCCACCAAAACCTGGTCCTCCACTAACAAATGATCCTCCAGCAACACCTGGTCCACCACCAACCCCTGATCCTCCACCACCAACACCTGAACCTCCACCGCCAACACCTGTTCCTCCGCCACCAACACAGCTGCAGGGAAGGGTCGTGCGTCAATGCCGCACCTCATCCTGAAAAGCTGCCTTAAATTTTGCATAGCCAGCACAATTATGTTGGGTGGAGGAAACACAGTCATGTAGACACTACTGCTGCTCCACACTGTGTCCACTATTCATGCTACCTGCTCAGGTGGAGCGTGCACTCACACTCCCGCCTCTGTGGGCGTGTACGCCACGATACTATATATGGATCCAGAACTCATCGCCCCTGTGGCCCGATCTTAAATAAGATTTTTGCCGTCACAGCGGCTTGTTTATTGTGTACCACATTGCCATCCTGTCGCGGGTAGTACAAGAATATTGCCATCTTGTGGCGGGTAGTGCAAGAACACAGCCATCTTGTGGCGGGTAGCACAAGAACAGAGCCAACCTGCGGCGGGTAGCACAAGAACAGAGCCAACCTGTGGCGGGTAGCAAAAGAACAGAGTCAACCTGTGGCGAGTAGCACAAGAACATACATAGCAAGAATGCAAAACGTTTATCAAGCTTTCGTCTGAGTGTTCAGTGGCAGTACCCCAGTTGATGGTGGCTGTCTAGCAGTGTCCTTGATTAACAGCACCAGCTTGGCTGTGATAACATAACAGCGTGGCAACATTCATGATTGCTCCAGCAACACTAACAACAGCGTGGCATCATTCATTATGCTCCAGCAACATCAGCAACAGTGGGGCAACATTCATGATGCTCCAGAAACATCAACACCGTGGCAACATTTATGATGCTCCAGCAACATGAATAACACCCTGGCAACAATCATTATGCTCCAGCAACATCAACAACAGCGTGGCAACACTCATGATGCTCCAGCAATATCAACAACACAGTGGCAACATTCATGATGCTCCAGCAATATCAACAACAGCGTGTCAACATTCATTATGCTCCCGCAACATCAACAACAGTGTGGCAACATTCATGATGCTCCAGCAACATCAACAACACTGTGGCAACATTCATTATGCTCCAGCAACATCAACAACAGCGTGGCAACATTCATGATGCTCCAGCAACATCAACAACAGCGTGGCAACATTAATTATGCTCCAGCAACATCAACAGCGTGGCAACATTTATGCTCCAGCAACAACAGCGTGGCAACATTCATTTTGCTCCCGCAACATCAACAACAGTGTGGCAACATACATGATCCTTCCAGCAACATCAACAACAGTGTGGCAACATACATGATGCTCCAGCAACAACAGCGTGGCAACATTCATTATGCTCCAGCAACATTAACAACAGCGTGGCAACATTCATTATGCTCCAGCAACATCAACAACAGCGTTGCAACATTCATTATGCTCCAGCAACATCAACAAAAGTGGCAACATTCATTATGCTCCAGAAACATCACCTACAGCGTGGCAACATTCATTATGCTCCAGCAACATCAACATCAGAGTGGCAACATTCATTATGCTCCAGCAACATCAACCGAGTGGCAACATTCATTATGCTCCAGCAACATCAACAAAAGAGTGGCAACATTCATTATGCTCCAGAAACATCAACAACAGTGTGGCAACATTCATTATGCTCCAGCAACATCAACAACAGCGTGGCAACATTCATTATGCTCCAGCAACATCAACAACAGAGTGGCAACATTCATTATGCTCCAGCAACATCAACAACAGCGTGGCAACATTCATTATGCTCCAGCAACATCAACAACAGCGTGGCAACATTCATTATGCTCCAGTAACATCAACAGCGTGGCAACATTCATTATGCTCCAGCAACATCAACAACAGCGTGGCAACATTCATTATGCTCCAGCAACATCAACAAAAGAGTGGCAACATTCATTATGCTCCAGCAACATCAACCGAGTGGCAACATTCATTATGCTCCAGCAACATCAACAAAAGAGTGGCAACATTCATAGTGCTCCAGCAACATCAACAACAGTGTGGCAACATTCATTATGCTCCAGCAACATCAACAACAGAGTGGCAACATTCATTATGCTCCAGCAACATCAACAACAGAGTGGCAACATTCATTATGCTCCAGCAACATCAACAACAGCGTGGCAACATTCATTATGCTCCAGTAACATCAACAGCGTGGCAACATTCATTATGCTCCAGCAACATCAACAACAGCGTTGCAACATTCATTATGCTCCAGCAACATCAACAAAAGAGTGGCAACATTCATTATGCTCCAGAAACATCACCAACAGCGTGGCAACATTCATTATGTTCCAGCAACATCAACATCAGAGTGGCAACATTCATTATGCTCCAGCAACATCAACCGAGTGGCAACATTCATTATGCTCCAGCAACATCAAGAGTGGCAACATTCATTATGCTCCAGAAACATCAACAACAGTGTGGCAACATTCATTATGCTCCAGCAACATCAACAACAGCGTGGCAACATTCATTATGCTCCAGCAACATCAACAGAATGGCAACATTCATTATGCTCCAGCAACATCAACAACAGCGTGGCAACATTCATTATGCTCCAGCAACATCAACAGAATGGCAACATTCATTATGCTCCAGCAACATCAACAACAGCGTGGCAACATTCATTATGCTCCAGTAACATCAACAGCGTGGCAACATTCATTATGCTCCAGCAACATCAACAACAGCGTGGCAACATTCATTATGCTCCAGCAACATCAACAAAAGAGTGGCAACATTCATTATGCTCCAGCAACATCAACCGAGTGGCAACATTCATTATGCTCCAGCAACATCAACAGAATGGCAACATTCATTATGCTCCAGCAACATCAACAACAGCGTGGCAACATTCATTATGCTCCAGCAACATCAACAACAGCGTGGCAACATTCATTATGCTCCAGTAACATCAACAGCGTGGCAACATTCATTATGCTCCAGCAACATCAACAACAGCGTGGCAACATTCATTATGCTCCAGCAATATCAACAAAAGTGGCAACATTCATTATGCTCCAGAAACATCAACAGCGTGGTAACATTCATCATGCTCCAGCAACATCAACATCAGAGTGGCAACATTCATTATGCTCCAGCAACATCAACATCAGTGGCAACATTCATTATGCTCCAGCAACATCAACAGCCGAGTGGCAACATTCATTATGCTCCAGCAACATCAACATCAGAGTGGCAATATTCATTATGCTCCAGCAACATCAATAACAGTGGCAACATTCATTATGCTCCAGCAACATCAACATCAGTGGCAACATTCATTATGCTCCAGCAACAACAACAACCGAGTGGCAACATTCATTATGCTCCAGCAACAACAACCGAGTGGCAACATTCATTATGCTCCAGCAACATCAACATCAGTGGCAACTTTCATTATGCTCCAGCAACATCAACAACGGAGTGGCAACATTCATTATGCTCCAGCAACATCAACAACAGAATGGCAACATTCATTATCCTCCAGCAACATCAACATCAGAATGGCAACATTCATTATCCTCCAGCAACATCAACATCAGAGTGGCAACATTCATTATGCTCCAGCAACATCAACAACAGCGTGGCAAAATTCATTATGCTCCAGCAACATCAACAACAGCGTGGCAAAATTCATTATGCTCCAGCAACATCAACAACAGTGGCAACATTCATTATCCTCCAGCAACATCAACATCAGAGTGGCAAAATTCATTATGCTCCAGCAACATCAACAACAGTGGCAACATTCATTATGCTCCAGCAACATCAACAACATAGTGGCAACATTCATTATCCTCCAGCAACATCAACAACAGTGGCAACATTCATTATGCTCCAGCAACATCAACAACAGAGTGGCAACATTCTTGATTCCATAACTTTTCATTCACTGGCGTCTTGGGCGAAACAATGTGATTTTTTTAATTAACCTCATTAGGTACAAGGATACTTTTTACCGAACACCTGAATACTTCCAGCAGTACTGGAGTGACTTCCACAAGACTGGAGTGTTTTATAACAATATAACACTCCAGCAGTACTGGAGTGACTTACACAAGACTGGAGTGTTTTATAACACAGAATATAACACTCCAGCAGTACTGGAGTGACTTACACAAGACTGGAGTGTTTTATAACATAGAATATAACACTCCAGCAGTACTGGAGTGACTTACACAAGACTGGAGTGTTTTTAACACAGAATATAACACTCCAGCAGTACTGGAGTGACTTACACAAGACTGGAGTGTTTTATAACATAGAATATAACACTCCAGCAGTACTGGAGTGACTTACACAAGACTGGAGTGTTTTTAACACAGAATATAACATTCCAGCAGTTCTGGAGTTGTGTCACACATTTGTTCCTGGATACGACCCACTACAGTAGGCTAACACACGGGTGCCTATTTTTACTGCCAGGTGGGCAGGGGCAGTAGGGAAAGTTATGGGAGGGGCAGTAGGTGAGGGAAGAGGGAGCAGGGAAAGCAACGTTAGTGTGGGATAAAGAGAGGAGGGAGACTGAACGTTAGTGTGGGAGGTGGAGGGAAGGATGAGGGGAGGAAAGAGGTTGGAATGGGGATTACTGGAATGAAGGGATGAGGCGGGAAGAGAGAGAAGGGAAGAGGGGAGTGAATGAGTAAGGAGAATGTTGAGGGAGGCTGCTGGGTATACCTGGAGGTGGTTTCGGGGGTCAACGCCCCCTCAGCCCATTCCGTGACCTGGGTGAGGGAGGCTACAGGGTGATGGAGGCTGCAGGGTAAGGGAGGCTACAAGGTGAGGGAGGCTACAGGGCGAGGGAGGCTACAGGGTGAGGGAGGCTTCAGGGAGAGCGAGGCTATAGTGTGAGGGAAGATACAGAGTGAGGGAGGCTACAGGGTAAGGGAGGTTACAGGGTGAGGGAGGCTGCACTGTGAAGGAGGCTGCAGGATAAGGGATGCTAGAGGGCGAGGGAGGCTGCAGTGTGAGGGCGACTACAGGGTGAGCGAGGCTACAGGGTGAGCGAGGCTTCAGGGTGAGCGAGGCTATAGGGTGAGCGAGGCTATAGGGTGAGGGAAGCTACAGGGTGAGGGAAGCTACAGGGTGAGGGAAACTACAGGGTGAGGGAGGCCACAGGGTATACCTGGAGGGGGTTTCGGAGACCAACGCCCCCGCAGCCCTTTCCGTGACCTGGGTGAGTCTACAGGGTGAGGGAGTCTACAGGGTGAGGGAGGCTGCAGGGTGAGGGAGGCCGCAGGGTGACGGAGGCTGTAGGGTGAGGGAGGCTACAAGGTAAGAGAAGCTGCAGGGTGAGGGAGGCTGCAGGGTGAGGGAGGCTGCAGGGTGAGGGAGGCTACAGGGTAAGAGAAGCTGCAGGGTGAGGGAGGCTGCAGGGTGAGGGAGGCTGCAGGGTGACGGAGGCTTCAGGGTGAGGGAGGCTACAGGGTAAGAGAAGCTGCAGGGTGAGGGAGGCTACAGGGTGAGGGAGGCTGCAGGGCGAGGGAGGCTGCAGGGCGAGGGAGGCTGCAGGTTGCGGGAGGCTGCGGGGCGAGGGAGGCTGCAGGGCAAGGGAGCCTGCAGAGCGAGGGAGGCTGCAGGGCGAGGGAGGCTGCAGGGTGCGGGAGGCTGCGGGGCGAGGGAGGCTGCAGGGTGCAGGAGGCTGCAGGGTGCGGGAGCTGCAGGGTGCGGGAGGCTGCGGGGGGAGGGAGGCTGCAGAGCGGGGCTGCAGGAGAGGAGGCTGCAGGGCGAGGGAGGCTGCAGGGTGCGGGAGGCTGCGGGGCGAGGGAGGCTGCAGGTTGCGGGAGGCTGTAGGGCGAGGGAGCCTGCAGGGCGAGGGAGGCTGCAGGGTGCGGGAGGCTGCGGGGCGAGGGAGGCTGCAGGGTGCGGGAGGCTGCGGGGCGAGGGAGGCTGCGGGGCGAGGGAGGCTGCAGGGTGAGGGAGGCTGCGGGGCGAGGGAGGCTGCAGGGCGAGGGAGGCTGCAGGGCGAGGGAGGCTGCAGGGCGAGGGAGCCTGCAGGGCGAGGGAGCCTGCAGGCTGAATGGCAGACCGCCGTCCTCTGGTTAACAAAGTCTTCGCCTCTTTCTTATCCAGGTACACTCTTACCTCGCTTCTATTTACCCGACTCTCCAGTTACCTGACTCTCAGGTTACTGGGAATGTAAGTTAGTGGGTCTCCTGATATACAAGCTGCGCAGCAAGGTACAGGTGTCTGACAATCTCAAATTCTGTTGAATCTCAAATTCTACTCTTGCTCTGTTGTGCCTGGTGTTCAGACGGTCAGTGGCAGTGATATACCTTTAACGGGTTTCGGGAGTTTTCCTGTTCTCGCGTTTCTTGTGTTCTTCTATTATATATCACTATACTTGTCTGTCTTCCATTTTTCTTGGTTTGTAGTCTTTCATCCACTAAACAATCTGTCTTCATTTCTTCCTCTCACTTTTTATGAACTATACTGGACAGTTTTCTCTGTATGCCTCTTTCAGTACACAGTTCCCTCACAGAATTCCACAGAATTCGTCCTTCGACATTTTAACAGCTGTCTATGTGGGGCTTTGGTGTAGGGTGCTGTGAGTGATCAGTTACACAACAGTTAAGGTAATTCAGCATGTTGTGACTCCTGAAGACGTCTGGCCCCGAGAAGAACTCTTTGAGATATCTGTTGACATCTCAGCGTTATGGGCACGTAATATTTAACGTCTGATGGAAGGGGATAAATGCAGTGAGGGTACACTGGTAAAGCTACACTGCCTCACCAAAACTAAGCTGTTGGAGCAGATACAAAATGTACGGAAAAATGAGTTTTTCGACCCAGTGGCTGACATTTGTCAAGTCAACCATTGGCTGGGTGTTTATGTCACTCGTGGTGGTTGACACTAATCACTACACTACAGTCCTCTCACTTGTTTCAATACACTATGCTCACTTAACTATGTCGTATTATGAAAAGGACACTTTTAAATCAATGTTGTATACTGCAGTCTTTATATGTACCGAGGCCTTATAAGACTGTATTGCCACATAAAGCACTTAAGGGAAAGACTGGCCTCCCTGTTTCCCCTCAAGTTCCACTTCACGTTAATTAACAGTTCACCTTCCTTTCTACTAAAAGTGTAAGTAGTTCTTCTGAACTACTCTTCTCCCTTCATTACTATTACACACTTCATTCCCATTTTTTAACCGCTCCACAATGAATCACTCGCGATAATGAAAACTCTCTATTCAGCAAGACTCGCCCAACAGTTTCAATGCTCCCACCTGCGTTGCCATTCACTATACACAGTTTCCCTTTGATTTGCTTGATAAAGAGCCAAAATCCTGCAGTAATTCACCAATTCTACAGAGGTTGACACAGTGACACGACACCACCGCGCCACACTGAGGCTCGAGGGTCCACCCTCCAGTATTACACACGCACATTAACATACCATTTTTCATGTTTTTTGTGGTTCATCCTCCAACTAAAACAATATGTGTGCAGATATAAACGCGCAAATGGACAAGGATACGTGCGGTGCGGTGCTGCCAGCCGTAAGTTGCTCGCTTATTTTGTTATTGTTGATTACTAATGTTAATTTAACCTACAATAACAAGCATTATGTTTTCGTAGATGTTTTCAATCAGGTAGAAATTAACGAGCTGTACCTCGTGCAAAAAGAGACGTCTCATTTAACAGTAAGCGACAGTAACTAGGACCGAGGGTCGACAAGAATCAAATTATTTGGCAACACGTCCACTGTATCCAACAAAATCATTGTTTTAAGTTTTTTTTTTTTGTTTGGCTGAGAGGCGGTTGTCATTTTTATGTGGAAATGTACAGCTACTGATTTATGTTCTCTGTAACTTAAACAATCTGGACGCACCTAGTGAACATACCTTTGAGTCAGAGGGAATATAACCTAACATGGTCATTTAATCACCTACTTGGAAGCACTTGACTTGTACTCACTGGAGCGCAGACGAGAGAGATGCATCATAATCTACATATGGAAAATCCTAGAGGGACTCGTCCCTAACCTGCACACAGAAATCACTCCCTACAAAAGCAAAAGACTTGGCAGGCGATGCAACATACACCCAATGAAAAGCAGGAACGCCATTAGTACACTAATCGAAAACACAGTAAGTGTCCGGAGCCCAAGACTGTTCAACAGCCTTCCACCAACCATATGGGGAATTACTAATAGACCCCTGGTTGTCTTCAAGAGGGAGCTGGATAAATACCTCAAGTCCGTGCCGGATCAGCCGGGCTGTGGTTCGTACGCTAGCCTACATGCGGTTAACACGTAGCCTAGTTGATCAGGCCCTGATCCACCTGGAGGCTTGGTCAAGGACCAGGCCGCGTAGGCGTTGATCCCCAGAATACCCTCCAGGTAGGTAGACTGAACAGGAGTATAAACAATTAACTTAAGGAAATGTTGCAGGAAGAACGGCAATGGTTGTGGGAAAGTCGTGTGATCATTGTTGATTGGTGGAAAAATTCACGTGATTACTACTGACTTGTGGAAAATTCACGTCATCTTGGTAAAGCAAGTGATACCAGGCTCTAATCCCATGAATACCCCCATCAAAAGTAAAACTTAAATCAAATTAATTAAAACCTATTCAGCACAAAATCAATAATCCCACGATCAGTATAAACCTACTATTTGATAAATTAGACACATGTGCAACTCTTGGGTATCTTTATTGAGGAAACGTTTCGCCACACAGTGGCTTCATCAGTCCATACAAAGGAGAATCTTGAAGAACAGGAGGAGAATGAGGTAATCAGTCCCTCAACCTTGAGTCGATGTGGTCAGTCCATCAATCTTGAATAGAATAAGGCATACGTGCGGAGAAGGAGCTTATAAACCGTTGGCAGGAGAGGTGCAGCAGTCACAGGTGGTGTCACATTTGTTCAATGTGGAAGTAGGTCGTGCCAAAGAATTAGGCAAGCGAAGAATTCCCAAGTATTAGATCCCAAGAAGTTGCAGTGTCTGACAGGTTTGTAGATGAATGGTATGGAGAAATTTTCTCCAGGAGGGGGGTATCAGCCCCCTTCAGCCCCTTCCAGCCCTGAGGGGCCAAGCCCTCTCAGAGGGGGCGAGCGTCTTGTTTACTGCTACAGTGAGTAATTGATCACAGATGCTGTACGAATATGCGACGTGGTCGCTTTGACCGATGCTCCTTGCAGAGTGTTGCAAAGTGTATTTTTATAAGAGACAGTACATCTCTTACTTTAGCAGGACAATTAAGGAAAATCCTTCTCCCACTTTATTACCATAGTAAAGATAGTGTACATTGTTGTCTATGCTTAAGACAGCAAGAAACAAACATTCTGCATTTTTGTGCTAGGGCAGTGACGGCAAGGGGCGCTGTGGCGTCTTCAGATTACTTTTGACTCTACTGAGAGTGACACTGACGCCAGGATAACCAACAAAGAACAACGATCTGTGCGTTAGTGTGAACGAAGTGTCTCATAAAACACAATAAACACTTAAGAGAAGTGTGATCAGCTTCTTCAGTGATAACATTGTGAACAATAAAGACAAATCTTGTGGAACATAGCGTACCAGTGTGCGTTTCCTAGACAATGGAAGACGTGGACATCAAAGGACACTACAGCTTCTATCAAGTCACCGATACCTGTCGAAGGTGTGAAGAACACCATAGCTCACGCTACAAGAGCAAGGTATGTTACGAATTTCTTGTAGAACGGGGGACTGCGCAGTTCTTGAGTCGCAAGGAGTTTGTAATCAACCTATAGTCGGCAGTAAGGTGTGGACTTTTGAGTCCAAACAAGTAAGTTGTCAGCCATCAGTGAATGAAATGCTGACATAACACCCCCTAGGGGTAATTTATAATCTTACAAATTATATTTCTTGACAGCCCATTGTGAGATGGTTTCGACAGCTTCTAGACCTCGTCTGCAGGGGCGGCTGTGCAGGCGATGAGTTGTCTTTAAGTTAAGTGTTCACTGTTTAAACTTAGCTGGTAATGCCATTTCTCAACAAATGGTTCAGAGAACCGACATGTTGATAAATTAGACACATGTGCAACTCTTGGGTATCTTTATTGAGGAAACGTTTTGCCACACAGTGGCTTCATCAGTCCATACAAAGGAGAATCTTGAAGAACAGGAGGAGAATGAGGTAATCAGTCCCTCAACCTTGAGTCGATGTGGTCAGTCCATCAATCTTGAATAGAATACGGCATACGTGCGGAGAAGGAGCTTATAAACCGTTGGCAGGAGAGGTGCAGCAGTCATAGGTGGTGTCACATTTGTTCAATGTGGAAGTAGGTCGTGCCCAAGAATTAGGCAAGCGAAGAATTCCCAAGTATTAGATCCCAAGAAGTTGCAGTGTCTGACAGGTTTGTAGTTGAATAGTCAGAGAACCGACATGTTGATAAATTAGACACATATTTTTGGGAGGAAACTCCCCTCACTGCTCATTATGTGGTCAGGCATATGGTCACTTTCTTGAACACTATGTGCTTAATTGTCCACTTATTGAGGAATAAAGATAGACAGTATACCTTTGATGAGCTTCGAGAGTTTGACTACTCTCGGAGCTCGGCCATGGGCCAGGCTTGTTTGATGCATGCCTACTTAACCAGGCTGTTGCTGCTGGAGGCTCGCTGCCCCACATATTCATCACAGCCTGGTTGATCTTGCACCTGGTGAAGATACTTCTCCAGTCTCCTCTTGAAGGCTTCTACACTTGTCCGAACCGTGTTTCTGATATCTTCTGGTAAGATGTTGAATAGTCTGGGACCCCGGATGTTGATACAGTGTTCCCTTATTGTCCCCACCGCACTGCTGCTCTTCACTGGGTTTATTTTGCACTTCCTCCCATATCTCTCACTCCAGTATGTTGTTATGGCAGTGTGCAGATTTGGGACCAGGCCCTCGAGTACTTTCCAGGTGTATATTATTATCTCTCTCTTCTTCGCTCCACTGAGTACATGGTCAAGGCTCCCAGTAATTTAGGTGTTTTATTGGCTCAATGTGAGCCGTAAACGATCTCTGTATTTGTTCCATACCTTTACCTTTGATATACCTTACCTTTGAAGAATTTCGAGAGTATATCTACTCTCTGGGCCCGGCCATGGGCCAGGCTCGTCCGGTGCTCGCCTGGTCAACAGGCTGTTGCTGCTGGAGGCCCGCTGCCCCACATCGCCACAACAGCCTGGTTGATCTGGCACCTGGTAAAGATACTTGTCTAGTTTCCTCTTGAAGGCTTCAACAATTGTTCCAGAAGTGTTTCTGATATCTTCTGGTAAGATGTTGAAAAGTCTGGGACCCCGGATGTTGATACAATGTTCCCTTATTGTCCCCACCGCACCCCTGCTCCTCACTGGGTTTATTTTACACTTCCTCCCACATCTCTCACTCCAGTATGTTGTTATGGCAGTGTGCAGATTTGGGACCAAGCTCTCGAGTACCTTCCACGCATATATTATACCTGATATTTTTCCTACTTTGAACGAGGTCATCAGCACTGAGCAATATTCTAAATGAGGGAGCACTAGCGATTTGAAGTGTCACCAATGGCATTATTTCCCTTGTTTTGAAAGTTCTCAATACCCACCCCGTCATCTTCCTGGCTGTCGTGATCTTTGTCTTATTATATTATTTAAAAGAAAGGTCAGATGACATAATTATTCCTAGGTCTTTTACGTGTTCCTTTCGTTCTATTTGGTGACCCTCTTGAGTTATGTATATAGTGTTCCTTTTGAGTTCTTCATTCTTTCCATACCTAAGCAGCTGGAACTTGTCACCATTGAACGTCATGTTCTCCACTGCCTACTGGAAAACCCTGTTTATGTCTTCCTGTAATTTTTCAGTGTCCTCTACCGTAGTGACTTTCATGCTTATTTTAGTATCTGAAATGATGATACAAAAGTGTGTCGGGTGTTTTTACCTATGTCTGCTATGAGGATGAGAAACAGCAGAAGTGCCAGGACAGTGCCTTGGGGCACTGAGCTTTTGACCTCGCTGATGCTGGATCCTGCTCTGTTCACTACTATTTGTTGTGTTGTGTGTATTAGGAACCTGAAAATCCATCTGCCTAACTTCCCCGTAATGTCCATGGCTTTCATTTTGTGCGCTATCACTCCATGATCACATTTGTCAAACACCTTTGCAAAATCTGTGTAAATCACATCTGCGTTTTGGTCGTCTTCCAGTGCCTCAGTAATTCTGTCATAATGGTTCAGCAGCTGTGACAGACATGATCGTCCTGCTCTAAAACCATGCTGGTTCGGGTTATACTGGTTGTGCTGGTCCATGAAATTTGTAATCTGCCGTCTCGTCACTCTTTTGAAGATTTTTATGATAACCTATGTGACATATCAAAATATTTTATTAATGAAAATAAGATACCTGATATAATAAGCAAACTTCCTAAATTTGCTTGTCACAGATAACTGAACTGTAGATATAAAGCCAAATGTACACCTGTTAACCCTTTTGAGGCCTAGTTCCTAGGTCTTTTATGTATCCATGTGCACTTGAGCTACCCTCCACAAGATGAATTTGGGGTGGCCAAAAAATGGAAGAAAAAAAAAAGAAAGAAAAAACTGTTCTGGAAATACTTCGAACCAAGCTTTATTATTTCTGTTCTCAACGTGTTAGACAGAATTGCTTTTCCAGTATCCTTGTTGAACTTCTAAATTCAGTGCCAAGGTCATGCTGTTCAATCACTTCTGGTATTACAGTTCAAGGCTCTTCGACACCATCGAGTTCACTGGGTTCAGTGTCGTCAGGTTCAATCTCGTCAGGTATAATCTAGTCAATAAACTCAACATCACCACCACCACCATAGTCTTCCCCTCCTGTCATGTCCACGCTCTCTCTGGCAGCCTCACTTTTAATCTCGTCATACTCGAATTTATCTGACTTGACTTCCTCTTAAGTGACTCGTGACACATGTAACCCTGATCCACCTTCAGATTCTAACAAACTTGTAGCAGGTGCAGGTGACTCCATGGAACGTGTCAAATAAGTTCCAGTCTTTTCAAAGAAAGGTACGAAGAACTTGCTCGACTTCTTGACTTCTTCCACCTCTAACTTTCTTCTCTTCCATCCTTCAGCTCCACTTTCCTTCTTCGTGAAGAAACATTTCATGGTCTTATTACACAATGCTCTGAAATAAGGAAATGACACTTTTACTAACATTAAATTTTACAAATTTTGCACAAAATTCTAGACTACCTCCCTAGTTTGCACAGGAGAATGGTCTTACTGCCAGTTGGTACTGAACAGTGGCACTGTGAAGTATATGGTCATGTAGCTCCCACCACATCGTCTTCACATCTCTACTGCTCCTGCCTACTTTCTGTACTGGACTGAAGAAGCCTACTGTGTAGGCGAAACGTTTCGAAATAAAGTTGCCTAAATGTTGCCTATGTATCTTATCTACCATACTTCCTTCGTTCATACAGAAAATTAACAGCGAACCCCTGACTGTCAAGAAAGAACCTGATAAGTTCCCTTAGTCAGTTTCTTGTCAGCCCGGCAGTGGTGCATACGTTGGTCTGCGTGCAGCTGGCACCAACACCCTGGTCGATCAATCCAGTATTCGTGAGCCCTGCTCTGGGACCGGGCCGCGGGCAAAGTGACCCAGGAAATCCTAACTTCGATTTGTTAGTCTTTTTCTAACAATATTTTTTTAAGTTCTGTTTAGAGAAAGAAAAATAATTTTCGGCGTTCTCTTCATTTAAAGCTAATTTAGCTAAGTCATTAAGTTCATCACGCTCAGCTAAGTCATTAAGTTCATTACGCTCAGCTAAGTCATTAAGTTCATCACACTCAACTAAGTCATTAAGTTCATCACACTCAACTAAGTCATTAAGTTCATCACACTCAACTAAGTCATTAAGTTCATCACACTCAACTAAGTCATTAAGTTCATTACGCTCAGCTAAGTCATTAAGTTCATCACACTCAGCTAAGTCATTAAGTTCATCACACTCAACTAAGTCATTAAGTTCATCACACTCAACTAAGTCATTAAGTTCATCACACTCAGCTAAGTCATTAAGTTCATCACACTCAACTAAGTCATTAAGTTCATCACGCTCAACTAAGTCATTAAGTTCATCACACTCAGCTAAGTCATTAAGTTCATCACACTCAACTAAGTCATTAAGTTCATTACGCTCAGCTAAGTCATTAAGTTCATCACACTCAACTAAGTCATTAAGTTCATGACACTCAACTAAGTCATTAAGTTCATCACACTCAGCTAAGTCATTAAGTTCATCACACTCAGCTAAGTCATTAAGTTCATCACACTCAGCTAAGTCATTAAGTTCATCACACTCAGCTAAGTCATTAAGTTCATCACACTCAACTAAGTCATTAAGTTCATCACACTCAACTAAGTCATTAAGTTCATCACCTCAACTAAGTCATTAAGTTCATCACACTCAGCTAAGTCATTAAGTTCATCACACTCAACTAAGTCATTAAGTTCATCACACTCAACTAAGTCATTAAGTTCATCACACTCAGCTAAGTCATTAAGTTCATCACACTCAGCTAAGTCATTAAGTTCATCACACTCAGCTAAGTCATTAAGTTCATCACACTCAGCTAAGTCATTAAGTTCATCACACTCAACTAAGTCATTAAGTTCATCACACTCAGCTAAGTCATTAAGTTCATCACACTCAACTAAGTCATTAAGTTCATCACACTCACAACTAAGTCATTAAGTTCATCACACTCAACTAAGTCATTAAGTTCATCACACTCAACTAAGTCATTAAGTTCATCACGCTCCTAGAGGCCTATTTCAGAAGGAATCCACAAAAGTTTAACTTAATAATTTTTAATAATTTTCGTACATCTGTCTGGCTTCCTAACAAAAGCAGACTACATTCAGAACCCAGGATATTTAGAGCCAATAATGAAAATAGGGAGTAAGAAACAATTAAAAATGTCTGTAATTGTAGCTGTAGTTTCTACCAACTTGCGAGCAACAAATACGGCAAACAATTCAGTTTATAAGGTGTAAACCCAGTTATTAATTCTACCTCTGTATTACAGTACCACAAAGCTGGTTTATAAGAGCACTTCCCACCCTTCCACTGTCACAGATGAAGGAACCATCAAAGTTGATTGTATATTTTTAGTCAGCAGGTCGTGTGTGACGGCCAAGAACCCACTTGCTGTCGAACCCACTATAACTTCTCGCGTTTCTAAAAGGTCCGACAAGCCTGCTAGTTCTCAAGGTAATAATAATGCATGTGGTCCATGAAGTCAGTGTGAGGCAGAGGTCTGGTATAAAAGAAACTCGATACAGAAGTCGTCGTCTCAACATCTGCCTGTTTATTACCAGAGATCCTGACATGTCCCGGGCACCAGTACACCTCAACGTCGATGAGTTAGACATGTACAACATCTGGGTATTTTTATTTTGTAGACGTTTCGCCATCCAGCGGCGTTTTTAACATAATGCAGGGACACAAAAGAAAGACTAGAAGAGGTAATCAGTCCTTCAGCCTAGGTGGTGATGAGCGCCCTAGTCTTGATAATTCATCGTAAATACGGTACCCATTCCCTGTTCCTAGGGTGAGGGGCAGTCCTCAGTTTATGTCCCTGTAGTGTATTAATAAAGTCACTCAATAGCGGAACGTCTGCAAACTCAGTCTGCCCAGATGTTGTACATGTGTATAATTCATCAACTTGTTGGTATTGTATACCACTAATACATTACACTTCCACGTCCCTGTATCAGGCCTAGATTTATCTAGGAATTACTTACATGATCGATGAAGTTCTGCTGAAGACTTCTATTAACTGACTTTTTTTAATTTCCAGTAGCTGACAAAAACCTATCAAAATACTGCAACTGAGCTTGACACCAGTCAAGACAGAGTTCATGGTCTTCCTAATAAATATCTTTAAAATTAAAATAAAAAACCTAACCATAGGCAAAGTCTTGCTCATAAAAATCCTAATGCAATATATACATCAAGTGTTGTACATGTTGATCTATGAGGGTGTAGACAGGTGTACAGAATGCCTGTGGTTATTTCAGTTATCCAGTAGCGACCTGTGGAGATGTCACGGTGGAGACAAAACTAAGCCGTGCCATCAAACCATGTTGAAATAAGATTTATCGCAGGGTAGTAAACACTTTTCTGATCCACCTCTCACTACTCCAAAACCGAACTCCATCCCTGTCAACATCACCACCAGCCGGGAACGTGAGAGAGTGGCAGGCACGGACGAACGGAGACAAAGACAGACAGACACTGCAAAATCATATATATCAAACCTTTAAGCTATTACAAGGTCATGGAAATTGTTCAAGAAGAAATGGATTAGCTGATTGTATTTGTCAAGACTTAAGAAAACGTCTGATAGAGTTCTTCATGGAAGATGAATTTGGAAACTGCAATACACATGAGGCATAAAAGGCAATTATAATGGATGGTGAACTTCATGTTTAAGAGGAAGATACAAATAGTTATAAGAAGAAAAATATTCTAGTGGGGAGATGTCAGCAGTGGAGTGCCACTGCTCCTTGCTAAACATGACTTAAAAGAATGAACAGAAAACTATAAGAATATATTTGTGAATGATGAAAATATCTTACGTAAAGATAACTGAGAAAAAATACTATATCACTGGAGGATGACTTGCATAAATTGAACACATGGAGTGATAGGACGGATGACTGCGTTTAGTAAATATACGTCATGTAATGGAAGTGCGAGACAGTGAAATTAAACCACATTACGAATATAAGTTTAAAAAAAATGAAGTATGAGACAGAGGGAAGTAGACGCAATCAACAACAAAAACTCAATGGAAGACCGTGTCAAGGAAACCGAGAAAATCAAATACCACACTAGAAAAAACTATAAAGTAGCTTCTAAATATAAGGTTGGAGATATGTTAAAAAGCTATTTACAACATAGGTATCTTAGGTCAAAAATGGAATATACAGCAGCTGTGTAGTGCCAATACCTAAAAAAAAGTCATGTGGATAAGTTAGCAAGTTCAAAGAGCTGAAAAAACAAGACTACGATGAAAGATTTTTAACACAAAAGATGCCCACGCTGGCTGACAGGAGGAAAAGAGGAGACATGATAACTACATATAAGATTGTAGAAGGATAAGGAAGACTTCTTATTCCCTCAAGCAGCAGCGACAAGAAGAAGCCACAGTTTTATATTTAGAAAAAGAAAAAGTGGAGTGGAAGGGATACATAAAAACTGTTCTTCACAGACTGCTAGACCAATGAAAATTTAAAAAATGTTTGATGAAAATCATACTGAAGACGGGACTCCACGACCACAGCTCTGATGCTCTGTCTACAAATAGGTAATTAAACACACACACAAACGAAAGATATATGCAGACCAAGTGTCTATCGACGAGTGTGTCTGACAACTAGTAACTAACAAGTACATCTAGCTGAAATAATGTTAGGACGGATAACGGGATGTTTCCATATATGACACTGAAACACTGCTACACACTGACACTCTTCACAACACTAATTATCTTAACAATGGAACACTGCTACATACTTGACACTCTTTACAGTCATAATTCTCTTCGAAGTGGAATGCTGCTGCATATAGGTGAAAACGTTGACCCAGAGACCTAAACAGTGGTCAACTAACTCCAAGCCATGAGAGCGCTGTAAGCTTTTAAATCGTCAAGAGTTATATTCAATGCAGCTCACGTTGTAATATATCCAAGCAAATACCCGCATAACACTACAAGATTAGTTTAAAACTAAAATATCTCCAACGAAGAGCAGATAATACAGAAAGCACCAGAGAATAACTCAATAAACTTTAAAGGCCCAGAGAAAATAACAAGATTATTTACGGTAAGTGCTGGTGGTGAGACGGCTGGTGTGGCAGCCAAGGTGACTCCACTTACCTGTGGGAAGAAAGTAACATTACAATATACATGTACACATCACCCCTCCATCAATACATCATAACAAAATGCATTATATTCCTACAATTGTTATCTATATTACATATGTTAAATCTTATTACTGAAAATAATATAGTCAATATTAGCATGAACAATCATATTACCTATTTATAAAAAAGTTTGCATAATATATATGGACATTCGGTCGGTAAGTCTGTCTATCGGTCTCTGTCTGTCTGTCTCTCTATCTGTACAGAAAATTAATTAGTATTAGTACATGTAATATTAAAGAAACACTTTGACCGCGTAGATAACTCAATGCTAACAACCACTCACACACACACCCACACACACCCACACACACACACACACCCACACACACCCACACACACACACACACACACACCCACACACCCACACACACACACACACACACACACACACACACACACACACACACACACACACTAAAAAAACAAAAATAAAATTAACAAACAATAAAAGCAGGACCATAACACTCAATATAAATATTATCACACCAAGTTAAAATATCCATCATCATTTAAAAGTTACATTAAATTATGAATGCCAAATGACTCTCCTAGAGGTTCCCTGAGGTGAAACAGACACATCTTGACAATTATAAAAACTATAACAAAGGCAGAAAACCTTAAGTCGTGGGCAAGCCAATGAACGGAAAACATGATCGCTACCACCAAGTGGTTCTCCATAAATAATTTCAACTGTGTTAAAGTCAGGTTAAATCTTACTGGCTCAGTTCTTCCCTCATTTTTCTTGTTTCACTCATATGTCTCAGAAAATTCTTCATTACTGATTTCGTAAGGTTTGGTCTCCATGTCTGTGGTCATCCATGGGATGCCCCAGTTTTCACAGTCTTATAGTTAAAAGTCTCCTGGTACTAGTAGTTTAGCTGTGCTTCATCTTTACACTGTCTTCAATATGTGACACACTGTCCTGTTATTATGATCATACCTCTCTCTTGGTCTCCATTGGTAGGTGGTGGGTTATATATCACTGTCACTGTCACTTTTGTCTCTCCTGAATTACAGTAGCTGCTATATAATCAACGAATTCCCTTGTTTCCAGATCTCCTAGTTTCTCAAATATCCATTGGATTCTGACTCTTGTTATCTTACAGTTAGGTCCTCTGGGAATATCACACTTATGTTCTCGAGAGCTTCGTTTCTGTAATAACCATAATATTAGCATTTTCCTCTACTACTCTTTCTTTCATGACTTCACATTTGTTGTTGACTATCTACAATCAAGTACGACACTGTTATCTCACCTCTGGAGATACTAAGCAAGGATTCTCGGTGTATTGTTGGGACATTTCCTGGACCCCCTCTATTGTTTCTTCAGTTCCAAGATACGTGGTCAGCTCCCTGCTCCATTCATATGTTGCTTACTTGTAATTTCCGGTATCTTCCTTTCTGCTTTATTCTCCTCCTTCGTCCTATGATCTTTGACATAAGTTATGTTGAACTTATGAGAGTCCCTGAGATTCATTTTTCTTCTCATGACCAGTTTCTTGTTTCTTGACTTGTCAACAGATTTCACAGTTGCATTGTCTTTCCCTTGGCATGTCTCATTTGTAGTTTCCATTTAATTCATTAGGTCTTCAATTTCTTATTCCTACTTTACTCTTCTTTCTTTCCTCTCAGATTCTCTTCATTTAATAAGAAAACTATAAGAGCTCTGTCCCTCATGTTCTTCTTTTCCTGTCCCATCAAAATTTCCATCTCTATCTTTGTTTTCTTGAGGTCATTTCCCGTTTCTACTTTCATCTCCCTGCTAACCTGCTGGGCAAACTCTGGATGCTCGTCTGCTTGACTTCCTCAGTTTATGTCTTTGTTTTTGGTCAGTCTTCAGCCAGACTGACTACCTAGCCTTCCTAATTCCAGCCTTAGAACCCTCATCTGTTTCAAGATCCTGCATCTCCCATTTGCCTCACTTACCATATATATTTTTCTTTTAGTGCCTCCTCAAGTTGGGTAAATTTATCTTCAGAGTTTCTCTCTAGCTCATCAATTACTCTTTTTTTCCAGGTCCTCCAGCATAACTGCCTAGGCCGCAAAAAGTTCACCTCTCTTCCCATCTTTTGCTTCCATTTCATCAACTCTACCATACATCCTCCTTGCAGTCTTTCCATTTTCCTTCACTGATCCTTTTCTCGCTCCTCTTGTCAGCTATGGAGGTTCCTGCACATCCTTCAACCTACCTCATCACGTATTCTTTTTTTTCTTTTTTTTTTTTTGCTTCTGAGTTTTCTCTGCGGTACCTCAATGTTAGAATAGGATTAGTTACCGTTTGATAAAGACACTTGTCGATAGACATTTGGTTCTTTGTGTGTGTGTGTGTGTGTGTGTGTGTGTGTGGTGTGTGTGTGTGTGTGTGTGTGTGTGTGTGTGTGTGTGTGTATGTGTGTTAGTTACCATTTGGTCCTAGGCACATGTCGATTAGACACTAGGCCTGTTGTATGTGCATGCGTGTGTGCGTGTGTGTGTGTGTGTGTGTGTGAGTGTGTGAGAGATAGAGATAGAGAGAGAGAGGAGAGAGAGAGAGAGAGAGAGAGAGAGAGAGAGAGAGAGAGAGACAGACAGAAATAGATTAGCAATCTGTGTTTGCGAATGTGACGTCTATGCTTCTATCACTGTGTGTGTGTGTGTGTGTTATATAATGTTGTGCCGAATAGGTAAAAATTGGTCAATTATCAAGAGCTCATTTAAAATTAAGTCCTTTCTAAAATTTTCTCTTATACGTTTAAGATAAATATTTTTCAGTAATGTTAATGTAAAAATTAATAATTCTGTACCAAAAGAACCTTAGAAAACTTACCTAACCTTATTATAACAAGCCTAATCCAACTAAATATATACTATAAAAATTTACAATAATTTAATAAGAAACAAACATAATGAAATATATATATTTTTTTCTTTATGTTCATAATGATTTCTGCAAAAATTTTTGCATACAGAAATTTTCGCTTGCCTTATTCAGCAAAAAGAGCGTTGCTATTTGTGGCATGCAAAGAGTATGTAGCCTTTATTTGGAGTATGTCCACATTCTCACATAGATTATCTCCCGAACCACCGAACCAGGCACTAGGGTCTGACGATCGGGCCCCAATCGTCAGATCAGTGCCTAGGTTCAGCCAATCATGATGTGCATCTGGCAATTGTGAAGGTGACGTGGTTACCACTCACGTTTTCGCCCTTGTCATTTTCATTTTGCTGCTGGTTGAAGCACGGTTTATTTGTCTCTTGGCTGCTGCTCCTCTGCCTTGACTACTGTGGTGTGCACTAATACCTATTTCCTGTACACAGTGTATATAGTACACTTCTGTTTATACTTGGTGAAGGATAATATAATTCAAAGTTTTCTGCTGTGCTTATTTTGCTCCGAGCTCCCTTTTAACTCCCAGTATACAGTCCTGTGTGTGTGTGTGTGTGTGTGTGTGTGTGTGTGTGTGTGTGTGTGTGTGTGTGTGTGTGTGTGTGTGTATGTGTGTGTATGTGTGTGTATGTGTGTGTGTATGTGTGTGTGTGTGTATATGTGTGTGTGTGTGTAGTGTGTGTGTGTGTGTGTGTGTGTGTGTATGTGTGTGTGTATGTGTGTATGTGCATGTGTATGTGTGTGTGTGTGTGTGTGTGTGTGTGTGTGTGTGTGTGTGTGTGTGTGTGTGTGTGTGTGCGTGCGCGCGCGCAGCACACAGGCGAAAGAAACTTATGACGACGTTTCGGTCAGACTTGAACAATTCACTAGTCACACTAACACTCGGAGATGAGGGAGCCAGTGTATATATATATATATTATATATATATATATATATATATATATATATATATATATATATATATATATATATATATATATATTATATATATATATATTATATTATATATATATTAGGAGAGGAGAACAAGTACGGTACAAAGAGAAAAAGGAAGTGGAGAAGTAGTGGCAGAGGTAAAGCTGGTAGTGGAAGCAGTAGTAGTAGTAGTAGTAGTAGTAGTAGTAGTAGTAGTAGTAGTAGTAGTAGTAGTAGTAGTAGTAGTAGTAGTAGTGTGGTGGTGGTGGTGGTGGTGGTGGTGGCGGTGGTGGCGGCGGTGTGGCGGCGGCGGCGGCGGCGGTGGTAGGTAGGTGGAGTAATGGTAGTGGCACAAGAGACATACAGGGGAATGAAGCGAGGCAATAGTAGTAGTAGAATAGAAATAGAATAGTAGCAGCATAGGAGTAGTAGTAGAACTGTAGTAGTATAGTAGTAGTAGTAGTAATAGAGGTGGAGTAAGTCTAAGAACAAGAAAAAAAAACTCCAGGCGAGCTAACGGCCCACGATGGTGAGACCAAAAGCACACGGAAAAAAAACAGAAGGACAGAACACACCTAGGCAACAGACAGGAAAACAAAGACAATATAGGAAAGGAGAAAAGGCGGGGAGAGGAGGGGAAGAAAAGATCAAGTCAAGTCCTACGTGTTCTGAAGTTTGGAGCATTTGACAATGTAATGAGAAAGGAAGGCATCTATAGACATTAAGCCAGGACAAAGATTCATATTACGAAGTTGTTTATAAGGGATGCTTCAACAAGATGGCGACTGTGATGGCTAGAAGTAGGCTAGACAGTTTTAGCAGAGGACCAGTCAATAGGATGACTGTGATCTCTAACATGACAGAAAAGAATTATAGGTGTCAACAAGTCTTGCACTTCTTTTATGCTCTTTAAGTGCCAGAAAGATAGCGGTCAGTTTCTCCGAAGTACTGAAGAGAACAAGAGGAGCAGAAAATAGACTAAACTCTGGAAGCATCAATAGCAGGAGTGGTACGAACTAGATTACTGCGAAGGTTGTAAGTTTGGCGAAAAGTAAGTTTGATGTCTAAGGAACGCAGAGAGGTGAGATTAAAAAGACTGGAAATATAGTTAAGGCAAATAACTGATTTCACAGAAGTTGAGTTTGGGAGAGAAGAAAGTTCGTATAAAAGCACGTGAGAAGGCTGAGTTTATGGAATCGGAAAGGTAGTCAAGACAAGAGAACGAATTGTGTATAGTGGAAATTCCAGAAAATCCATCTGCCTACTTTCCCTGTAATGCCTATGGCCCTCATTTTGCGTGCAATCATCCCCTGATCATATTTGTCAAAAGTCTTTCCAAAATTTATGTACATCACATTTGCATTTTGGTTTTCTTCCAACTACTATGTAATTCTACCACAGTGGTTAAGTAGATGTGACAGGCATGATCGTCCCCCTCTAAAACCCTGCTAGTTTGGTTATGCCAATTGTACTGTTCCATGAAATTTGTAATCTCATCACTCGTTTAAAGCTTTTTTGCGAGAGGTTACGGCTACTGGACTGTAATTTTTAGCTAGTGTTGTAATTTTTAGCTAGTATCTCCCTTACGCAAAGAAGCTATGTCCGCACTCTTTAAGGTCTCTGGTATTTCACCTATTAGTTGAGGTGGAGGTATTAGGAAGATGGAATATTTGAGCTGTTAAATGTTGATGAAGAAAGGGAAGCAGTGATTTCATGCATTGGCCAGGAAAATATAATATTTATTGTAAATGAGGAAGACCCAGGTGTGAGTGTGAGGGAGGTGCATAAGGGTGTGGGTAAAATTAAAAGAGGTAAAACAGCTGGGATTGATGGGATCAAGACAGAAATGTTAAAAGCAGGTGAGCATATAGTTTTGGAGTGGTTGTTGCTTTTATTTAATAAATGTATGAAAGAGGGGAGGGTACCTAGGGATTGGCAGAGAGCATGCTTAGTTCCTCTGTATAAAGAAGGGGATAAAAGATAATGTACGAATTATAGAGGAATAAGCCTGTTGAATATTCTAGGTAAGGTTCACGGTGGAATTATTATTGAAATAATTATAAAAGAGAGCAGGATCACAGATAAACAAGGTGTTAGGAAGGGTAGGGGATGTGTAAACAAAGTGTTTTCACTGAAGCATATAAGTGAACAACATTTAGATAAAGGAAAGGAAGTTTTCGCTGCATTTGTGGATGTAGAAAAAGTATACGATAGGGTGGATTGGGGAGCAATGCGGCAGATGCTGCAAGTGTGTAGAATAGGTGGTAGGTTACTTTTTATGATGAAAATGAGCCTCAGGTTACTGTACAACAGGAGAGAGGGATATTATTGTCAAAGTGGGCCTCAGACAGGGATGCGTTATATCTCCATGACTATTTAACATATAGATGGAACTGTAAAATAAATGAATGCTAGAGTGTTAGGGAGAGCTGTCGGATTAAAAGATAAAGAATGTAATATAAAGTGTTTTTGTGAGATTCTGAAAAGAAGTTGCAAAGATTGGTGGACTAACTTGGGAGGTTACGTAAAAGAAGGAAATTAAAAGTGAACATGTTAAAGGCACGGTGATGAGAGTAAGAAAAATAATTAGGTAAGGAACGATTGGATATCAGATTGGCAAGATGAAGTA
>NC_069444.1:34912593-34991810 GCF_026875155.1 Cherax quadricarinatus
TCAAGAAAAAGGATCTTGGGGTGAGTATAATACCGAGCACATCTCCTAAGGCGCACATCAACAGAATAACTGCTGCAACATATGGGCGCCTGCCAAACCTAAGAATAGCATTCCCACATGTTAGTAAAGAATCGTTCAGGACCCTGCACACCATGTACGTCAGGGCAATACTGGATTATGCAGCACCAGTTTGGAACCCACACCTGACCAAGCACGTTAGGAAATTAGAGAAAGTGCGAAGATTTGCAACGAGATTAGTCCCGGAGCTAAGGGGCATGTCCTACGAGGAGAGGTTAAGGGAAACTGACCTGACGACACTGGAGGACAGGAGAGACAGGTGGCATATAATGACAAAATACAGAGAGGAATCGACAAGGTGGACAGAGACAGGATGTTTCAAAGAAGGGACACAGCAATAAGGGGTCACATTTGGAAGTTGAGGACTCAGATGAGTCACAGGGATGTGAGGAAGTTCTTCTTCAGTCATAGAGTTGTCAGGAAGTGGAATAGTCTGGAAAGTGATGTATTGGAGGCAGGATCCATACATAGCTTAAAGAAGAGGTATGATAAAGCTCATATAGCAGGGAGAGCGACCTTGTAGCGACCAGTGAAGAGGCGAGGGATGGAGCTGTGACTCAACCCCGGCAACCACAATTAGGCGAGTGTACACACACACACATGCACACTTCATGCACTAACATATTAATGATACAACTAGAGGAGAGGAGAGGATGAACCAGTATTCGAACACAGGGGATATTACATATGAAAGGACCCTCGGCCCTAGTGATTACATGGTCCTGAGTTTCGAATACCTTGTGGAATCAACAGTGAAGAGTGAAGCAGCATGGGAGGGAGGTGAGGAGACAAACTTCTAGAAAAGGGGACTTCATACGCATAATGGAATTCCTGTATGAGGTGCGGTGGGAAAGAGAACTAGAGGTAAAGTCAGTAGAGGAGATGAAGAATGTGGCCCGAAAGTGCATGGAGGCGGAGAAGTTCGTACCCAGGAGTAATAGAAACAATGGGATGACGAGAGTGAGCCCTTGGTTTGCCCAGAGGTGGAGAGAGGCGAAACTCAATGTATTAGAGCATGAAAAAAATACAGAAGGCAAAGAGCTCAGGAAAAAAAGAAGCTAAGCAGAAGAGCCAGAAATGAGTATGCATGGATAAAGAGGGAAGCTCAATGGCAATTTAAGAATGACATAGCATCGAAAACCAAATCTGTCCCACAGTTGTTATATAGCCATCTCTGGAAGACAACAGTCAGGGACCAGGTAATCAGGCTAAAGAAAGAAGGTAGGGAGCTCACAAGGAATAACCAGGAAGTCAGTGAAGAGCTCAGCATGATATTTTGAGAGGTATTCTCAGAGACAGAAAGGATTCCTGGAAATTGAAGTAGTAGAGTGCACCAGCAAGTGCTGGATACAATACACACATCCTAGGAGGTGAAGAAACTGCTATATGAGCCAGATACCTCGAAAACAGTGGGACCAAATAATATCTCTTTCCGTGGGCCCTGAAAGAGGGAACAAAGGCACAGTGTGTGCCGCTAGCAACAGTCTTCAACTAATCGAAACAGGGGCAACTGCCAGAGGTGTGGAAGGCAGCCGATGTAGTCTTGTTTTTTATGGAGACAGAATGAGAGGATTAAACTACAGACCAGTGTCACTGACATGTATAGTATGTAAAGTTATGGAGAAGATTATAAACAGAATGGTGGAGCACCGTAGAAAGGACAACAAGCACGGCTTCAAGGATGGAAAATCTTGTGTCACAAACTTACTGGAGTTCTACAGGGTAACAGAAGACAGGAGAGAGAAGGATGGGTAGATTGCATGGACTGCAAAAAGGCTTTTGACAAAATACCGCACAAGAAACTGGTAAAAAAAAAAGCTAGAAGAGCAGGCAAGAATAACAGGAAAAGCATTACAGTATATTAAGGCATACATGACAGGAAGGAAACAACGAATGATTGTCCATGGGAAGGTGTTGGAATGGGTGCAAGTGAAGAGTGGGGTTCCACAAAGATCAGTCCTAGGGCCGATGCTGTTTCTTGTATATGTGAATGACATGATAGACGGGATAGAGGTATCCCAGATTGCAGGCGACGTAAAACTAATGAAGAGAATACAAGCGGACGAGGACAGGAAAGGCTACAAATGGACCTGGGCAGGTCTGACAAGTGGTTTATGAAATTTAACCACATTTAAGTGCAAAGTTATGAAACTTTGGGACGGACAAAGAAGAGCGCAGAGTACAGGTTTACTGCCTTTATCAAACATATCACCTGAGGCGCACATCAATCAAATAACTGCGGCATCAAATACGCGCCTGGGAAATCTAAAAATAACTTTTCGACATCTACGTAAGGAGTCATTCACAACACTGTACACCGTGTACGTCAGGACCATATTGGAATATGCAGCACCAGTATGGTCAAGCATATTCCGAAATTAGAGAAAGCGAAGGTTTGGAAACCTAGTAGCGTAGCTAAAGAGCATGTCCTATGAAGAAAGGTTAAAGGAATTCAACCTGATGGCACTGGAGGACAGGAGGACAAGGAGATGGGGGGGGGATTATAGCAGCATACAAAATACTAAGAGGAACCGACAAGGTGAAGAGGGACGGAATGTTTCAGAGATGAAAACTAGGAACAAGAGGGTCCAGCCTGGTTGATGAGGCCCTGATCCACCAGGAGACCTGGTCGTGGATCGGGCCGCGGGGGCGTTGATCAACGGAATAACCTCCAGGTAGACTCCAGGTAGCTGAAAGTTGAAAACGCAGACGAGTCATACGGATGTTACGAAGTATTTTTTCAGCCTTAGAGTTGTCAGGAAGTGGAATGATCCGGAAAGTGAAGTGGTAGAGGTGGGATCCATACATAGGCTTAAGAAGAGGTATGAAAAGGCTCTAAGACAGGAGAGAGTGGACGAAACAGCGACCAGCGAAGTGGGACCAGAAGCTGTGAATCGACCCCTGCAACCAAAAATAAGTTAAAACACACACACACACACACACACACACACACACACACACACACACACACACACACACACACACACAAGCACATTAATACTGACCCGGTGTCAAGAGCCTCCGTTTTGGGCGTCACTAATTAATGGGGAAACAAATCTTGTTAAGTAAAGGTCGGTGTAACATGCAACACTGTGGAGTGATGTAATGTGTGAACCAGGCCTCCACCAGTGCAACACTATAGAGTGATGTAGTTTGTGAACCAGGCCTCCACCAGTGCAACACTATAGAGTGATGTAGTGTATGAACCAGGCCTCCACCAGTTCAACACTATAGAGTGATGTAGTGTATGAACCAGGCCTCCACCAGTGCAACACTATAGAGTGATGTAATGTGTGAACAAGGCCTCCACCAGTTCAACACTATAGAGTGATGTAGTGTATGAACCAGGCCTCCACCAGTTCAACACTATAGAGTGATGTAGTTTGTGAACAAGGCCTCCACCAGTGCAACACTATAGAGTGATGTAGTTTGTGAACCAGGCCTCCACCAGTGCAACACTATAGAGTGATGTAGTTTGTGAACCAGGCCTCCACCAGTGCAACACTATAGAGTGATGTAGTTTGTGAACAAGGCCTCCACCAATGCAACACTATAGAGTGATGTAGTTTGTGAACCAGGCCTCCACCAGTGCAACACTATAGAGTGATGTAATGTGTGAACCAGGCCTCCACCAGTTCAACACTATAGAGTGATGTAGTGTATGAACCAGGCCTCCACCAGTGCAACACTATAGAGTGATGTAATGTGTCAACAAGGCCTCCACCAGTGCAACACTATAGAGTGATGTAATGTGTGAACCAGGCCTCCACCAGTGCAACACTATAGAGTGATGTAGTTTGTGAACCAGGCCTCCACCAGTGCAACACTATAGAGTGATGTAATGTGTCAACAAGGCCTCCACCAGTGCAACACTATAGAGTGATGTAATGTGTGAACCAGCCCTCCACCAGTGCAAAACTATGGAGTGATGGACTGTGTGAACCAAGCCTCCTCCAGTGCAACACTGTGGAGTGATATAGTGTAAACCGGGCCTCCACCAGTGCAACACTGTGGAGTAATAGAGTGTGTGATGTGTGTGAACTAGGTCTCCTCCAGTGCTACTGTAGAGTGATAGTGTGTAACAGGCCTCCTCCAGTGCAATACTGTGGAGTGGTGTAGTGTGTGAACCAGGCCTCCTCCAGTGCTACTGTGGAGCGGTGTAGTGTGTGAACCAGGCCTCCTCCAGTGCTACTGTGGAGCGGTGTAGTGTGTGAACCAGGCCTCCTCCAGTGCTACTGTGGAGTGGTGTAGTGTGTGAACCAGGCCTCCTCCAGTGCTACTGTGGAGTGGTGTAGTGTGTGAACCAGGCCTCCCCCAGTGCTACTGTGGAGTGGTGTAGTGTGTGAACCAGGCCTCCCCCAGTGCTACTGTGGAGTGGTGTAGTGTGTGAACCAGGCCTCCTCCAGTGCTACTGTGGAGTGGTGTAGTGTGTGAACCAGGCCTCCTCCAGTGCTACTGTGGAGCGGTGTAGTGTGTGAACCAGGCCTCCTCCAGTGCTACTGTGGAGTGGTGTAGTGTGTGAACCAGGCCTCCTCCAGTGCTACTGTGGAGTGGTGTAGTGTGTGAACCAGGCCTCCTCCAGTGCTACTGTGGAGCGGTGTAGTGTGTGAACCAGGCCTCCTCCAGTGCTACTGTGGAGTGGTGTAGTGTGTGAACCAGGCCTCCTCCAGTGCTACTGTGGAGCGGTGTAGTGTGTGAACCAGGCCTCCTCCAGTGGTACAGTTGTGGAGGATGTCAATTATACCTAGTATTAAAACATGGCTGAGGCACGTAGACAACATTCTAGTGCTACATCTGGAAAGGTATGGTGATACCGCCACTATGTAGATACAGACATATATGTATTTTTCAAGTCCTTTATTAAGAAAACGTTTCACCCCAGGTGGCTTCTTCAGTCCTAGTACTAAGACAACTGAGACTATAGTATATGTAGCGGCGGGAGTCATCCGGCAAGCTGTGAGAGGGTAGAGGTGGGGTGTCATGGGTCGGATTTCAAGAGGTACGTACCTGGAGTATACCTGGAGAGAGTTCCAGGGGTCAACGCCCCCGCGGCCCGGTCTGTGACCAGGCTTCATGGTGGATCAGGGCCTGATCAACCAGGCTGTTACTGCTGGGGGATGTTGCACCGTCTGCCGAGTCTACTGCTTTCATAGGGAGTGATTTTCGTGTGTAGGTTTGGTACTAGTCCATCTAGGATTTTCCAGGCGATTATAATTATGTAGCTCTCCCTCCTGCGTTCTAGGAAGTACAGGTTTAGGAACTTCAAGCGTTCCCAGCAACTGAGGTGGTTTATCGCAGTTATGCGCTCCGTGAAGCTTCTTTGTACATTTTCTAGGTCAGCAATTTCACCTGCCTTGAAAGGTGTTGTTATGTGCAGAAATATTCCAGCCTAGATAGAACAAGCTACCTGAAGAGTGTCATCATGAGCTTGGCATCCCTGGTTTTGAAGGTTCTCATTATCCATCCTGTCATTTTTCTAGCAGATGCGATTGATATAATGTTATGGTCCTTCAAGGTGAGATCCTCGGACATGATCACTCCCAGGTCTTTGACATTAGTTTTTCGTTCTACTGTGTGGATAGAATTTGTTTTCTACTCTGATATAGTTTTAATTTCCTCACGTTTTCCATATCGGAGTAATTGAAATTTCTCATCATTGAACTTCATATTGTTTTCTGCAACCCATTTAAAGATTTGGTTAATGTCCGCCTGGAGTCTTGCAGTGTCTTCAGTGGAGGACGCTGTCATGCAAATTCGGGTGTCATCTGCAAAGGAAGACACAGCGCTGTGGCTTATATCCATTCTATGTCCGACATGAGGATGAGGAGCAAGATGGGGACTAGTTTAACTGTGCCTTGTGAAACAGAGCTTTTCACCGTAGCCGCCTCAGACTTTACTCTGTTGATTACTACTCTGTGTTCTACTTGTTTTTTAAATTATAGATCCATCTACCGACTTTTCCTGTTATTCCTTTATAACGCATTTTGTGCGCTATTACACCAGGATCACACATGTCAAAGACTTTTGCAAAGTCTGTGTATATTACATCTGCATTCTGTCTTTCTAGAGCATCCAGGACCTTGTCGTAGTGGTCCAGCAGGTGGAACAGACAGGAGCGACCTGCTCTAAACCCATGCTGCCCTGGGTTGTGTAACTGATGGGTATCTAGATGGGTGGCGATCTTGCTTCTTAGAACCCTTTCAAAGATTTTCATGATATGGGACGTTAGCGCAATCGGTCTGTAGTTCTTTGCTATTGCTTTACTGCCACCTTTGTGGACTGGGGCTATGTTTGTTGTTTTTAGTAACTGTGGGACGACCCCAGTGTCCATGCTCCCTCTCCACAGATGTTAAAAGTACGTGATAGGGGCTTCTTGCAGTTCTTGATGAACACGGAGTTCCATGAGCCTGGACCTGGGGCAGAGTGCATAGGCATGTCATTTATCACCTTTTCGAAGTCATTTGGCGTCAGGATAATATCAGATAGGCGTGTATCTACCAAATTCTCTCTCTCATAAAAAAATTCATTTGGGTCTTCGACTCTCAGCCTGGTTAGCGGCTCGCTAAAAACCAAGTCATATTGGGATTTGAGCAGCTCACTCATTTCCTTGCTGTCATCTGTGTAGGACCAACCCAGTTTAAGTGGAAGCCCAATACTGGATGTTGTTCTAGACTTTGATTTGGCATAAGAAAAGAAATACTTTGGGTTTCTTTCAATTTCATTTATAGCTTTTAGTTCTTCTCGCGTTTTTTGACACCTGTAAGATTCCTTTAGCTTTAGTTCGATGTTTACTATTTCTCTGGCCAGTGCCTCCCTACGATATATTGGCCTCTTGTAGCCGCTCTGTTATTATTTGCCTTCCAAACCATGCCCCCGGCCGGGATTGAACCCGCGGTCATAGAGTCTCAAAACTCCAGCCCGTCGCGTTAGCCACATCGTGTCATTACGATTTCTTGAGTCATTATTTGCCTTCGCCTGTATAGGGAGCGCCTTTCTCTTTCTAGTTTACATCTTCTCCTTTTCCTTAAGGGAATATGCCTTGAGCATACCTCAAGTGCCACAGGGTTAATCTGTTCTAGACATAGGGTAGGATCCGTGTTGCTTAGTCTATCTACCCAGTTTATATCATTTAGGAGTTGGTTGACTTGGTCCCACCTTATGTTTTTGTTACTGAAGTTGAGTTTGGTGAAGGCTCCCTTGTGACTGATCATATTTTGCCGGTCTGGGGCTCCCCGCATACATGTCTGGACCTTTATTATGTTGTGATCTGAGTATATTGTTTTTGATATGATGACATTTCGTATCAGATCATTGTTAGTGAAAATGAGGTCCAGTGTATTCTTCAATCTTGTAGGCTCTATTATTTGCTGGTTTAAGGTGAATTTGGTGCAGAGATTTAAAAGTTCGTGTGTGTTACCTGGGCAGTCATTATATGGCGCCAGTTATCAAAGTCGCGTCTGCACCAGGGAGCATTGTAATATGTTACTTCACTACTGACAAATACCTCTCAAATTCGACCCATCAAACCTCAATACTACTACTACTACTACTACTACTAGTACCTTCTCACAGCTTACCGCCTGGTTCCCGCCACTACATATACTCATTTCTTAGTTGTCTCTGTATTGGTACTGAAGAAGCCACTTGTGGCAAAATATTCCCTCAATAAATGTCTTGCAAAATGGGTGTGTGCGCCTTTATCCCTATTCTAGTGCTATACCCAAGGCACCTCAACAAAGTCACCCTCCTCAGAGAGAAGAACGCAACAGAACCCACTATGAAATTTACCCTGTAGCTGGAGAGACGATCCTCTCTGCAGGTCTGACAATTACGGTAAGTGAGCATAACGAGGAGTGCAACAGAGACGAGGAGAGAAAATGCATGCCAGATCCACGGAAACATGGAGGGACACCTGATACACTAAATCAGTGCACAAATAACCTTCATGGAACCAAATCTCAGCAGACGCCGATACCGGAATCCGTTCTGATTATAACAAATGCTTTCAAATAAAAAAACCCAGCTACATTATTGCCACTACACTAACAAAATAATCGAATATGCATCGCCCCGTCCACAATTAGGCGCCCATGATGATGTATTTTATTTCAGATGACACACAAAAAATGGAGGGGTTATTGCAGCATGCCTACTGGCCCATACTAGGCGAGTGCTTTATGAATTCAACCCTTCTCACTCACTTATTTTTCCAACCAATTTTATAGCTGCCCAAGATCTTTCAATAACTTAACTTCAGTTGTGTACGAATGGTATATAATACCGACAAGATGAGATTAAGACACATGTGCAACATCTGGGTATCTTTATTGTAGACGTTTCGCCATCCAGTGGCTTTATCAATACAAATTCTAGGTGTGATGAATGGTTTGAAAAACCGACAAGTTGAAGATTGAGACACTTATGCAGCATATGGGAATCTTTATTCAGGAAACGTTTCGCCACACAGTGGCTTCATCAGTGGACTGATGAAGCCACTGTGTGGCGAAACGTTTCCTGAATAAAGATTCCCATATGCTGCATAAGTGTCTCAATCTTCAACTTGTCGGTTTTTCAAACCATTCATCACAACTGTCAGACACGGCAGCATCATGGGGTCTTGTTACAAAGAATTCTTCAACACTTGTTCAACCTTTGGACGAAGACCTACTTCGACTAGTGGATGGTACCACTATGACCCCGCCTCCATCTGCTTCACGTCACCTCACTACAGTATATAAGCCACGTCTACGGCCCTATGCTGTACATTCTACAAGATTGATGGACTGAACACATCGACTCCAGGTTGAGGGACTGATTACCTCATTCTCCTCCTCTCCTTACGCCTTCCTCTTTGTATTGGATTGATGAAGCCACTGTGTGGCGAAACGTTTCCTGAATAAAGATTCCCATATGCTGCATAAGTGTCTCAATCTTCAACAAATTCTAGGACATAACTGATTACCTCATCTTCTGTACATAGTTCTACTGTCAAGTTATGTCCTAGAATTTGTATTGATAAAGCCACTGGATGGCGAAACGTCTACAATAAAGATACCCAGATGTTGCACATGTGTCTTAATCTCATCTTGTCGGTATTATATACCATTCGTACACAACTTGTCAGACACTGCAACATCATGGAATCTTAATTCTGAGGACATGTACATAACCTTCACGGCTACGACAACTACTACTACAACTAACCCATCTCTTTGGGAAGGACCTACTTCCACTGGGGAATCCCGCCTACCAGTGACTATGCCCTCGTCTGCTACACCTGACGTTACTATATAAGCGCCAGGATCCTTTCTTCCGCTTCAGAATCTCCACGACTATGGTGCTCTTTGCACCTACTCCTAGGTTGAGGGACTGATTACCTCATCTTCTGTATATAGTTCTACTGTCTTCAAGTTATGTCCTGTAAAGTAAAAGGACACAAGTGCAACTAATGTGACATTTATTGTGGCAACGTTTCACTCTTCAGCAGCTTTATCAAGCTTGATAAAGCTCCTGAAGAGCGAAACGTTGCCACAATAAATGTCACATTAGTTGCACTTGTGTCCTTTTACTTTACATATTGTCGGTAATTCTACCAACTTTATTACAAGTTATGTCCTAGAATTTGTATTGATAAAGCCACTGGATGGCGAAACGTCTACAATAAAGATACCCAGATGTTGCACATGTGTCTTAATCTCACCTCAACTTAACTTCAGCACCACTCCGGTGCTTTCCTAACTATATAAGCTCATAAGTTCATGTCTTTTTACTCATATGTATATTTGGAGTGACCAAAACCTTAGTACCGAAATTTTTCCAATAAAATATCAGCACCAACAGAGGTGAAGATTGAGACACTTAAGCAACATATGGGAATCTTTATTGAAGAAACGTTTCGTCATACAGTGGCTTCATCATTCAATACAAATTAGAAAGGTGTAAGGAGCGGAGGAGTTTGAGGTAATCAGTCCCTCAGATTGATGGACTGAACACATCGATTCCAGGCTGAGGGACTGATTACCTCAAACTCCTCCGCTCCTTATACCTTTCTGGTTTGTATTGGACTGATGAAGCCACTGTGTGGCGAAACGTTTCTTCAAAAAAGATTCCCATATGTTACATAAGTGTCTCAATCTTCAACTTGTCGGTTTAAAAACCATTTATCACCAACAGAGGTAAACGTAAACAACAGACCAATATCTTATATACAGAATGAACTAGATTAGTTGAAAGCTCTTGATGAAAATAAATGGTATAAAATACCGACACAATGGAAACAAATACATATGCAGTTTAATGTGATCCTTTATTGACAACGTTTCGCCCACACAGTGGGCTTTTTCAAGTCACGAACAGATCTACTCCCGTACCTTCCACCCCAGGTAGATCTGTTCGTGACTTGAAAAAGCCCACTGTGTGGGCGAAACGTTGTCAATAAAGGATCACATTAAACTGCATATGTGTTTATGTTTTGAAAACTCTTACTGCCAGCGTTGTTCTGGTGTGTGTTGCTTGTCCTACTTGCATCACTCATGCCTCCGGTGTTGTCCTAGTCTGAATATCAAAATGGTATACAATACCGACAGGTTGGTAGGTAAGACACATAGGCAACAGTTAGGCAACTTTATTCCGAAACGTTTCGGAATAAAGTTGCCTAACTGTTGCCTATGTGTCTCACCTACCAACCTGTCGGTATTGTATACCATTTTTGATGTTCGCCTTACTAGCTATTGCATGCCTTGAGTGAAATTGTCCGTGTAAACGAAGAAGGTAGTCAAGATTAACGCCAAGGACAGTGACAGATTGTGTGATGGGGATGTAAGTGCGGGTGTCAGCATGTGTGTCTTATCTAACAACCTGTCGGTATTTTATACCATTTTATTGTTTGCTCCTGCCTACTTTCTGTACTCGACTGAAGAAGCCTACTGTGTAGGCGAAACGTTTCGGAATAAAGTTGCCAGTTGTCCTAGTTTGTTAGTGGTGTGTGTTGCTGGAGGCGGCTTTAGCAGGGAGAAGTAGAGGTCGTGGTAGTGGCAGTAGGACCGGCAGTGGTAGCTATGGTGAAAATGTACATTGCTATAAGGATTAAGACAAAGTTAGCCCAGATTATTATAATTATCATCCACAACTTTCCCACAAAATCCGAGATAAAACTAGACGTTTCACTCCGTGCTGGAGCACCATCAAGTCAGCAGTAAAGGGAGGGCAGACGCTGCAGCAGTGCTGAAGCAATGATAATAAGAACATAAGAAAGAAGGAACACTGCAACAGGCCTACTGACCCATGCGGAGCAGGTCCATGTCCCCCCCCCGGATTAGCCCAATGACCCACCCAGTCTGGTCACCTCCACTCAAGGATGGAGCACTGCACCAGACTCAGCAGCACAAGCTAGTCAGGTCCAACTCACACCCACTCATGTATTTATCTAATCTATTTTTAAAACTACACAACGTTTTAGCCTGAATAACTGTACTCGGGAGTTTGCTCCACTCATCCACAACTCTATTACCAAACCAGTGCTTTCCTATATCCTTCCCGAATCTGAATTTTTCCAACTTGAAACCATTGCTGCGAGTCCTGTCTTGGCTGGAAATTTTCAGCACGCTATTTACATCCCCTTTATTTATTCCTGTTTTCCATTTATACACCTCGATCATATCCCCCCTAATTCTACGCCTTTCTAGAGAGTGCAGATTCAGGGACCTCAGTCTATCCTCATAGGGAAGATTTCTGATACATGGGATCATCTTTGTCATCCTCCTCTGTACGTTTTCCAGAGCATTTATATCCATTCTGTAATACGGTGACCAGAACTGAGCAGCATAGTCTAAATGAGGCCTAACCAAGAACAACCTGAGGACTTCTGGAAATAAATGGTATAAAATACCGACACAATGGAAATATAAACACAAATGCAGTATAATGTGATCCTTTATTGACAACGTTTCACCCACACAGTGGGCTTTTTCAAGTCACACACGGATCTACCTGAGGTTGGAAGCTACGAGAGTATTTATAGTCATGTTCAGAATGAGATTAAGACACATGTGCAACATCTGGGTATCTTTATTGTAGACGTTTCGCCATCCAGTGGCTTTATCAATACAAATTCTAGGACATAACTTGAAGACAGTAGAACTATGTACAGAAGATGAGGTAATCAGTCCCTCAACCTAGGAGTAGGTGCGAAGAGCACCAAGCTACCCAAGACTCTATAACCCCACCCGGTAGATCATCAGATGCAGCATTCTCCACCTGACCTCAACATTCTGAACATGACTATAAATACTCTCGTACCTTCCAACCTCAGGTAGATCCGTGTGTGACTTGAAAAAGCCCACTGTGTGGGTGAAACGTTGTCAATAAAGGATCACATTATACTGCATTTGTGTTTATATTTCCACTGAGGACTTCTATTATTTATACCTCTAGATATGAAGCCAAGAATTCTGTTAGCTTTATTGCGAACACTAATGCACTGTTGTCTTTGTTTTAGATTACTGCTAACCAGAACTCCTAAATCCTTTTCGCAATCAGTAGTATTAAGATCTGCATTATTTAGTTTATATGTGGCATGGTTATTTTCCTGTCCAACATTTAGAACTTTGCTCCAGCACAGACTGAAATTTCGTTTAGTTTCATCTCTGATATGTGAGTTGGTTGTAAATTGCTGTAGCAGCTGTGGTACTGTGACTTACATTGTTCATGATAATGTTGGTGATGATGATAATGATGAATGATGATGATAAAGAATGCAGTAACAGTTGGTGTTGAAGAGGGGTGAGCGCGGCACATCAAGGGTATACAATGTCACATCCTCTTAATTAAACCCTGGCTGTTATTTTATTTACAATGTACTAGAGCAGTTCGGTTAGTGAGTGCTTGAAACATATTCTATTTCTAACAATATAAAATTTACATTTTCGTTTTCAACTTGCCACCATCGTCACCAATCATTCACATTACACAAATCATGATCACAAACCACGCTAAATATTTCGAACATTTTTCACATTCCACAATCTATATCCATAATTCGTTCAGCGGCATCAGCAGTGTTAACAAATTTAGACACAAAGGGAAATATCCCTATCATTTATACCGAGTTCTTATTCAAACAAGCACCCACCACTACTGTGATCCAGCACTGGGGAACATTAAACCTTGGTGACTTCCAACTTGAAAGATCCATCAACCTATAAAAAAAAAAAAACATATTTTTTATGTGGTAAAAACAACCATCATCCCAGAGGAGTGTGGCCAATGAACATTGTGCTTCAACATATCTTAAGATATAAGATAAAAGTGGAGCTTATACCGAGTTAATCTGCCATCCAGGACAACTCTCTTGCTTCAGTCCAAAAATGCTAAGTTTATTTCGTTTAAGTTAGATTTATCGCTAATTTTACTAAGTGAACACCTAGCTGGTCTTGATCACCCACTGGGCTCAAAGAACACAGTACACAGCGGTTTAAAAAGACACCTGAGCAAACACTAGGACATATTTATTAAAAAGCGTTTCGGTCCTGGGACCTGATCACTTCTGACACACAAAGGTTAAAAAGACAGTCTATTATAGGCTGAGAGTGACACATGGTGACCTGAAGAGTACTATACTGGGACGAGGACAGGCAGACAATGGGATCATGTGGCTCCTGTGTCGTTAGGAAGGCGGTGCTTTGCCTAGTTGAGTATCATGTATGCTAATATTTTCTGAAATTTTGTATTTTCTAGTATTATGTTCTATAGTGTCGGTGATGTCAATTAGTGAGGCTTCCAGACATCGTCGGCGTCTATGATCTTGTTCGGTGAGGATGAGCTGTGCCTCATTGCAATTCATCAAATGTCCCGTGGAGTCTCTGTGGAGGACACAGACGTACCTTAAGTCGTCTCTGTTGCTGCCGTTTCGATGTTCGTAAAAGAAATATGAAGGGGAAACCGGCAGAAATCTTTTGGTACGCGCCTGTTGTAGCGTTCACTGTTACCAGAAGCCAAATATTTGTCACACACCTTGAAAAGTTTTTTTTTTTTTTTTTTTTAAGGTAACACGAGCGGTTATCATCCCAAACTGCATTAGCTGAACTTAAATTAACTTTAGTATTGTTATTTTATTATGAACTTCTTTTTCCTCATATTCATTATTATTAATATCATTATGAAGGCCTAATACCCCGGAAGTGTGATAGAGGAACACGGGAGAGGAAGATCTCGGAAGGAATCAGGTTCGAGCAGAGAAAAGGGAGGGTAGCTCATATTCCTTAGAGCAAGAGCCTACCCTAATATTCCTTAGATTAAAAACATACCCTCCTATTCCTTATATCAAGGGCCTACCCTCCTGTTCTTTAGATCAAGTACCTTTGTTCCTTAGATCAAGGGCGCTTCACTTGCAACAAGACACTGTCTTAAAGGCAGCAATTACAAGACAATACAACTCACACAAGAGGTGAACATGAACTGTTTTAGTACACTAACTACTTTACAAACAATATGCGGGATTTGTTACACTTAGATGTAAAGTTAGTGAAAAATGTATTTTGAAACAGTAAAGGTTAGCAAGCCAGTGTGGTGTCAGCTAATTGGACTGTCAAGTACTATCACAATAAAGAGGTACAGTAGTCACAAGATAGGTGACGCTGACCAATAAACTCGCCATTCAGGAAAAAAAATGTTTTAAAAACAAAAATTTAAGAGGTGTGTTATATTTATGTACTACATACACACTTTGTAACATAAATGTAACTGGTTGCCAGAATTGTTTTACCCCCGCAGTCCGATCTTGTGCCTGTCTTCCTGCTGACCGATTGATCAAACTTACTTGCTAGCTACCGTCGTAAACTGCACTTGTTATGAACAGCAGACATGTTTACTTGGTGTCTGCACCCGCTACAGCTAGCCAGAAAACCTAACTGACTACAGCATTAATATTGGAATTGGCAAGAAATAATGCTGGCATGACCACCTTAGAGGTACCTTGTAGGGAAACTTACATTTGTTTCATATATATATGTTGACTCTTTTAGCAGAGAATCTCCAGCGTTACACAAGTGGTAATATCAAAGACGCCAGTGCAAACACTCGCTCAGCTGTCTTGTATACACGAGTCAGACCAAAGCAGCCTCTGTCTGGGTGCACCTCAATCTTAGCTTACTTACGTATATACACGTAGAAAGTGGATGCACGCAATACACACACACACACACACACACACACACACACACACACACACACACACACACACACACATGGATGAGGTACTGGAAAACCTTATGCATCAACATGTTAGACACACTACCAGAGAGAGAGAGAGGTGAGGACGATCCAGCAAGACTGGACTTAGTAATCACCTTGAGTAATTCAGACATCGAGGATATCATGTACGAAAGGCCCATTGGAGCTAGTGATCATATGGTTATACGCTTTGATTACATAGTTGAGCTACAAGTGAAGAGGGTAGCAGGAATAGGACGGGAAAACCAAACTACAAAAGGGGGGACTACACAGGCATGAGGAACTTCCTGCAAGACGTTCAGTGGGAAAGGGAATTGGCAGGAAAACCAGTAACAGAAAACCAAAGGACACAGAAATAATGGGAAGACCAGAAAGAGTCCTTGGTTCACCCAAAGGTGTAGGGAGGCGAAAACTAAGTGTGCTAGAGAATGGAAAAGGTACAGAAGACAAAGGATCCAGGAAAATAAAGAGATTAGCCGAAGAGCCAGAAACGAATATGCACAGATGAGAAGGGAGGCTGAGCGACAATACGAAAATGACATAGCATCGAAAGTCAAGTCTGACCTGAAGCTGTTGTACAGCACTTCAGGAGGAAAACAACAGTCAAAGACCAGGTAATCAGGCTGAGGAAGGAAGGTGGGGAGTTCACAAGAAATGACCAAGAGGTATATGAGGAGCTCAACATGAGATTTAAACAAGTATTTACAGTGGAGACAGGAATTCAGAATAGGGAGGTACGCCAACAAGTGCTGGATGAAATACTCACAACCGACGAGGAAGTGAAGCTGCTGCTATGTGAACCTGATACCTCAAAGGTGGTGGGACCAGATATCTCTCCGTGGGCCCTTAGAGAGGAAGCAGAGATGCTGTGTGTGCCACTAACAAAAATCTTCAACACATCCAGTGAAAATGGGCACTTACCTGAGGTATGGAAGATGGCAAATGCAGTCCCAATTTTTAAGAAAGAAGACAGACACAAGACATTAAACAACAGACCTGTGTCACTGACGTGTATAGTATGCAAAGTCATGGAGAAGATCATAAAGCAAGTAGTAGAGCACCTAGAAAGACACAAGCTAATAAACGACAACCAGCATGGTTTCAGGGAAGGAAAATCCTGTGTCACAAACCTACTGGAGTTTTATGACAAGGTAACAAAAGACACGAGAGAGAGGGGTGGATAGACTGCATTTTCTTGGACTGCAAAAAGGCCTTCGACACAGTTCCTCACAAAAGGTTAATGCAAAAGCTAGAGGATCGGGCATGCATAACAGGAAAGGCACTGCAATGGAGCAGAGAATATCTGACAGGGAGGCAACAACGTGTCATGGTACGAGGTGTCAGAGTGGGTGAGCGCCTGTGACGAGCCGAGTTCTACAGGGGTCAGTCCTAGGACCTGTGCTGCTTTTGGTATATGTAAATGACATAAAGGAAGGGACAGACTCAGAAGTGTCCTTGTTTGCAGATGTGAAGTTAATGAGGAGAATTAAATCGGTCGAGGCAGGACTACAACGCGACCTGGACAGGCTACAAACCTGGTCCAGCAGCTGGCTCTTTTAATTTAACCCCGCCAAATGCAAAGTCATGAAGATCGGGGAATGGCAAAGAAGACCACGGACAGAATATAGTCTAGGTGGCCAAAGACTGCAAACTGCACTCAAGGAAAAAGATCTTGGAGTGAGTATAATACCGAACACATTTCCTGAGGCGCACATCGATCAGATAACTGCTGCACGACTCACGAAATCGTAATGACACGATTGCAAACAAACCATACCACGGGTGGGGTTTGATCCCGCGGTCAGAGAGTGTCAAAACTCCAGACCGTCGCGTTAGCCACTGAACCAGCTAGCCACAATAAGATTCGTCCAACTAGGTATATTTCTACACTACTGCATCATACGGGCGTCTGGCAAACCTAAGTATAGCGTTCCGATACCTCAGTAAGGAATCGTTCAAGACTCTGTACACCATGTACGTCAGGCCCATACTGGAGTATGCAGCACCAGTTTGGAATCCACACCTGGTCAAGCAGGTCAAGAAATTAGAGAAAGTGCAAAGGTTTGCAACAAGACTAGTCCCAGAGCTAAGGGGATTGTCCTACGAAGAAAGGTTAAGGGAAATCGGCCTGACGACACTGGAGGACAGGAGGGTCATATTTCTTCAGTCATAGAGTTGTCAGGAAGTGGAATAGTGTGGAAAGTGGTGTAGTGGAGGCAGGATCCATACATAGCTTTAAGAAGAGGTATGATAAAGTATGGGCAGGGGAGCAACCTGTAGAGACCATAAAGGGGGGGGGGCAAGGGTGTGATTCAAACCTTGCAAAACACTAGGTGATACACAAACTGCATATGTAAAAAATTTTTGGAAAAAGATAAGGAAAATGAAATTGAAACTTATCCCTTTGATATCCTTTAAAGTTTTCGAGAGTTTATCTACTCCTGAGGGCCATGGGCCAAGCTCGTCTGGTGTTTTGGTAACCGGTTTTGTAAAGATTGGGACACTTATGAAACATAGGGGAATCTTTTTTAAAGGGAATTTTTCGCCATACGGGGTTTCATCAGCCCTTTTTCAAAGCAGAAAGGGTAAGGGAGGAGAATTTTGAGGCATCAGCCCTCACCCTGGAGTCATGTGTTCGTCCTCAATCTTGTTGAATGGCAGCATAGGGCCGTAGACGTGGTTATATACTTTTGGGGGGTAAGGCGAAGGGGAGGAGGGGGGGTCATGTGGTACATCCACTGTCAAAGTAGGTCTTCGCCCAAAAGGGTTTGGAATGTTTGAAGAATTTTTTTATCAAGATCCAGATGATGCAGTTTTGCATTTTGTGACGCTGTTGCGCTGGAGGCCCGCTGCCCCATATCCATCATAGCCTGGTTGATTGGCCCCTGGTGAGGATACTTGTCTTTTTTCTTGAAGGTTTTAAAATTTGTTCCACCCTGTTTCTGATATTTTTCTGGTAAGTTTTGAAAAGTCTGGGACCCCAGTGTTGATACAATTTCCTTTTATTGTCCCCCCGGCCCCTGCTCCCATGGGTTTTTTTTACACTTCCCCCCCATATCTCTCACTCCGTAGTTGTTATGGCAGTGTACGATTTGGGACCAACCCCTCGGTCCCTTCCGGTATAATTATCATGTACCTCTACTCTCCTCCGCTCCAATGAGAACATGTTCAAACTTGCGGGGTTTCCCAGTAGTTTAGGGCTTTCTGGCTAAAAGTGACCCGTAAACGATCTTTTATTTGTTTCAGTCCGATATTTTCCGCTTCAAGGGGCCCGTCAGCATGAGAAATTTTAAGTGAGGGGCGTATTGATTTGAAGGTATCACCATCGGCATTTTTTCCCTTTTTTTGAAAGTTTCTTTTACCCCCCCCAGCTTTTCCCTGGCTGTCGTGATCTTTTTTTGTTATGGTTTTTAAAAAGAAAAGTCCGTGACTAATTTTCCCCGGTTTTTACGTGTTCCTTACGTTCTATTTGGTGTCCTTTTGAGTTTTGTTATGTGCTCCTTTTAAGTTTTCATTTTTCCATACCAAAGCAGCTGGAACTTATAGCTTGAATATGTTGTTCTCCTGCCAGGAAAAACCCCTGCTTTTGTCTTCCTGTACTTTTTCAGTGTCTTAGTATGCTTTCAGGGTTATTTTAGTGACATCTGATAATCCATACGGATTTAAGAATAAAAAAACCCAGTCTTACAAATTTGCCGATTTTTTTAGTCACAGGAAAAAAATGAAAAAAAGGGGGGTTGTCCCCCCCCCAGACATTAGCCCAATTATTAGAAGAAAAAGGAAAATTAAAAGGCATGTTCGAGCAAAATAAGAGTATCTGAAGACAAAACACAAAGGGAAACAGTAAGGATGAGATACGCAATACAACCCGTCCCATTTCATATAGGTTTTACAGCCCATTTTAGATTAGGTTGGTGGGGTTTAGACGGGAAAACTATAAATAAAAAACACTTTTAAAAAAGAGACTGCGGAGCAAAAGAAAACGGGCAGCATCGCGTAGCCCTTTAAAACATCAACCGCTTTGGAACTTGAATGAGTCATTGGGTTAGTTCTTTAAACCCTCCTTACAGTTCACTCCTCCCCGTTTATCTGCTTGGTAAAAATAAAAAAAAATTTTTCAAGCTTTTTCATGTGTTGATCGATGTAGACCCCAAGTGGGGTTCTGCTCTATGATGTATGACTGCCCTAACATTGTTGTACATAAAGTTTTGATCAAACCGTAAATAAGTTAAAAAGTTGATAGGTATTAACTAAGTGGTTTTTATGAAGGAGAATTAAAAGGAGAGGTTGAAAAGCCCTAAACCTGACGACTCACGAAATGTAAAATACGATGCAAAAAAAAATTTTGGGAAAAGGGTGGGGACTGAACCCATGACAATGAGCCCAAAAACTCCCAGGGGAGCGGGCCGAGTGGAAAACGCATGGCCTGTGGGTTTTAGGATCGCTTGTAATGGGTTGAAACCCCCATCTTTCCCATGTTTAAAACCTGGCCCTTGTTACAAGGGGAAAAAGGTTCGACACCCGTTTCTTAGGGGGAAATTTGAAAGGATCAGGGTCAATGGGGCACACAGGAAGGAAGACAAGAGAGCATTAGGGATGTGGGAAGCACTTCTTTAGCTAAGGGTGGGTGAAAGGGAATGACTTGGATAAGGCAGTGCTGCAGGTAAATTTGTTACCTGAAGGTATTTTCGGGTTGCTCGTTGGTCTGCACTGATGGTGCTTGCAGTGCTTGGTTCACGATTGGATTCATCCTTTAAGGGTTTAAAAGGGGAAAAATTCCAGCGTTGTGGGGACCTGTTATCATCGTGGACATTTGTTCAAGACCTTCTTAGAAAGGACTGTGAACTAATCATTTTAAAAAAAAAAAAAACGTCCCAGGATTTGGATTCAGTTCCTCAGAATCTTTTTATTTTTCCTTTCACTGGTCACCCAAAAGGTTTTAAAATTTTTGGGGGAAGTGTTGGGGAAATTATGGAAGAATGAGCACACTTATGGAAGCTGGGGAAAAAAATTTGATCTTAAGTACACTCAAAGGGGAAATTTTTGTGTTATCTTTGTTTACTTTATGGATATGTTTCAAGCACTGAATAAATTTGAAGTTCAAGGAAAAGGGGGTAAATGATTAGCTACAGAAAATGTGTACGCTTTTCCCTGGGAGCTTGATTTGTGGAAGTAAAAAGGTGTATGCATGTGTCGCTTCCGAAATTTCCCACTGATGTCGCGGAAATAATCCGTTGAACGTGTTTTTGATCACAATATGAAAGACTGTAATTTGAAAGAGTGAGGTAGATATTATAGTCACGCTCTTCAAGAAATCCTGTTGATACCGGGTAATGTTCGCTGACAGTCAGAAAATTTTTTTGGACCCCACAGTGCTACCCCCAACATCCGTTAAATTTAAAGAAAAAAAATTTTTGGTACATTTCGTGAAGACATGAAAAGTTTACTGCAAAGTGGTTTTGTTGATAATTTTTGATACTATTTTTTAACATACCTTTGAATCTGGGCCCTCTACACTGGACAATGAAGAGCCCCAATTTCTATGTCGGGTGTTGAAGTGAGTTTCGGAGTGCCCCCTTTTTTACCATTTGGCCAAATATACCAACTGGGGTAAAAAAAGAATTGTCAAGTCTTCTTAACACTCTTTCCACGTCCTCTCATTCTAATTTCAATCACCCCCCTTCCCCCTTTTTCCCTCCACCGAAAATTTTTTCACCCATTTTCCTTCCATCCCCCTTCCCCCCTTCCCATCCCCCGCTCCCCCTCGTTTCCTAAACCCCTTTTTACTCTCCTTATTTCCCTTTCCCCTTCCCCCATGAACCCCATTTTCTTTACATTCTTCCCACCCCCTCTTCTTCTAACGCTTGAATGTTTTTTAAAAAGATGAATTTATTTTTTTAAGTAAATTTTACGCATTGTCGTTTTTGTATGGAGGTCATTGATAAAACGTGTATAAATTTGTGTTATGTAAAGGGACTAAAGTCCTGTGAAGAAAGATTGGGTTTTAACTGTTGTTTAATACTATCTTGTGTAGTAAGATTTCTCTCTTAATTTATTTTGAATGTGTTTGGAATTTTTAAAATTATTTAAAGGTAGAGTGATCAAAAAATGAAAAAAAAAAAAGTCAAGAGCCCAGTCTAAAACCCCCCCTTTCAATCCTCCACATATCCACACCTCCCCCTCCCCCACACATCCACACTCTCCCCCCTCCCACCCACCTTCACCCCCCACACACTCCCATCCCACCCCCCACCTCCCACCTCCCACTTCCCCTCCTCCACACATCCCACTCCCACACTCCACCTCTCCCCTTCCCACACTCCCCCTCTCCCATCCTCCACACTCCCCACTTTCACTCCTCCCACACTCCACCTTCCCATCCTCCACACATCCCCCTTCACCCTCCCAAACACTCCACACCTCCCCTCCTCCCCACACTCCACACTTCACATCCTCCCCACACCCACACCTTCCCCCTCCCCACACTCTCCCCTTTCCCCCACATCCCCCTCCTCCCCAACACTCCCCCCTCCCCATCCCACACACTCACACTTCACCCCCTTCCCCCAAACTCCACACTCTCACCTTCTCCACACCCACCTCTCCCCCTCCCCCCCACTCCCACTTTACCTCCCCCACACATCAACACTTCCCCCTCCACATCTCCCCTCCCCACACATCCCATCCTCCAAACTCCCTCCCCTCCTCCAACCCCACTTCCCCTCCTCCACAACCCACTCTCCCCATCTCCCACCTCCACACTTTTCCCCCTCCCCACACACTCCCACTCTCACAACCTCCCCACATCCACACCCCCCCCCCCACCCCCTCTCACCACCCCCACCCTCCACCCTCTCCCCCTCCTCACACTCTCCCCCCCTCCCCCTCTCCCCCCTCACACTCCCTCCCCCACCCCCCCTCCTCCACCCCTCCACATCTCCCCCTCCCCACAAATCCACCTTCCCCCTCCCCCAACATCCCCACTCTCCCCCCCTCCACACCTCCCCCCCCCACCATCCCATCTCCCCATCCCCCCCATCCCCTCCCACCCCCCCCCCCATCCTCCCCCCACTCCACATTCTCCCTCCCTACCCTGCACAACTCCCCCTCTCCCACACTCCACCCTCCCCTCCCACACCTCCCCATCCCCCACACCCCCATCCTCCCACTCCCCCTCCCCCACAACCCCCACCCTTACACATCCCTCCCCACACTCTCCCCTCCTCCCCACACTCCCCACCTCCCCACTCCCCCCCCACACACTACACACTCTCCCCCTCCCCCACACACCCACACTCTCCCCCTCCCCCAACACTCCACATCCTCCCCATCCTTTTCACATTCCAATCCCCCAGCACTCCTACACTCACATCCCGATAACACCCTCCCCCTCCCCCCAATCCAAACCCCCCCTCCTCCACACACACTCCAATCCTCCACACTCCCCATCCTCCCCCAAAGCCACTCCAATCCTCCACCTCCACATCCTCCACAGCACCTCCCTCCCCCCCAACCCCCCCCCCCACACCACTCTATATCCCCCCACCACTCCACATCCCCCAACAACTCCACATCCCCCCCACACATCTATATCCCCCACCACATCCCCTCCCCCACACACACTCCCCATCCCCCCAAACACTCCACATCCCCCCCACATCCCTATCCTCCCCCCCCACTCAACATCTCCCCTTTTCCCCCAATCCAATCCCCTCCCCCCCACACCCCCCGACATCCCCTCCTTCCCCCGCACTCCCCTCCCCCACACACATTCCCCACCCCCCACAACATCCCATCCCCCCACACATCCTCATTTTGACACACTCCCATAACTCCATTTCCTCCACCCCCACTCTCCAAAACCCCCCCACACTTCCACATTTCCACCCACTACCACACCCCCCACACACACTCAATCCCCCCCCCACTCCACATCCCCCCCACACACCCACATCCTCCCCAACACCCAATCCCCCACACACCTCCAATCCCCACACCATCCCATCCCCCAACACAACCACATCCCCACACACCCCCCCCCCCACACACTCCCCATTCCCCCACAAAACCCCTCCTCCACAACATCCACATCTTCCAACACACAACACTCCACATCCTCCCCAAAACACTCCACACCTCCCCCACAATCCCCATCTCCACATACTCCACATCCCCCACACACACTCCAATCCCCACACACATTCACATCCCCCCCCCCCACACTAATCCCCCCCAATACATCCCCCCATCTCCCCCACACACCATTCCTCCACTCCTCCCCCACACTCCTATCCCCCCAAACATCAACATCCCCCACAATTCCCAACTCCACATCCTCCCCCCACCTCCAATTTCCCCCGACTCCCATCCTCCCCCGCCTCAAATCCCCCCACACATTCCTTTATCCTCCACACACCCTCCCATCCCCCACACACACTCCTCATTTAGAACACACCTCACATACACTCCATTTTCCTCCAAAACACTTCAAATCCCCCCCCCCCACATTCCCCATCCTCCACACAATACTCCACATCCTCCCCACATCCCCATCCCCCACACACACTCCACTTCCCCCACACTCCACATCTTCCCCAAAAACTAACATCTCCCCCGCACTCCCCCATCCTCCCCCCCTCACATCCCCCCGACACGCTCCACATCCCCCCGACCGTCCCATCTTCCCACACACTCCACATCCTCGCCCCCACCACTCCCATCTCGCCCACACACACCCCATACTCAATCCTCCACACACATCATTTCCCACACACATCATCTTCCCCACCCCCACATACCTCCCCATCCCCATCCTCCCCACCACTCCCCAAACTCCACACCCACCCCTCATCCCCCACCACCCCAAAAACCCCTTTCACACAACACCATCCCCCTTTCCCACCCTCCACATCCCCCCCACAACTCCCATCCTCCCCCCACATCTCATCCTCCCCAACACCCAAAATCCTCCAACCACAACACACACTCCGCTCCCGCCACACACTCCCCATCCCCCACAACCCAATCCCACACCAACCCACACACCTCCCACCCCCACAACCAACCCCCCCACTCCAAAACCCCAACACACTCCCCATCCACCAAAAACCATCCTCCACACACACTCCACTCCTTACATAACTCCCCCTCCTCCCCAAATTTTACCCCCCGCCCCCCCACTAACCCACAACAACCAATACTCCACACACTCCAAAATCCACCCCAAAACACTCACCATTTCTCAACACCAAAAACCCCAACACATCCCTCCCCACACTCCCAAAATCCCACATTCCCATACCTCCACTTTCCCCCAAACCCACATACCCCCTACAATCCACATCCCCCCACCACACTCCCCAAACCTCCCCACACATCACTCCCCTACCAAATCCACATACATTCCACACACTCCCCATACTTCCTACATCCCCATCCCACACACCCCTCCACTCTCCACACACACCCCCCCTCACACCACTCCAATACACCACCATCCTCTAACCATCCTCCAACACTCCACATCTCCCCCCACTCCCCTCCTCCCCACATTTAATCCTCCACCCACTCCCAACCTCCACACACCACCACTCCACATCTCCCACACAAAACTCCACTCTTCCCAACACACATCCAATCTTCCCAACAACCCAATCCTCCCCACACACACTTCACACCTCACACACACTCAATCTTCCACACTCTCACATCCTCCCCATCCACTCCTCCCCCACACCACACTCCACATCCCCCCACACACTTCCATCCCCCACCAACTCCCCAAACCTCCCCACCCCAATCCCCACACCAACCCCCCCAATCCTCCCCCAAAACACTCCCTCCCCAACACACTCCACATCTTCCCCAAAAACTCCCCCAAACCACACATCCAATCCTCCCACTCCCCTCCACCACACTCACACCTCCACCCTCCCCCTCTCCACCAACATCCAATCCTCCAACAAACCACACCTCCACACACACCCAACCTCCCCACACACTCCACATCCCCCAACACACCCACCCACACACACCACATCCCCCCCACACACTCCACATCCCCCACACACACCCTCCTCCACACCCACCAATCCTCCACACACACCCACCTCCACACCCTCCACTCCTCCAACACATCCAATCCCCCAACAACACACTCCATACACATCCCCTTCCACACACACATCCAATCTCCACCCACACACTCCCCATCCTCCCCCACCTCCCCTCTCCACACAACTCCACATCCTCCACCACATCCCATTCTCACCAACTCCAAATTCCACACCATCCCCATCCCCCACACTCCAATCCTCCACACACCCTCCACCTCCCCCACACATTCAATCCCCACACACCCCTCCACATCCCCCACACACACACACACCACATTCCCACAACAATCCTCCACACACATCCACACCCCACATCCCCCAACCCCACACCCATCCCCCACACCAAAAAAGGGTAAAGGGAAGGCATACAATGGGTCAGGGGAAACTTGTCAGGAAGCAGCAAGTCATGGTAGGGCGAGGTGTGAGTGGGCCTGTGACCGCGGGGTCCCCCAGGGGTCCCGCCTAGGACCAGTGCTGTTTTTGGGATTTGTGAAGACATGACGGAAAGGGAATTTACTTGAGGTGTCCCTGTTTGCAGATGACTGGGAAATTGTGAGAAGAATACCTCGATCGAAGACCAGGCAGAAACCAAGGGATCGGCAGGCTGAGCTGGTCCCGCAATTGGCTCCTGGAGTTCATCCACCCAAATGCAAAGTCATGAAGATTGGGGAAGGGCAAAGAAGGCCGCAGCGGAGTACGTTAGGGGGTCAGAACTACAACCCCTCACTAAAGGGAAAAAAAGATCTTGGGGTATATAACCCAGGACTTTCCCCTGAAGGGCCACATCCCCAAAAAAACTGCTGCAGCTTTGGGCCCCCTTGCAAACCTCAAACAGCATTCCGAATTTTAAGGAATCTTCAGGCCCCTGTACACCGTGTTGTTAGGCCCATATTCGGTATGCGGCACCTTTGGAACCCACACCTACCCAAGCACGTGAAGAAACAAAGAAAAGTGCAAAGGTTTTGCAACAAGACTAGCCCCAGAGCTAAGAGGTATGCCCTACAGGAGAGGAAAGGGGAAATCAACCTGACGACACGGGAGGACAGGAGAATAGGGGGGACATATAACACATCAAAATACTGAGGAATTGACAAGGTGGAAAAAGACAGGATGTTCAAGGATTGGACACGTAAAAAAGGGGGGACACTTTGGGAAGTGAAGACAAGATGAACCCCACAGGGATGTTGGAAGTTTTTTCTTCAGCCACAGAGTAGTCAAAGGGGGAATAGTTTGGGAAGCGATGTAGTGGAGGCGGATCCATACTAGCTTTAAGAGAGGTATGATAAACTCACGGCTCAGGGAGGGCCTAGTACGATCAAAAGGGGGCGGGGCCGATCGGACTCGCCCCCCCGCAACCTAACTAGGTGATAAAACTAGGTGAGTACACAACACCCATCCTCCACACACTCCACACCCCACACCCCCACTCCACATCCTCCCACACACATCCAAACAAACCCACATCCCCCCCACACCACAACCCCCCCCCAACACAAACCTCCCCCACACACATTTCACATCCCCCCCACCCCACTTCAAAAAAAATCCTCCAACACCCCATCCTCCACACCCACACCCCCCATCCCCCACCCCCACCCACATCCTCCAAACACACCACATCCTCCACACCACCCACATCCTCCACACCCCCCCCCCAAAAAAACCCCACACAACACACATCCCCCACAAAAACCCCACCACATCCCCCCACACCCCACAACACTCCCCTCCCACACACACCACATCCTCCCACACCACACCAATCCCCACACACATCCACATCCTCCCACACCACCACATCCTCCACACTCACTCCACTCCCCACACACTCCACACCTCCAACACACATCCCATCCTCCACACACCCCCCACCCCAAACACCCTCCACACACACACCCAATCTCCACACACCCCCATCCCCCCCACAACCCCACATCCTCCACACACACAACCAATCCCCAACAACTCCACATCCCCCACACACACATCCACACCTCCACAACTCCACATCCTCCACACACACACACACCACATCCTCCACACACACAACTCCCATCCCCACCACACTCCAAACCTCCACACCACTCCACATCCCCCAAACACCCCCCACATCCCCCCACAAAAAACCCCACATCCCCCACACCACCCCAAATCCCCCAACACCCCACACCCTCCAACCACCCCCACATCCTCCACAACACTCCACACCCTCCACACAACTCCACATCCCCCACCACCCCACACCCCACACCCCCTCCACCACACACCACATCCCCCACAACACCCCACCCCCCCAAAAACCCCCCTCCACATCCTCCCACACCACTCCAACCCCCTCACACACACACACCACATTCCACACACACTCCACCCCTCCACCCCACACCCCACACCTCCCACCCCACACACTACTCACGCTTACTAAACGTTCAAGCACACGGGGTCTTTCTGACACAAAAATTTACATATTCCACGTGGATAGTTTTAAACCTCCCTAATTATGTGAATTCAAATCCAATTTATGTAGTTTTTTCAGGGCCATCGGGGAATGTTAATGTGGGAGAAAAATAGGCATAAAATCCCCCATACAATTTAATAACTAGCCCGCTTACCTGCCCACTTCCGTTACCTACCCTCACCCAGTACCAACACCCCCACACCAGTACCAACCCACCACCCCCAGTACCAATACCCACCCCACCCACAAAAAGCCCCAAAAACAACCAGCATCACCAAACCGTACACTCAAAACACCGGCACCAACCCCCCCCCCGTCCCAGCACCCAAACCATACCCAACACCACCCACCATAACCACACCACCCACCTAGTACCCCCCCCACCCACACAGTCACCACCCAAACCTAAAACCACACCAGTACCAACCCCCACACCAGGACCAGCACCTCCACACCGTACTAGCACCTTTCCACATCACACCACCCAAGTAGTCCAGCACACCCCCACACTAGCCCAGCACACCCCCACGCCATTTTCAACCCCACCCACACCAACCCCCACCCCAGTACCAACACCACCCCCCCAGTCCCAAAACCCCCCCCCCAACCCCAGCCCCAACACCACCCACCCCCGCGTCACCCAATCACCCACACCATAAACCAAACACCACCCCTAACCGCACCCACCCAGCACTAACCCCACCCACCAGCCCAACCCCCCCTCACCCTTTACCAACCCCAAACACTACCCACCCGCCCCACCCCCACCCCACCCAGCGTCACCCCACCCACACCAGTGTCACCCCACCCAAATCAGCCCCAAAACCCACCCACAGCACCGTCACCCACCCAACAACCAACCAAAACACACCACGTCACCCACACCATACCAACACAACCCACACCGTACCAACACTACCCACGAGCGTCACCCCACCAGTACCCAACATACTCCACGGCGTCCCCCCCCAAACCAGACCAAAACACTCCACCGGGTCACCCACCCCAAAAAACCCCCCCCACCCAGTACCAATACTCCCGACATCACACCCCCGCCCCATTATAATCCACCACCCAAACTAACCTAAACCCAGTCCCAACCTCACGCCAATACAAAACACCACAACCCAGTACTAACACACCATTTCCACACTCACCCCAAAAATAAAACACTCACACCGTCAAACACTCACACGAGTATAAACCCCCCTAGTATTGACACTCCGCCATAAAAGAGTCATATAGTCCCAAACTCACACCTCAACACTCACACCAGTACTAACACTCACATATACTAACACCCACCCCCTACTAACCCCCAAACCCAAAAATTTAACACCACACCAATACGCACCCCCAAAAACCAATACTACCCCCACACCAATACAAAACCCATCCCAAGTGCTAACACCAACCCAGTACTAACACCCACACCAGTACTAACACCCACCCCCAATTTTACAACACCCCACCCCAGTTTTAACACACCAATACAACACCCAAACCAGACTAACACCTACACGATATAACAATCACCCCAAATAAAAACCTCACACCGTACTAACCTCACACAGTACTAACACCACACTTACTAACACTCACCCGTACTACTAACATTACCCCAATAAAAACCCCTCCCCCAGTACCAACCTCACGCAAGTACAACACTCCACCAGTACAACACTCACCCCCATACAAATACTCCGCCATATAATACTCACTCGTACTAAATCAAACCAGTCTAATACCACACCATACAAATACCACCAGAAAAATACCAAACAGTACTAACATACCCCATACCAACACACCCCAGTACTAATATCAGGCCAAATACTAATATCATATGAAACTAATATACACCGTACAAATTTCCACATCAGTACAAATACTCACACCAGTACTTACTCCCAGTTAGTACTCACACCATACAACATCACACCAATAAAACACCCACACCAAAACAACGTTCACACTTGTTAACCCCTCACCCAGTACTAATTCACACCGCCTAACACCGCCCAAACAACATCCACCCAGTCTAACACTCAATCTTTCTAATTTTCACACCATGCGCCCCCCAAATGGGTCACAATGTATTAATAAAATTCCCCTGTTATTAATTTTTATTTTTTTTTGGGTTTACTAAATCGTAAATATTTCTTTATATTATTATTTGACTTATTTTTAAATTTTAGGTGGGGGATGTACTTTTATAATATATTCTTGCTCATAGCAGTGTTAAGTAGGAAGCCCTTGTCTAACTCGGGTTTTTTTCCCCCGTTTTACGCTGCCGGCGTCTCGTGTTGGGGCCAGCATCCAGGAAGTCAGGATAGGGGGGGGGTAACACACCTGCCTGGAGTGTTGCCGGGCCTGAGCTTGCTTTTTCTGTTTGACGTTCTTTAGCAAGACATGCCTCTAGCTCCCCCCTTGCGGGCCCCTTTTCTAAGTCGTCTCGTCGTTTTTCTTGTTGTTGGTTCTGTGGAACTCTGTTACAGAACTTTGCTAGCTTAGGTTTTTTCGACGTTGTACTGGGTTTTGTCACGACACTCTGAGAAAATCAAGTCCTAGCTGTACTTCTGTTTTTTTGTACTGGTATCTGTGTACTGTCATAGTCGGGGATTTTTCTAATGCTGAACTTAGATTCAGTAGTATGGGAGTTTTGTGACTTTTGTGGAGGATTTGCAGATGGTCCCTACTTAGTGTCGTTATATTATCTCCTTGTTCCTGATTCTGTGTTGCTGTTGCTTGTTATATTGTTGTTCGGCTTAACAGTCGTTTACTGTTCAAGCAAGCTGTTCTGATTGCCAGGTTGGTCAAGAATTTAGTTTATGTGAGGACTTTTAGTCAGTCACTGGTTAAGTCTAGTCGAGTCTTGAGACATAGCGAACTACATAGAGCACTTATACACATACACACAAACTTACTTGTATATATATGTATTATGTTATTAAATGTTAACAACGTACCAGACGGTACTTAAAAGCCATAAAGATGTGACATGTGCCTTCAGCACAATACTACTGTACACGAGAGAAGTGTAGGAACTTGTATCCTATATTATATTCAATTGATTACTTTAATTTACTTTGATAATATACGCCTAGACGACTTTATTGATATTAATAAACTTATTAAATTTTAATTACTTTAGTTAGTAGCCTACCAGTTGTAATCCTGAAGCACTATTGAATCTTACTAAATTCTAATGGATAACTGGACCAGGATACTGACTACTTGTTACAAAAACCCAGTAACAGGCTGGATACAAGAAGGGCATTATTATTATAATCAAAAAGAAGCGCTAAGCCACAAGGACTATACAAGAAGGGCAGTCCTTTCTAGTGTTCACTGGAGATCCATATGCTTATTAGATATCGCGTTTTTTGTAACACACCAATACTAACACCCACACCAGTACTAACGTTCACACCAGTACTAACACTCACACCAATAATAACACTCACACCAAAACTAACACTCACACCAATACTAACACCGACACCAGTACTAACACCCACACCAATAATAACACCCACACCAATAATAACACTCATACCATTACCAACACTCATACCATTACCAACACTCATACCATTACCAACACTCATACCATTACCAACACTCATACCATTACCAACACTCGTACTATCACCAACACTCACACCAGTACCAACACTCACGCCAGTACCAACACTCACGCCAGTACCAACACTCACGCCAGTACCAACACTCACGCCAGTACCAACACTCACACCAGTACCAACACTCACACCAGTACCAACACCCACACCACTAACACCCACACCAGTACTAACACCCACACTAATACTAACACCCACACCAATACTAACACCCACACCAGTAGTAACACCCACACCAGTACTAACACCCACATCAGTACTAACACCCACACCAGTACCAACACTCACACCAGTACTAGCACCCACACCAGTACTGACACCCACACCAGTACTAACACCCACACAAGTACTAACACCCACACCAGTACTAACACCCACACCAGTAGTAACACTCACACCAGTAGTAACACACTCACCAGTACTAACACCCACCCCAGTACTAACACCTACACCAGCAGTAACACCCACACCAGTACTAACACCCACACTAATACTAACACACCAGTACTAACACCCACACTAATACTAACACACCAGTACTAACACCCACACTAGTACTAACACTCACACAAGTTCTGAGGAAAGATAGGTGTAGAGGGGGAGGAGGGGTTGCACAGCTCATAAAAAACCGATGGGGATTTGAGGAAATGAAAGGAATGGACGAGATTGGAGAAAGGGACTACATAGTAGGTACAATTCTGTCTGGGGAACATAAGGTAGTCATTGCAGCGATATATAACCCACCACAAAACTGCATGAGGCCAAGAGAGGAATACGAAGAGAGCAACACTGGCTAAGGTGGCAAGAAGAGTACACTCGAGCAGAGCAAAGCTACTGGTTATGGGCAATTTCAACCACAGGGAGATCGACTGGGAAAACCTGGAGCCACATGAGGGTCCCGAAACATGGAAAGCCAAGATGATGGATGTGGTACTGGAAAACGTCATGCATCAACATGTCAGGGACACTACCAGAGAGAGACGGGAGGATGAACCAACAAGACTGGACCTTGTGTTCACTCTGAGCAGTTCATACATTGAGGACATCACATATGAGAGGCCCCTTAGAGCTAGTGATGACGTGGTTCTGAGTTTTGAATATATAGTAGAGTTGCAAGTGGAGACGGTAACAGGAGTTAAAAAGGAAAAGTCAAACAATAAAAGGGGGGACTACACAGTTGAGAAACTTCCTGCAGGAGGTTCAATGGGACAGAGAACTGGTAGGAAAGTCAGTAAACGAAATGATGGAATATGTAACAACAAAATGTAAGGAGGCAGAGGAAAGGTTTGTTCCCAAGGGCAACAGAAATAATGGGAAAACCAAAGCGAGTCCTTGGTTTACCCGAAGGTGTAGGGAGGCAAAAACAAAGTGCACCAGAGAATAGAAAAGGTACAGGAGGCAAAGGACCCAGGAAAATAAGGAGATTAGTCGAAGAGCCAGAAACAAGTATGCAGAGATAAGGAGGAAGGTCCAGCAACAGTACGAAAACGACATTGCATCGAAAGTCAAGTCTGACCCAAAACTGCTGTAGAGCCACATTAGGAAGACAACAGTCGAAGACCAGGTGATCAGGCTGAGGAAAGAAGGTGGGGAATTCACAAGTAACGATCAAGAGGTATGTAAGGGGCTCAACACGAGATTTAAGAAAGTATTTACAGTGGAGACAGGAAGGTCTCTGGGAAGACAAAACAGAGGTGGACACCAACAAGTGTTGGATGACATACACACAACTGAGGAGGAGGTGAAGAAGCTGCTATGGGACCTTGATACCTCTAAGACAATGGGACCGGACATCTCCTCGTGGGTTCTTAGAGTGGGAGCAAAAATGCTGTGTGTGCCACTAACCACAATCTTCAACACATCCCTTGAAACTGGGCAACTACCGGAGGTATGGAACACAGCAAATGTAGTCCCCATTTTTTTAAAAAGGGAGACACAAAAGAGGCACTAAACTACAGACCAGTGTCACTGACGTGTATAGTATGCAAAGTCATGGAGAAGATTATCAGGAGAGTGGTGGAGCACCAGGAACGGAACAAGAACATAAACGCCAACCAGCACGGATTCATAGAAGGCAAATCCTGTGTCACAAACCTACTGGAGTTTTATGATAAAGTAACAGAAGTAAGAAATGAGAGAGGGGTGGGTTGATTACATTTTCTTGGACTGCAAGAAGGCCTTTGACATAGTTCCTCACGAGAGATTAGTGCAGAAGCTAGAGGATCAGGCGTGAATAACAGGAAGGGCACTGCAATGGATCAGAGAATATCTGACAGGGAGGCAACGAGTCATGGTACGTGATGAGGTATCACAGTGGGCACCTGTGACGAGCGGGGTCCCACAGGGGTCGGTCCTAGTACAAGTGCTATTTTTGTTATATGTGAATGACATGATGGAAGGGATAGACTTAGAAGTGTCCCTGTTCGCAGATGATGTGAAGTTATTGAGTATTAAATCAAATGACGATCAGGCAGGACTTCAAAGAGACCTGGACAGGCTAGACACGTGGTCCAGCAACTGGCTTCTCGAATTTAGCCCTGCCAAATGCAAAGTCATGAAGATCGGGGAAGGGCAAAGAAGACCACAGAGTATATCCTAGGTAGCCAAAAACTGCAAACCTCGGGTGAGTATAACACCGAGCACGTCTCCGGAAGCACACATCAACCAGGTAACTGCTGCAGCATATGGGCGCCTGGCAAACCTGAGAATAGCGTTCCGATACCTTAGTAAAGAAACGTTCAAGACACTGTACACCGTGTACGTCAGGCCCATACTGGAGTATGCAGCACCAGTCTGGAACCCACACTTGATGAAGCACGTCAAGAAATTAGAGAAAGTGCAAAGGTTTGCGACAAGGTTAGTTCCAGAGCTAAGGGGGATGTCCTACGAAGAAAGGTTAAGGGAAATCGGCCTGACAACACTGGAGGACAGGAGAGTTAGGGAAGACATGATAACGACATACAGAATACTGCGTGGAATAGACAAGGTGGACAGAGACAGAACGTTCCAGAGAGGGGACACAGAAACAAGGGGTCACACTTGGAAGTTGAAGACTCAGATGCGTCAAAGGGATGTTAGGAAGTATTTCTTCAGTCACAGAGTAGTCAGGAAGTGGAATAGTCTAGCAAGTGAGGTAGTGGAGGCAGGAACCATACATAGCTTTAAGATGAGGTATGATAAAGCTCATGGAGCAGAGAGAGAGGACCTAGTAGCGTTCAGTGAAGAGGCGGGGCCAGAAGCTGAGTCTCGACCCCTGCAACCACAATTAGGTGAGTACAACTAGGTGAGTACTCACACCAATACTAACACACCAGTACTAACACTCACACCAATACTAACACCAGTACTAACACTCACACCAGTACCAACACTCACACCAGTACTAACACTCACACCAGTACTAACACTCACACAAGTACTAACACTCACACCAGTACCAACACTCACACCAGTACTAATACCCACACTGTCATTCTTTATGGTACTCAGTACCTGTCTTATCTCTGGAATGGTACAATCTTCTGGTAAACTACACACACTTGTGAAATAATGTCACCGTACCTATTTATAGCCACTCTGCATCAGGCATAAAGAGATGTGCACATGTAAAATGGAAGACTGTTAAACTTTTTGCACTCTGGCAGGATTGCTAGTTTTTTTTGTTTCTCGTAAGACAGCAGGCAGTCCTACAAACTTCTACTTAAATTATACACTTATCTTCATTTTCCTGCTTGTTTAATAGTTCACATTCCTGTAATATTTACTTAGCACTTATGGAGGACGTGTCTGCTGCTGGGCCGAGGGGTAATGAGAAAGAAACCATTAATATGTGTGTGTGTGTGTGTGTGTGTGTGTGTGTGTGTGTGTGTGTGTGTGTGTGTGTGTGTGTGTGTATGTGTGTATGTGTGTGTATGTGTATGTGTATGTGTATGTGTGTGTGTGTGTGTATGTGTATGTGTGTGTGTGTATGTGTGTGTGTGTGTGTGTATATATGTGTGTGTGTGTTGTGTGTGTGTGTGTGTGTGTGTGTGTGTGTGTGTGTGTGTGTGTGTGTGTGTGTGTGTGTGTTCATGTGTGTGTGTGTGTGTTCATGTGTGTGTGTGTGTGTGTGTGTACTCACCTAGTTGAGGTTGCGGGGGTCGAGTAGGAGCTCTGTTAGTTACCATTTGGTCCTAGGCACATGTCGATTAGACACTAGGCCTGTTGCATGTGCATGCGTGTGTGTTGTATGTGTGTGTGTGTGTGTGTGTGTGTGTGTGTGTGTGTGTGTGTGTGTGTGTGTGTGTGTGTGTGTGTGTGTGTGTGTGTGTGTGTGTGCGCGCGCGCGTGTGTGCGTCTGTACGTGCGTGCATGCGCGCGTGCGTTTTTTTTGGGGTGTGTGTGGGGGGGGGAAGGGGGGGAATTATCTACTTCACTTTTCCGGTGGGGGGAGAAGGGGCGGCTTGAGAATTGATTTCCAGCTCAGGTACCAGCGTAAATTCTCTCCTATGGACACTAAAGATTCACTCTCTGAATAGTGCATAGTGCCTGATAAGTGGAAACTGGCAAATGATATACCTATTTACAAGGCAGGTGACAGGTCCTTGGCTTCGAACTATAGACCAATAAGCCTTACCTCCGTAGTGGGAAAATTTATGGAATCAATAATTGCCGAAGCAATTCGAAGCCATTTTGATAGGCACAGATTGATTAATGAATCTCAACACGGTTTTAAAAAGGGACGTTCCTGTCTTACGAATTTACTAACATTTTTCACTAAGGTGTTTGAGGAGGTAGATCATGGTAATATATATGATATTGTGTATATGGACTTCAGTAAGGCTTTCGATAGAGTTCCACATAAGAGGCTACTGAAGAAACTTAAGGCACACGGAATACAAGGAGAAATTTTTTCCTGGGTAGAGGCATGGCTGACAAATAAGCAGCAGAGAGTTTGCACAAATGGGGGGAAATCAGAATGGGGGCACGTCACAAGCGGTGTTCCTCAGGGGTCAGTGTTAGGCCCGTTGTTGTTCACAATTTACATAAACGACATAGATGCCTGTATAAATAGCGACATAAGCAAATTTGCTGATGACACCAAAATAGGCCGTCCAATTCATTCTAATGAGGACATTAGAGCGCTCCAGGATGATTTGAATAGACTGATGCAATGGTCGGAGAAGTGGCAGATGCAGTTTAATATAGACAAACGCAAAGTTCTAAATGTTGGACAGGAAAATAACCATGCCACATATGAACTAAATAATGTAGATCTTAATACTACTGATTGCGAAAAGGATTTAGGAGTTCTGGTTAGCAGTAATCTAAAACAAAGACAACAGTGCATTAGTGTTCGCAATAAAGCTAACAGAATTCTTGGCTTCATATCTAGAAGTATAAATAATAGAAGTCCTCAGGTTGTTCTTGGTTAGGTTTCATTTAGACTATGCTGCTCAGTTCTGGTCACCGTATTACAGAATGGATATAAATGCTCTGGAAAACGTACAGAGGAGGATGACAAAGATGATCCCATGTATCAGAAATCTTCCCTATGAGGATAGACTGAGGACCCTGAATCTGCACTCTCTCGAAAGGCGTAGAATTAGGGGGGGGGGGTATGAGAGGGGTATATATATGGAAAACAGGAATAAATAAAGGGGATGTAAATAGTGTGCTGAAAATTTCCATCCAAAACAGGACTCGCAGCAATGGTTTCAAGTTGGAAAAATTCAGATTCAGGAAGGATATAGGAAAGAACTGGTTTGGTAATAGAGTTGTGGATGAGTGTTACAAACTCCCGAGTACAGTTATTCAAGCTAAAACGTTGTGTAGTTTTAAAAATAGGTTAGATAAATACATGAGTGGGTGTGGGTGGGTGTGAGTTGGACCTGACTAGCTTGTGCTGCTGGGTCTGGTGCAGTGCTCCATCCTTGAGTGGAGGTGACCAGACTGGGTGGGTCATTGGGCTCATCAGGGGGAGGGACATGGACCTGCTCCGCATTGGTCAGTAGGCCTGCTGCAGTGTTCCTTCTTTCTTATGTTCTTATGTTTACTAGATGTGGGGTTCCACACTGGTGCTGCATATTCAAGAATGTAGTACTCATATCAGGTATAAAATGTAGTACTCATATCAGGTATAAAATGTAGTACTCATATCAGGTATAAAATGTAGTACTCATATCAGGTATAAAATGTAGTACTCATATCAGGTGTAAAATGTAGTACTCATATCAGGTGTAAAATGAAGTACTCATATCAGGTGTAAAATGTAGTACTCATATCAGCAGGTACAAAATGTTTGAAAGGAATCACTTTATGCGTAAGGGGATTACTAACAGACCTCTGGCTGTCTTCGAAAAGGAACTCGGCAAGTTCTTCAAATAGTTCCTGATCAGCCGGGCTGTTGTGCATACGTTGGGCTGCGGGCAACGGGTACTAACAGACTGATCAATCAGACCAACAACCAGGAGGCCTGGTCTGCGAGCAGGTTACATGGATGGAGACCTCCGGAAGCAACTACAGGTAACCCAGGTTCCTGAACGTCAGTCTTATGTTTGCAAGCTGTGTCTATGTTGATGATGACAAGTGTTTTATATAAATATGATGTTTCATCGTTTATGGTGACTCTTTGCTTTCTGTTCTACTCATCAGATATGTCTCTTATCCATGTTAATCAAGTTCCTAAAGCCCCAACGTGTATCTCTAATTTGCTAAGTAATCTATGTTGCAACCCTTCCGTTAATGAGCGTGAGTTGTGTGTGTGTTAGTTACCATTTTGTACTAGGCACATGTCGATTAGACACTAGGCCTGTTGTATATGTGTGTGCATGTGTGTGTTAGTTACCATTTTGTCCTAGGCACATGTCGATTAGACACTAGGCCTGTTGTATGTGCATGCGTGTGTGTGTGTGTGTGTGTGTGTGTGTGTGTGTGTGTGTGTGTGTGTGTGTGTGTGTGTGTGTGTGTGTGTGTGTGTGAGAGAGAGAGAGAGAGAGAGAGACAGAAATAGATTAGCAATCTGTGTTTGCGAATGTGACGTCTATGCTTCTATCAGTGTGTGTGTGTGTACTCACCTAGTTGTACTCACCTAGTTGAGGTTGCGGGGGTCGAGTCCGAGCTCCTGGCCCCGCCTCTTCACTGATCGCTACTAGGTCACTCTCCCTGAGCCGTGAGCTTTATCATACCTCTGCTTAAAGCTATGTATGGATCCTGCCTCCACTACATCGCTTCCCAAACTATTCCACTTACTGACTACTCTGTGGCTGAAGAAATACTTCCTAACATCCTGTGATTCATCTGTGTCTTTAGCTTCCAACTGTGTCCCCTTGTTACTGTGTCCAATCTCTGGAACATCCTGTCTTTGTCCACCTTGTCAATTCCTCTCAGTATTTTGTATGTTGTTATCATGTCCCCCCTATCTCTCCTGTCCTCCAGTGTCGTCAGGTTGATTTCCCTTAACCTCTCCTCGTAGGACATACCTCTTAGCTCGGGGACTAGTCTTGTTGCAAACCTTTGCACTTTCTCTAGTTTCTTTACGTGCTTGGCTAGGTGTGGGTTCCAAACTGGTGCCGCATACTCCAATATGGGCCTAACGTATACGGTGTACAGGGTCCTGAACGATTCCTTATTAAGATGTCGGAATGCTGTTCTGAGGTTTGCTAGGCGCCCATATGCTGCAGCAGTTATTTGGTTGATGTGCGCTTCAGGAGATGTGCCTGGTGTTATACTCACCCCAAGATCTTTTTCCTTGAGTGAGGTTTGTAGTCTCTGCCCCCCTAGACTGTACTCCGTCTGCGGCCTTCTTTGCCCTTCCCCAATCTTCATGACTTTGCACTTGGTGGGATTGAACTCCAGGAGCCAATTGCTGGACCAGTTCTGCAGCCTGTCCAGATCCCTTTGTAGTTCTGCCTGGTCTTCGATCGAGTGTATTCTTCTCATCAACTTCACGTCATCTGCAAACAGGGACACCTCAGAGTCTATTCCTTCCGTCATGTCGTTCACAAATACCAGAAACAGCACTGGTCCTAGGACTGACCCTGCGGGACCCCGCTGGTCACAGGTGCCCACTCTGACACCTCGCCACGTACCATGACTCGCTGCTGTCTTCCTGACAAGTATTCCCTGATCCATTGTAGTGCCTTCCCTGTTATCCCTGCTTGGTCCTCCAGTTTTTGCACCAATCTCTTGTGTGGAACTGTGTCAAACGCCTTCTTGCAGTCCAAGAAAATGCAATCCACCCACCCCTCTCTCTCTTGTTTACTGCTGTCACCATGTCATAGAACTCCAGTAGGTTTGTGACACAGGATTTCCCGTCCCTGAAACCATGCTGGCTGCTGTTGATGAGATCATTCCTTTCTAGGTGTTCCACCACTCTTCTCCTGATAATCTTCTCCATGATTTTGCATACTATACATGTCAGTGACACTGGTCTGTAGTTTAATGCTTCATGTCTGTCTCCTTTTTTAAAGATTGGGACTACATTTGCTGTCTTCCATGCCTCAGGCAATCTCCCTGTTTCGATAGATGTATTGAATATTGTTGTTAGGGGTACACATAGCGCCTCTGCTCCCTCTCTCAATACCCATGGGGAGATGTTATCTGGCCCCATTGCCTTTGAGGTATCTAGCTCACTCAGAAGCCTCTTCACTTCTTCCTCGGTTGTGTGCACTGTGTCCAGCACTTGGTGGTGTGCCCCACCTCTCCGTCTTTCTGGAGTCCCTTCTGTCTCCTCTGTGAACACTTCTTTGAATCTCTTGTTGAGTTCTTCACATACTTCCCGGTCATTTCCTGTTGTCTCTCCTCCTTCCTTCCTTAGCCTGATTACCTGGTCCTTGACTGTTGTTTTCCTCCTGATGTGGCTGTACAACAGTTTCGGGTCAGATTTGGCTTTCGCTGCTATGTCATTTTCATATTGTCTTTGGGCCTCCCTTCTTATCTGTGCATATTCATTTCTGGCTCTACGACTGTTCTCCTTATTCTCCTGGGTCCTTTGCCTTCTATATTTCTTCCATTCCCTAGCACACTTGGTTTTTGCCTCCCTGCACCTTTGGGTAAACCATGGGCTCATCCTGGCTTTTTCATTACTCCTGTTACCCTTGGGTACAAACCTCTCCTCAGCCTCCTTGCATTTTATTGCTACATATTCCATCATCTCATTAACTGGCTTCCCTGCCAGTTCTCTGTCCCACTGAACCCCGTTCAGGTAGTTCCTCATTCCTGTGTAGTCCCCTTTCTTGTAGTTTGGCTTCATTCGTCCTGGCCTTCCTGCTCTCCCTCCACTTGTAGCTCTACTGTGTATTCGAAGCTTACAACCACATGGTCACTGGCCCCAAGGGGTCTTTCATATGTGATGTCCTCGATATCTGCACTACTGAAGGTGAATACTAAGTCCAGCCTTGCTGGTTCATCCTCTCCTCTCTCTCTTGTAGTGTCCCTTACGTGTTGGTACATGAAGTTCTCCAGTACCACCTCCATCATCTTAGCCCTCCAAGTATCTTGGCCCCCATGTGGGTCCAAGTTCTCCCAATCTATCTCCTTGTGGTTAAAGTCACCCATGATCAGGAGCTTTGCCCTGCATGCATGAGCTCTTCTGGCCACTCTAGCCAGTGTGTCAACCATCGCTCTATTGCTCTCGTCGTACTCTTGCCTTGGCCTCCTGCTGTTCTGTGGTGGGTTATACATCACTGCTATTACCACCTTGGGACCTCCAGAGTGAAGTGTTCCCACTATGTAATCACTTTCTTCTCCGCTATCTCCTCTCTCCAGCTCATCAAAATTCCAGCGATTTTTGATCAGCAACGCCACTCCTCCACCCCCCCTGTTCCCTCTGTCTTTCCTCAGGATTTGGTATCCCGTTGGAAAGATGGCATCTGTTATCATACCTGTAAGCTTGGTTTCTGTGAGAGCTATGATGTCCGGTGATGCTTCTTTGACTCTTTCTTGCCACTCCTCCCACTTATTTGTTATTCCATCAGCGTTTGTGTACCATACCTTCAGTTTCCTTTCCAACACTGTGGTTTGGGGGGCCTGTGAGGGTGGGAGACCTGGTGGCACACTGTGGGATTCTATAGCTTGGTGTTGGGGGGAGGCTGTGGGTATGGATTGTAGGGTGTGTTGGGATGGTGTGATAGGTTGTATGGTTCTGAGAGTAGTTGTGTGTGTGCTTGCCCTTGCTGTTCTGTCCTGCTCTGACTGACCTCTGCTGGTTCCCTCCTTGTCTCTTTTCCTAGCTCCTTTCGCTTTTTTGTCCTCTCCCTCAGCTGCTGTCGTTCTGATTTTGTTCTGTCTCTGTCTAGGAACACCCTTGTGTGTGTGTGTGTGTGTGTGTGTGTGTGTGTGTGTGTGTGTGTGTGTGTGTGTTGTGTGTGTGTGTTATATAATGTTGTGCCGAATAGGTAAAAATTGGTCAATTATCAAGAGCTCATTTAAAATTAAGTCCTTTCTAAAATGTTCTCTTATACGTTTAAGATAAATATTTTTCAGTAATGTTAATGTAAAAATTAATAATTCTGTACCAAAAGAACCTTAGAAAACTTACCTAACCTTATTATAACAAGCCTAATCCAACTAAATATATTCTATAAAAATTTACAATAATTTAATAAGAAACAAACATAATGAAATATATATTTTTTTCTTTATGTTCATAATGATTTCTGCAAAATTTTTTGCATACAGAAATTTTCGCTTGCCTTATTCAGCAAAAAGAGCGTTGCTATTTGTGGCATGCAAAGAGTATGTAGCCTTTATTTGGAGTATGTCCACATTCTCACATAGATTATCTCCCGAACCACCGAACCAGGCACTAGGGTCTGACGATCGGGGCCCAATCGTCAGATCAGTGCCTAGGTTCAGCCAATCATGATGTGCATCTGGCAATTGTGAAGGTGACGTGGTTACCACTCACGTTTTCACCCTTGTCATTTTCATTTTGCTGCTGGTTGAAGCACGGTTGTTTATTTGTCTCTTGCTGCTGCTCCTCTGCCTTGACTACTGTGGTGTGCACTAATACCTATTTCCTGTACACAGTGTATATAGTACACTTCTGTTTATACTTGGTGAAGGATAATATAATTCAAAGTTTTCTGCTGTGCTTATTTTGCTCTGAGCTCCCTTTTAACTCCCAGTATACAGTCCTTGATTACCTGGGTCGTAATATGGGTAGCCTGTCCGAGAGCTGGAGATGGACTTAGAGCAGGAGCTGAACCTAAAGTTGAAGCTGGAGCAGGAACTAATCTTTATCATTTAGACAGCTTGCTATCTGGCATTGCGTCAGCTTTGCCAACATTTCACAAATTTTGTGTCTCAACTTTGCATTCACTTTGCTATGGTCAGCCTTGCTATTGTGTGAGTATTCTGCAGTTGGTTTTGCTATTGCATGTCAGCCTTTCTACTGTATGTGAACATTTTGCATTTGGCTTTGCTGCGTGTTAGCCTTGCTATCGTGTGAGTATTCTGCAGTAGTACTGTGAATAGCTTGAGCATGTATTGCAAATAGCATGTTACGTTGGTGTTAATGCCACCTAGATGAGTCAGAGTTAGTGTCTGAATTCCCTCTACTAAACCTGCCCAAGTTTTCTCTACAGCGTTGTCGGTGAATTGCTTGCTCCACTGGCACTGAGTATCAAAGCACTCTCAGTGCTGCGCAGCTTCATAACCTTATAAGCATCAAACTTCGAACAGAGGAGATGGCGCACCAGGCTCCTGTTTCTCCCTCTACAGGAGCTAAGTGTAGATCCCCGTTGAGGTTTTAGCAAACAAATGGGAGAGAGACAACCCCTGAGCAAAACCAGCAGTCTGAAACGTCGGGGTTGTCTGGAGGTGAGTCAGCTTCATTGGCGCTTGAGTTAGCAAAAATCTATCTTGAGTAGACCAGGGAACAGCGAACATATGCTAAGGAAGAGCTTGATAGAGAGGAGGCAGTTTACACAAGCTGTAAATGACTAGTTTGCAAAAAAGCAGTACAGCTCGTTCCTCGTTTTATTGAAGCCGAGCCTGAACAGTTTTTCGAAACATTTGAAAACCAGGCTCGAGCCTTAGGTGGCCTGAACAAAATTGGGTGTCATTGGTGCATACAGTGTTGTTTGGTAAGGCACAGGAGTTTACATCAGTGTTAAATGACACTGACTTTGGTAATTATCGTGTGGTGAAAACCATGGTTCTTGGTACTTATCAATGTATTCCTGCCAAGTACAGAAGGAATTCAAGCTAGGCAGACAACAGCTGGGGCAGTCATATGTTGATTTCGTGAGACAGCAGACCAAAGCCGTTACCAAGTGGTACTGGGCAAGTGCCGAATAACCTACCGGAGTCTGTTGGACCTGAGGTTCAATTCTTCCTAAAAAACCACACTTTGGCTACTGCACTGGAGGCAGCCAGGTTGGCTGATACTTTTGAAATTAACTGCTCCTTGTCCAAGCAGAGATCGTCAAAGAAGAACTCCTGATTGGAGGATGAAGTGCCAGGATGGAGGACGACGACATCAGCCAACTAAGTCACCTGGTGAGCCACATCACTCAACTCATGATCAACCCAGTGAGCCATGATATCAGTACCCAGAGTGGTGCCAGCCACAACATCAGCAAAGAACTAAGGTCAAAAACGAGGTAGTATGCTTCCACTGTAATAAATCAGGCCACATCAGGCCTAACTACCCGAATAAACCCCAAACATTAGGTTAAATTTATAATGTCTCTAGTAATATGACCCTGAAAGATGTAGAGAAGGGGATGGCCCCATACTATAGTAATTGTCAAACATACCTTCAGGAAAATTCAAAGAAAACTGAAGTCAGAACCTTTAGTGATACTGGAGCATATTGCTCACTTATAAGAGAGGGCGTACTTCCCCTTTCTGAACACACCTCATTACAATCCTCCATTCTTTTTAGAAGCTCATGGAGGAGCAGTGTTTTCTGTCCCTTAACATAAAATATATGTGCAGAGTAAATATTACATTGGATATTTGACTGTAGGTGTTTCTGATGGATTTCCTATGAAAGATGCCATGTTATTATTGGGTAATAACATTAATTTGATTACATGTCCAGATCCTACAATGACTATTTCTTCTCCGATGTTGGCAATAACTCGGGCAAAATCCCAAGGGATCTCTGATGAGAATGCTAACCTATCCTTGGACGACTCTGATCTTGGAATAGCCAATTTGTTTTACGAGGAAAACTGGCCAGGGCCTCGTAAATTTAGTGAACAGACCCAGATCAAGCCTTCCTATTCCAGGGTTGCAGGATTGCCAGATGTCTTTGTTTCCATGCCTGAGGGACTGCCCTTTCGAGAGGAACAGCGAAAAGACCATAGGAAAGATGGCATCTGTTATTCCTGTGAGAGCTATGATGTCCAGTGATGTCTCTTTGATTCTCTCATGCCACTTATTCATTATTCCATTGGCATTGGAGTACCATACCTTCAGTTTCCTCTCCACCACTGTGTTCTGGGGGGGTCTATGGGGACCCGGCAGTGTGCCATGGGATTTTACTGGATAGTGTGGGGTGGGGGTTGTGAGAGCGGATTGTTTTTTTGTATTGCAACAGTGTGCTTGCTGTGGGGTTCTGAGGGTAGGTCTGTGTGTGTTTGTGCTTGCTGCTCTACCTGGCTCTGGTTGTCCTTTGCTGAATCTTTCCTTGTCTCTCTTTCTAGTCCCTTCCGTTTGTGTCCTCTCTCTCAGCTGCTGTTGTTCTGTTCTTGTTCTGTCATGGTCCAGGAACACCCTCTTGTATGATGATGATTCCTTCAGCCGTGATTTCTCTTGCAGCAACTTGTTCTCACCATTTTCTGTCTTGAAGATCAGTTTGACCAGCCGATGTCTACCCTTCGAGTAACCCCCCTACTCTCTGAAAATTTATTATCTCAGTAATGTCTTCCTCGCCTATTTCGTTGATAATGTTTTCAATCTCGTTTTCCTTTCTGCAGTCTTTCTCTGTGTGTCCTCCCTTTGCTCTCCTGAAGCCAATGAATAAAGACTGACCTCTCCCTCTCCTCCTTTCATTGCCTTTCCGTGTGTGTGTGTGTGTGTGTGTGTGTGTGTGTGTGTGTGTGTGTGTGTGTGTGTGTGTGTGTGTGTGTGTGTGTGTGTGTGTGTGTGTTCCACACTCTGTCACATCTCTGCAGGAATATAATACTATATAATGCTCTCCCCTCCCGGTAACTTGATACAATTCCTGGTGAGTATTATGATATAAACCGCAGCTGGGAAGGTTGTTGAGTGCTGCCCTGGCCAGAGGCTGCCACCCTACCTGCTCCTTCCCTCCTAACACAATGCCGCTCTCTCCTTACTCTCCTATCATGTAATATGAAACACAAAAATGTGACAGGATTTCCTCGTTCACTGCCTGATCAACCAGGCTGTTGCTTAAAGAGGCCTGCAGGACTACATTACTACCACAACCTTACTGATCCTACAGGAATACTCCCCAATATTCCTGCATTATTTTTTATATCTGCTGTTACAAGGCTGATGCATCTCGGACGATATACGAGGCTCTTTATCCCATAAAACTCTCTAACAGAAGAGTGTAGCAGCACACTCTGGGTGCTCTCACCATGTAACATGCTGGTACTGAAGAGTGTAGCAGCACATTCTGGGTGTTCTCACATGTAACATACTGGTACTGAAGAGTGTAGCAGCACACTCTGGGTGTTCTCACATGTAACATACTGGTACTGAAGAGTGTAGCAGCACACACTGGGTGTTCTCACATGTAACATACTGGTACTGAAGAGTGTAGCAGCACACTCTGGGTGTTCTCACATGTAACATACTGGTACTGAAGAGTGTAGCAGCACACACTGGGTGTTCTCACATGTAACATACTTGTACTGAAGAGTGTAGCAGCACACTCTGGGTGTTCTCGCATGCAACTATTATACAAAACACTACAACAATACACTCTGGGAGCTCCCACCTTGTATCTGTGACCATCCCCCCATCACTGTGACGACTTCCTAGTGTTACCTCCCTCCTATGATCCCCCTCCCATTGTGATCGTGACCTCCAAAACACTGACCTCCCCACCGTGACCCCTTCCCACTGTGACCCTCTTCTCACTGTAACCTCTCCCAGTGACCCCCACTGTGACCTGCCCTCCCACTGTAACCTTTCCTCCCACTGAATCCCCACTGTTACAGCTCTAATACTGTAACCTTCCCTCCCACTGTGACAGTGAGCTCCCATTGTGACCCCCTTCCCACTGTGACCTTTATACCTACCACTGTGACCCTCTTCCCACTGACCTACCTACTGTGACCTCCCCTCCCACTGTGACCCCCTTCCTTTGCTCCAGAGACTGATAAACCAAGGCTCCCTATGAGTGCGATACACATGACCAAAGGAAGATGAGACTGATGGGGTGGAACAAGAGAGATGTTTAACTGAGGTTTCAGTAGTGCGAGGTAGCTTTCAGTGGGGGGCAAGGGAGGTTTCAGTGGGGGGCAAGGGAGGTTTCAGTAGGGGGCGATGGAGATTTCATTAGGGGGCGAGGCAGGTTTCAGTATGGGGCGAGGGAGGTTTCAGTATGGGGCGAGGGAGGTTTCAGTAGAGGAAAGGGAAGTTTCAGTAGTGCGAGGAAGGTTTCAATAGGCAGCGAAGAAGGTTCCAGAAGGGGCGAAGGTTTCCCAAGGGGGCGAGGGAGGTTTCAGGACACGAGGGAGGTTTCAGTAGGGGATACCAGAGGTTTCGATGGGGACGAGGGAGATTTCAGAAGCGAGGGAGGTTTTAGTAGGGGGGAGGAGGAGGATTTAGTAGGGGACGAGCGAGGTTTTAGGGGACAAGGGAGATTTTAGTAGGGATGGGGGTGGCAATATAAACACAAATGCAGTATAATGTGATCCTTTATTGACTACGTTTCGCCCACACAGTGGGCTTTTTCAAGTCACAAACAGAACTACCTGGGGTGGAAGGAACGCGAGTATTTATAGTCCGGCTGAGGTCAGGTGAAGAATGCTGCATCTGATGATGTACCGAGTTGGGTTGTAGAGTCTAAAAACTTGGGTAGTTTGGAAAGGAGACTGGACAAGTTTGTGAGCAGACCTTCTACAGTGTTCTTATGTGGGATAGCGATGAAGAAGTTTCTTGGCAAGTGGTTCAGCTATGTTATAGAAGCCACTATTCTGGTTGAAGTTGTCGGATATAGAAATAAGTGATGATTCCAGGATTCTTCGGTATTGAGTGTTGTCTTCTGTGGCGATAAGTCTTGAGTTTCTGTAGTTTATCAAGTGGTTGTGTGAATTACGGTGTTGTACGCAGGCATTCCTTGTGTCGTCAGACCTGCTTGCGTATTGGTGTTCTGAAATACGTGTTTGGAGGTCCCTTGATGTTTCGCCCACGTATAACTTGTTGCAGTCATTACAAGGGATTATGTATACCCCTGCAGAGGATGGAGGCTTGTCCTGCCTACTACTGGTGATGTCCTTGATGGTCGTGGTTGTGGAGGTAGATACTTGGAATGATGTTTTGGCAAAGATGTTGGAAACATGTTTGGCAATGGAGTTGGTGGGAAGGACTATGTATCTCTTCTCGGCAGTGTCTTCTCTGGGTGTGTTGAAGATGTTTAGTGCTCGCCGTCTGCAGTCTCTGATGAAGTGACGAGGATAGTGGAGTTTGGAAAATACCTGTTCAATTATAGTGCATTCTTCCTCAAGGAACTCGTTGCTGCAGATTCTGAGTGCACGCAGGAAGAAGCCTATAATTACACCACGTTTGGTTTTGGTGTCGTGGTGAGAGTAGAAGTGGAGAAGATCGTTTTGGTTGGTGGGTTTTCGATAGACTTTAAAACGAAGTTCGTGGTCAGCTTTGCAGAGTAGAACATCAAGGAAAGGAAGAGTGTTGTCGACCTCTTCTTCAAGTGTGAACTGGATTGAAGGCTCGACCTGGTTGAGCTTGTCTTGGAGAGCTTGAACGTTGAAGCGTTTAGGAGTTATGAGGAGAATGTCGTCAACATAACGGAGCCAGGTGACAGACGAAGGAATAATGGTGGAGAAACGTTCGGCTTCTAGATGTTCCATGTATAGGTTCGCTAGGACTGCACTGAGTGGCGAACCCATGGTAGTCCAAAAGTCTGCTGAAAGAGGTGATTTTCAAAAGAGAAACACGTAAAGCCAACACATAGTTCAACCAGGTCGATGAAGTCGCTGGCTGGAATGGGAAGATCAAGTGAATCGTCAATTTTCTTGCGCAAGAGATCGATGGCTTGTTTAGTAGGTACTTTAGTGAATAGGGAAGTCACGTCAAGGCTGGAAAGTTTCTTGTTCCTGATGTTGATGTTGCGAATGCGATTGAGAACATCACCTTTCCAGCCTTGACGTGACTTCCCTATTCACTAAAGTACCTACTAAACAAGCCATCGATCTCTTGCGCAAGAAAATTGACGATTCACTTGATCTTCCCATTCCAGCCAGCGACTTCATCGACCTGGTTGAACTATGTGTTGGCTTTACGTGTTTCTCTTTTGAAAATCACCTCTTTCAGCAGACTTTTGGACTACCCATGGGTTCGCCACTCAGTGCAGTCCTAGCGAACCTATACATGGAACATCTAGAAGCCGAACGTTTCTCCACCATTATTCCTTCGTCTGTCACCTGGCTCCGTTATGTTGACGACATTCTCCTCATAACTCCTAAACGCTTCAACGTTCAAGCTCTCCAAGACAAGCTCAACCAGGTCGAGCCTTCAATCCAGTTCACACTTGAAGAAGAGGTCGACAACACTCTTCCTTTCCTGATGTTCTACTCTGCAAAGCTGACCACGAACTTCGTTTTAAAGTCTATCGAAAACCCACCAACCAAAACGATCTTCTCCACTTCTACTCTCACCACGACACCAAAACCAACGTGGTGTAATTATAGGCTTCTTCCTGCGTGCACTCAGAATCTGCAGCAACGAGTTCCTTGAGGAAGAATGCACTATAATTGAACAGGTATTTTCCAAACTCCACTATCCTCGTCACTTCATCAGAGACTGCAGACGGCGAGCACTAAACATCTTCAACACACCCAGAGAAGACACTGCCGAGAAGAGATACATAGTCCTTCCCACCAACTCCATTGCCAAACATGTTTCCAACATCTTTGCCAAAACATCATTCCAAGTATCTACCTCCACAACCACGACCATCAAGGACATCACCAGTAGTAGGCAGGACAAGCCTCCATCCTCTGCAGGGTATACATAATCCCTTGTAAATGACTGCAACAAGTTATACGTGGGCGAAACATCAGGGACCTCCAAACACGTATTTCAGAACACCAATACGCAAGCAGGTCTGACGACACAAGGAATGCCTGCGTACAACACCGTAATTCACACAACCACTTGATAAACTACAGAAACTCAAGACTTATCGCCACAGAAGACAACACTCAATACCGAAGAATCCTGGAATCATCACTTATTTCTATATCCGACAACTTCAACCAGAATAGATGGCTTCTATAACATAGCTGAACCACTTGCCAAGAAACTTCTTCATCGCTATCCCACATAAGAACACTGTAGAAGGTCTGCTCACAAACTTGTCCAGTCTCCTTTCCAAACTACCCAAGTTTTTAGACTCTACAACCCAACTCGTACATCATCAGATGCAGCATTCTTCACCTGACCTCAGCCGGACTATAAATACTCGCGTTCCTTCCACCCCAGGTAGTTCTGTTTGTGACTTGAAAAAGCCCACTGTGTGGGCGAAACGTAGTCAATAAAGGATCACATTATACTGCATTTGTGTTTATATTGCCATTGTGTCGGTATTTTATACCATTTATTTCCAGGGATGGGGGTGAGGGAGGTTTTCGTAGGGTGGCGAGGGAGGTTTTAGTAGGGTGGCGAGGGAGGTTTTAAATAGGGGGCGAGGGAAGTTTTAGTAGGGGGGGGGAGGAAGGTTTTAGTAGAGCTGCAAGGTTTTTGTAGGGGGGAAGGTTTTTAGTATGGGCGAGATAGGTTTCAGTAATGCCAAGGGAGGTTTTAGTAGGGGTCGAGAGAGGTTTCAGTAGGCAAATGAATTTAATTCGTGGGTGAGGAATGGTTCAGTGATAGCTGGGAGGTTTCAGTGGGGAACCAAAGTGGCTTGAGTAAAGTATAATATTTTCAGTATCTTCCTACATATCTATGTACGTCTCAGTCTAAGAAACTATTTGTTCTTTGCTAATCAAATTAAAGCAATGTTTACCTTATTAGTGACGTTATCACAGATATTTGTTCTGCTTTGTAAAAAGATATTTGACACAGACCTCTCACACTATGAAACAAATATGCAACTCTCCTCACATGTTTCTGAAAAACACTGGGTGACCTCAAACATTAAACAGTATACTGCCTACATTAGTGAAGAAAAACACTTGGTGATGTCAAACATTAATACTGAACAGAAGTCAAGTTTAAGAGCAATCTTTTAACTCAGACCAGGTTTCACTTTGTGTAAAGTTTTATCAAGTCATATTCCATTACACAGCGATAAGAGCACAGCTGACCAAAGTCAGACCAGGACGGGCCTTAGCTAAAGATACACGACGAGACTCAAGACCTGTTTGGAGGTCTATTTTCTCGACAGACCTGTTTCAGAGAAGTGACCTCTGAAAATGAAGCTGAAGAACCAAGATGGATTCATAAGAACATAAGAATGGAGGAACGCTGCAGAAGGCCTACTGGCCCGGTGGCCTGGTGGCTAAAGCTCCCGCTTCACACACGGAGGGCCCGGGTTCGATTCCCGGCGGGTGGAAACATTCCGACACGTTTCCTTACACCTGTTGTCCTGTTCACCTAGCAGCAAATAGGTACCTGGGTGTTAGTCGACTGGTGTGGGTCGCATCCTGGGGGACAAGATTAAGGACCCCAATGGAAATAAGTTAGACAGTCCTCGATGACGCACTGACTTTCTTGGGTTATCCTGGGTGGCTAACCCTCCGGGGTTAAAAATCCGAACGAAATCTTATCTTATCTTACAAGGCAGGTCCTTATCAAAACGACCTCTACCCAAAGTTACCCAAGAATTAACTCCTGTACCCAATGAAACTATTCACATCTTGTCGGTGTCACCATACCATTTCCTCATTGACACTAATCAAACCCAGCCCCTCCCACTCATATATTTGTCCAATCTCTTCTTAAAGCTACCCAAGGTCCTAGCCTCTATCACCCCACTGGGAAGATTGTTCCACGCATCCACAACTCTGTTAGAAAACCAGTACTTACCTATGTCCTTTCTAAATCTAAATTTATCCAACTTAAATCCATTATTTCTGGTTCTTACCTGGTTCGACACCCTCAATACCTTATTAATATCTCCTTTGTTTATGCCCGTCATCCACTTATACACCTCAATGATATCTCCTCTCATTCTACGTCTCTCCAGAGAGTGAAGATTTAAGGCTTTAAGTCTATCTTCGTACGGGAAATTCCGTACACAGTAAATCATTTTAGTCATTCTTTTCTGTATGTTCTCCAATGAGTCTATATCCATCCTGTAGTAAGGAGACCAAAACTGAGCAGCATAATCTAAATGAGGCCTCACCAGTGATGTATAGAGCTGTAAAATAACTTTTGGGCTTCTGTTACTTATGCTTCTTGAGATAAATCCAAGTAATCTGTTTGCCTTGTTGCGCACACTTAGGCACTGCTGCCTTGGCTTTAGGTTTCTGCTTACCATGACTCCCAAGTCCTTTTCACACTCTGTATGATGAAGCTCTACTTCACCTAGTTTATAGCTTCGAGGGTTATTTTCATTACCAAGGACAAGTATCTTACACTTATCCACATTGAACTTCATCTGCCATTTTTCACACCAAGACATTAATTTGTCTAAATCCTCCTGCAGTTCATTGCTATCCTCCTCAGAATGAATCATACGGCCTATCTTTGTATCATCAGCAAACTTGCTCATGTCACTCGTAATCCCTTCATCAAGGTCATTAATGTAAATTATGAACAAGAGAGGGCCTAAAACTGATCCTTGTGGAACGCCACTAGTAACTAAGCCCCATTCTGATTTGAACCCATTAATGGAAACTCTCTGCTTACTATTGGTAAGCCATGCCTCTATCCATGCTAGAACGTTACCTCCTATACCATGAGCTGCCACTTTTCTTGAGTCTCTTGTGAGGTACTCTATCGAAGGCTTTACTAAAATCCAAATAAACAATATCATATTCTTTATCACTGTCTACTGCCTCAAATGTTCTATTGAAGAACGTCAGTAAGTTTGTAAGGCAGGAACGACCTCTCGTGAATCCATGCTGAGATTCATTTATCAAGTTATGCTCTTCAAGGTGACTTCTAATAATCTCAGCTATAATTGATTCTAGTAATTTGCCAACTATAGATGTCAGGCTTATTGGACGGTAATTTAAAGGAGTGGACTTATCCCCTGATTTGAATATAGGAACCACATTGGCCATCTTCCACAACTCTGGCACAACACCAGTAAGGATGGATGCACTGAACACACTCGTTAATGGCTGACTAAGTTCCATCTTGCATTCCTTAAGTACCCTGGAAAATAACTCGTCGGGCCCCGGGGACTTATTTTGCTTCAGTTTGTCTATCTGCAAGAGCTGCAGTGGCTTACGGAGTGTACGTGTACTATTCATCAATACACTTGTACTCCCATTTCTCAAAGTTGCTTAATAAATTAGTGTAATAATCTCTACACAGTGTTGTTATATTCTTCTCACGGTGACCTTATACAGTATTAAAGTGACTTTAAGGAAGTATTACTGATTAATTCCTTATAGGTCAACGCCCTCGCAGCCCAGTCTTCTTAGTGAATGGCCAGATCATCAAGGCTCTTGGTGCCAACGGCATGATGTCCAACGTTAGCACCACAGCCTGGCTATCAGGAGTTGTATGACCTGAATGAATGAAAGGCATTCAGACTCGATTTGGAACTGGAGCACAGGTTCAATTCTTTAGATCAAAAGCCCTCTCACCAGTATGAGGGAACCTTCCTGGAGAAGTTAGTGTGTTCACCATACCATTTTATAGTGGGATATTTTGCACCATCTGCCAAGTCTCTTACTTTCATGGGGAATTAGTTGTGTGTGCAGAATTTAGGCCAATTTTTCAAGAATTTCAAAGGTGCAGATTAGAGTGTATCTCTCTTGCCTACTTTCCAAGTATAAATCGAGGGACTTCAAACGTTCTCCAGGTCTGCAATTTCGCTTGCCTTGAACAGAGCTGCTAGAGTACTCCAGGCTAGAGAGAACAAGTGACTTGAAGAATACCACTGGCTTGGCATTCCTTGTTTTGAAGGTTCCAGATATTCAGCCTATCATTTTCCTTGTGGTTAGGATAGTGATACTGTTGTTGTGATCCTTAAAGGTGATATCCTCTGATAAGATCACTGAAGTCTCTCACATTAGTCTACTGAATGATTCGAGTTTGTTTTGAACTCCATTCCAGTTTTTATTTTCTCACTCGTTCCATAACAAAGTACCTGAAACTTGCCCTCGCTGAGCATCATATTGTTGTCAGAGAATATAATATACATCTGCCCACTTTTCCAGCTATTCTTATCGCGCGCATTTTGTGGGCTATTACACCATGGTCACATTTGTTGAAGACTTACAAAGTCTGTGTACACCACATCTGCATTTTTCTTGTCTTCCACTGCATATAAGACTGTGCCTTAATGGTCAAGCAATTGCGAGAAGTAGCGACCTGCTCAAAACTCATGCTGCAACTGCAGAGATTCCATATAATAACAATCTTGCTTCTTAAGACTCAAAGATTTTGATAATGTGGGATATCAGCACTAACGAGCTATAGCTTTTCTTGCGATTGCTTTGCTGTCATCTTTGTAGAGTGGAACTATTTCAGTGGTTTTTAAGAACTACAGGACGATTCCTGTATCTAGGCCTGGCCCATGGCCGGGCTCAGAGAGAAGAGAAACTCTCTAAACTCTTCAAAGGTATAGGCTCAAGCTCTTCCTCCATTAAATATTCAAGGCACGAAGGCATTCTTCCTGTGCCACTGAGCTCATCCTCTCCAGATACTTGTTCCAGTCCATGTTGGTCATATTTTCTTCCCAGCATATTTCACCACGGTCATGATTTATTTGCTCTGGTAATTCTTTTGTTGTTAAAACTGAACTTCCTGCATGGACCCTCGTGACGGACTTCATTTTGCTGCTGAAGATTAGTGTGTACGGAAATTTCAACCTCGCTTAGGTTATGGTCCAAATTAGTTGTTTTTGACACCATTGTTTGTGAATATAAGGTCAAGGGTAATTTTTAGTTTGGTCGGTTTAGCTACCTGTTGAATTAAGGCAGTTTTAATAGTTACATCGCTTCAGACTGTTCATCTGAACTCAGGGAACTTTTTCTGCTATTATAATCTGTGCTACATACTTCCATTTTAGATGTAAACTGAAATCGCCAAAGAACAAGATACTTGAGGCCGGTTTTTGAAAGATTTTCAATAATTTGTATTCGAACTGCTGGGAAGTCGTATCTGGTGGCTAATAAACAAATACAAAAACTAGATTCTGATTTTCAATTTTTACTTCAACTACATCTGTGGTGCTAAGTAATGACCGACTCTCTCATGTACACATCAACCCTCTCCCTTGATGTCCGTTTATGTTTTGTCGCATTTGGCCAGACTGTACTCAGGGATCTGTATTTCATTATCAAAATAATCTTTAATATGCGATGCTGTGAAAGCCGCAAACAATGCAAGTGTCGTGTAACTCGTTTTAAGACCTTGTATGTTTGTAAATATAAATGTTATATTATGGGTTTCTGTGGTGGGGAGTTTTTATCTGTGGCTCTGAGTCAGTCACTGGTTTTGTTTGCAGTCCAGCATGGCTCCAAGGTGCTGCTACATTCTTCTTATTACTTGTTATTATTTTTCACTTCTTGACATTTTAAAAAATCACTGCTGTCCTATGTAGCTGGCCGTTCACGAGGTCTTACTCGCCTTGTTCTCTTTATATAGAATGATGGACAAATTGTATCATTACATTATTTCTTATCAAGCTAACACTTTTGGATAGAATATTTACAGCTCTTGGACCGACATATAACTATTTAGGCGATGGTGGAATCTGTTTGGCTTGTCCTATGAACATCTTCCATTTCTTGTATCAGTCCCTGTCTGCTACCCTCTCCTTCCATGAATACTGCCCAAACACTTGGGTTTTTTTTTTTTGACTGTGGACCGTGGGCTTAGAATTAATAACTATCTAATTTTCAGTACTCGCAACTGATTCAGTTGATCATGATTTTGTACTAGGGTTGGAGGCAGTGAAAGTACTGTTTCTTTGTACTTCGTTTACAGGACGTGTATCGTCCACTGTGTATGCACCCATGTCTGCATTTTCAGTTGAACTCAGAACATGGCTCTATGTAATATCCTCAGCATGTGTTTCACCCTCCTGCTCTGTACAAGGTTCTCCTATGCAATCGTGATTCTCTATCGGTTTGACTATAGTCTGAATTTATTTTTTTTATTTTTCATGCAGGGTTTCTATCAGACCAGCCCTTGTGGCTTAGCGCTTCTTTTTTATTATAATAATAATCTACCTGTAGATGAATGGTTCAGAGAACCGACATGTTGATAAATTCTACTCAAGATTGATGGACTGAACACATCGACTCAAGGTTGAGGGACTGATTACCTCATTCTCCTCCTGTTCTTCAAGTTTCTCCTACGTATGGACTGATGAAGCCACTGTGTGGCGAAACGTTTCCTCAATAAAGATACCCAAGAGTTGCACATGTGTCTAATTTATCAATAATCTACCTGACCAGACAGAAGTAGCTCTACACAATTACATTTTTGTCTTAATCACATATCCAGAAAATAGAGTTGATTTTCAGACCATTCTCCCTGTCTACATCAGTTAAACCAATACAATACAGATATGTAAAAGTTCTGTAAAATTAACAGAAGACAGATTTCGGATACATTACATGATCGGAGTACAAAGTACAAATCATGTCCATGATACTCTAGAAAGACTATTGAGGAAATGGACAAATTATTTAGAGTGCTTTTAAAAGACTGAAGTACCCTCAGATTATGAAGATCTTCACACACCCGGCTGTCACAGGTGTACCTCGCACATCTGGCCGTCATGTGCTTACCTCCCGCAGTTAGCCATCATACACAAATAACCCGCACATAAAAGAGAGAAGCTTACGACGACGTTTCGGTCCGACTTGGACCATTGACAAAGTCACACTAACCAGAGGTAGAGCAGGACGGCTATATATAGGCAGGAAGAGGTGGTGGTGGCAGTAGTAGTAGTAGTAGTAGTAGTACAAGAGTTGTATATAATACCGACAAGATGAAATTAAGACACATGCACAACACCCGGGCATCCCCATCATAGACGTTTCGCCATCCAGCCAGCCACTGGATGGCGAAACGTCCACAACAAAGACAACCAGACGCCGCACATGTGTCTTAATTTCATCAGTAGTTGTAGTAGTAGTAGAAGAAGGGGTAGTAGTGGTAGTGGTAGAAGTGGGAAATAAGGAGGACGAGCCAGTCAAATACAAAGGAAGGGGAGCACTGCAAGAGAGCTAGGTGCCCACAGAGGGAGAGCAAGCGCACAGAGGTGCGTGAAAGGGGAAGTGGTGAAATAAATGAAGAAGGAACAGAAACACGAGACAGGAGAGAGAAAGACAACCCAGAGGAGAAAAGGAAAGAGGAAAAGGGGGAAGAGGAAGAAGAAAAGAAAAAGAAAAAATGAGGATTCAGGTTAAGTCACGGGTGTTCTGAAGTTTGGAGCATTTTACAATGTAGTGGGAGAGGAAGGCATCTACAGAGACGAAGCCAGGGCTAAGATTCATACAAGGAAAGTTGTGTATTAGAGAGGATTCAACTAGACGGCGACTGTTCGAGTTGGAAGTAGGGAAGACAGTTTTAGCAGAAGACCAGTCAATAGGATGGCTATGATCTCTGACGTGACAGAAAAGAGCATTGTTAGTGTCGGCAAGCCTAATCTCAGTAGTAGTAACCAGTTACCAGTAACCAGTGTACCAGTAGATGACTCACTACCAACCGTCTCTGCCTGAGTCACTGTCTGTATTCATATTGCCGCTGACCACAGCAGTATTTCAAAGACCCCCCACATATGGGTACTGTGGGCGGTCAGTTATACGAGAGTGAGCAAGGAGGCAGGTCACGGCTGTTTGGCTCTTCCATACTTACCGTTATAATTATACGTACTTCCAGCCTACGTGAGTATTACTTTACCCTATCCACGTGTTCGAACCCCCACATGATAAATGGTGGCAGCGATGATCTCTGACGTGACAGAAAAGAGCATTGTTAGTGTCGGCAATCCTAACACTATTTTTGTGCTCCCTAAGTCTGTCAGAAAGAGATCGACCAGTTTCTCCGAAGTATTGAAGAGGACATGAGGAGCAAGAAATAGAGTAGACACCAGGAACATCTGTAGAGGGAGGAGAGGTATGAACGAGATTAGTGCGAAGAGTGTTCGTCTGGCGGAAGGTAAGCTTGATGTCTAAGGGACAGAGAGAATTGTTGAGATTAGAAAGACCGGAAATGTAGGGAAGGCAGAGGATAGAAGAGTTCTGCCTTCCCTACATTTCCGGTCTTTCTAATCTCAACAATTCTCTCCGTCCCTTAGACATCAAGCTTACCTTCCGCCAGACTAACACTCTTCACACTAATCTCGTTCATACCTCTCCTCCCTCTACTGATGTTCCTGGTGTCTACTCTATTTCTTTCTCCTCCTGTCCTCTTCAATACTTCGGAGAAACTGGTCGATCTCTTTCTGACAGACTTAGGGAGCACAAAAATAGTGTTAGGCCTGCCGACACTAACAATGCTGTTTTCTGTCACGTTAGAGATCATAGCCATCCTATTGACTGGTCTTCTGCTAAAACTCTCTTCCCTACTTCCAACTCGAACAGTCGCCGTCTAGTTGAATCCTCTCTAATACACAACTTTCCTTGTATGAATCTTAGCCCTGGCTTCGTCTCTGTAGATGCCTTCCTCTCCCACTACATTGTAAAATGCTCCAAACTTCAGAACACCCGTGACTTAACCTGAATCCTCATTTTTTTTTCTTTTTCTTCTTCCTCTTTCCCTTTCCTCTTTTCTTTTCTCCTCTGGGTTGTCTTTCTCTCTCCTGTCTCGTGTTTCTGTTCCTTCTTCATTTATTTCACCACTTCCCCTTTCATGCACCTCTGTACGCTTGCTCTCCCTCTGTGGGCACCTAGCTCTCTTGCAGTGCTCCCCTTCCTTTGTATTTGACTGGCTCGTCCTCCTTATTTCCCACTTCTACCACTACCACTACTACCCCTTCTTCTACTACTACTACAACTACAACTACTGATGAAATTAAGACACATGTGCAGCGTCTGGTTGTCTTTGTTGTGGACGTTTCGCCATCCAGTGGCTGGCTGGATGGCGAAACGTCTATGATGGGGATGCCCGGGTGTTGTGCATGTGTCTAAATTTCATCTTGTCGGTATTATATACAACTCTTGTACTACTACTACTACTACTACCACCACCACCACCACCACCTCTTCCTGCCTATATATAGCCGTCCTGCTCCACCTCTGGTTAGTCATACACCAGAGCACTGCTTACTCAAGATGCATTACTCTAACAGAGTGAAGATCAAACCAGCGACTGGCACAACCAATGAGTCGTCCAAACTAGCACTTGCAGCTGTCATTAGTGGCAGGCTGCAAGTCAAATGTAATGCGATTTTATCGCTCAAAGAGGCCTTTGTTGTCGTCTGTACAGACGACACAGAGGCTGAGAAACTACTTACCACCACTGCTACTACCACTCTACGAGACCAGGGATTTCTTGTCTTGACTTCCCCAGCACTGAGGGCCAGTAGAACTGTGTTCCTCAAGCAACTCGACAACCTTATCACTGTACAGGCCACTGAAGAAATCAAGTCATCTATCGAAGCAAAGAACCCTTGGGCCAAGGTGGACTTCATTACAAAATACCCAATGCTTCATCCATGCTGAAGGTCACCTTCAGTGACGTCAACATGGCAGCCAGAGCTCTCGCTGAGGGCCTGGCTCTTCACTACTTTCACATCAACCCAGCCTTCATCGAAGCAGAGAAATTCCAACATATCTCACAGTGCTATAATTGTTACTCATACTTACACACCACAAATGATTGTCCTACCAAGGACAAGAAGTTCTGCTCCACCTGTGGCCGTGAGGGTCATGACTTCAAGAATTGCACTACTGCTTCACCACCTAAATGCTTGAACTGCAAGAATGACCACCATACTTGCTGCCAGTGCCCTACCAGAAGATACATACTCAAGAAACAACAACAACAAAAGAAACCCAACCCACAAGCAACCACATATTCTGATATCGCCAAGCTTCAAGCAGACACTACCAAGATACTACATGCCACGCAAGCTGCTCCCACCACTACCCTGCCAGCACCTACTGCCGACTCCACCAAGATTCTTTGTTTCATTATGTATGCTCATGTACAGAATGCAGCTGAGCCTGGTTCCTTCAACACCACCATCAATGAACTTTTCAAACTAAATAATATGCCTGGCCTCACATTCCCTGCATCACCACCTTCCACTGAGATCCTAAAATCTACTGCAAATATTACCAGCATCACTGCTGCTCCACCGCTGTCACAACCTCCACTAGACACAAGAGATGGACCAATCAGAGACCACTGAGACGTCGGCAAACCCCACCAATGAGAGTCCACTACCGCTTGCATCCACTGCTAGAGCAACTGACCAGTCGGAAATCTCGCCTTCACCAGTTCAGCCACCAGCAAAGAAAGCAAAAACACAAGAAACTGCGGATGCACCTCATGGTGCCACTGACACTGCTGCACCACAACAAGTCCGATATCTGAAGGGTGTATACTTCTACACAACCAAGCAGTATAAGAACACAATGCTGTCTTCAGAAATCCATCAGCACCTCCAGGACGGAACAGTCAAGTATACCTACGACCAAACTGTTGCATACACCACTGCAGACATGACCAGACTACTCACTGCCAACACCCAACACCTTGTGGAAGTCGAGTACACGTCAAAGAAGAAATTCAGGATGCTTCAGAATGGGGACCTTGAAGACGGTACCCTCGTCTAGCACGACTATCCATGACCATTCACCATGAAGATAAGTTTACCCAGCACTTTGCTGTCCGCTAAAGCTGGGGTGTAGCTCCAATCGACCCTGTAACTGCTGCCTCTGCCCGACTGCGCTTCTCTTTGGGGAAGTCAGCGTAAGATAGAAGACGACACCCTCCAACCGGAGGGCCAAGAAAGAAGAAAGATGATGATGATTGTCACCCCCCACCCGGGGGCAACTGCCGGGTCACCATCTGGAGAAGACCTGGGCCGGAAGTACCAGCGAATCAACATGAATGAAAATGAACACCAACACACGACACTCTACACAGGAGAGCACAGCGCTAGCACGATCGACACCATGCGTTGCCCTTCTAGGGCAGGGTTGGTGCCAGAGCCCGAGTTTGTAGCTCACAAGATGAGGGGGGTACTTGTGCCTCCTCCCATGGGAGACTTAGGTCTCAGACACTCCCTAGACAGGGAGCCAGTGCCGGGCCACCACTTGGAAGGGCCCAGGCCGGGAGAATACCGGCGAATCTTTAACAGCAACAACCTCTGGTTAGTGTGACTTTGTCAATGGTCCAAGTCGGACCGAAACGTCGTCGTAAGCTTCTCTCTTTTATGTGCGGGTTATTTGTGTATCGTTCCAATCACGGTATTGTGCCTTTTTTGTTAGTTAGCCATCATAGTTGTACCTCACACAAAAAACGCAAGTACGCAGGCACACGTACGTATAAGGTAAGTGCTATATTTCATACATGAATTCAGATATATATAATAATCCAGTTGAAAAAAAAAATAAGTTGTGTAACATTACACGTTTACTTGACTGGCAATATATGTATATCGAAGTAACATAAGATAAATGTGCAGGATGGCACCGTGTGCCCTCGAAAAAAGGTTGGAGGAGTCAGGCCTATTGCGATCTTAGAAAAAGGACAATAAATATTATTGTATATATTGCTTTTCACTAATTTTATACTGCTGAGTTTTTCGTCAACAGCTAAAATGAAAAATTCATGATTTATTAGCTTAAATATATAGGTAGGATGTAACAACTACAACTCTCATTGTGTTCATTGGTTGAAAGCTTTAACTGACTGCCTACGCTGCTAACTACCTGCTTGCTTGCTTGCTTAGCAGTTCGTGCCAGGCTCCAGGTACAAGTAACCTGACGTTGCATCTGCAGAACCTGTTTTGTGCTTTCTCTCTCTCTCTCTCTCTCTCTCATCCTGCTGGAAACTCCTCCATCTCTGCTCTGTCTGGGAAAATGCTGTTCTCCTCAGCTTGTGATATTTAGACTCGGTTTTTAGAAGAGTATCTCTCCCTCGGTGAGCTGGGAAAATATATCTCATAATTCTGTGTAACTTAGTTCACAGAATAATTTAGATTGTGATATTTGACGTTTTCAGAGGATGTCTCGTGAAGACACTATATCTCTGGTCTCGAGTTTAACTCTCGACCTATATTTGTTCTGGCATCTACACACTGTCACAGTTGGGAGACGAACTGTTGAACTCAGTTTCAGTAATAAAGAAGCTTAGCCTTTTTAGGAGGATCTGCTGAAGATCTCTAGCATCATTTTCTTCTCCTTGATTCCTTGCCTGACGCTGTGCTGTTTTCTGCTATATCAAAAATTATTGCTGTTTGGTGATGGGTCGACATACTCCTCAAGCAGGCTATTTGATTGCCACGATGGTCCAGAAGTTAACTTATTTAGGGACTTGCTCTTGTCAGTCACATTATATGTCTACATAGAGTCATAGTACATACTGAGCACTTACACAAAACACACACTGTAGTGTGTGTTTTGTGTAAGTGCTCAGTATGCTATGATTAGATGTACTCATAAGTACTACATTACTGTAGTACTTATGAGTACATCTAATCATAGCAATGTACCAGATGGTACATATTAATAGTAGTACAGTATCTTATCAAATGTGCTCATAGCACAATATATGTACAGAATAAATATGATGCATAAGCATACTAAGTTATATACCAAGAGTTATGTAGAAGCTTATCTCCTCAATTATTCAAGTTACATTAAATGTAAATATTACCACCTAGACACCTGTTATTAAAGATCTCAACTTATATTTGATTGGTTTATATTCGTCCAGTTGCGATCCAAAATGCGCTCATGAGAAGCCACCTAATTTACAGGAAAATTGGACTAGAATACTCTGACAAACTATTACAAAACCAGAAAAGGGCTAGATACTAGAAGGGGATCAATAAGTTGACCTAGTGTTCCCTGGCGATATATTCACTTAAAAATGCAGCTTTTTGTAACAAGTCCATGTTGCCAGGGCTGCAGTGAGTATGGCAAGTTAAGAGGCTGCCACAATGCTGAAATCAACACAGCTCGGTTTTGGTGTTCAACAAGGCTGTGAAGCTGCAGACCATGCAACCTGGGTATATATTACTAAACTGTCAGATCAAAAAGTCTTTATAAAACTGGAATTTGCCAAAGCATTTAACTTAGTCAGAAGGGATGCTGCTCTCTATACAGTTTCTAGATACTTTCCCTCCCTCTATCCTTTCAATCGTGCTAAAGTGTTACTTCTAAACTCCTGTTTGGGGAACATGAAATTTACTCATGTGAAGGAGTGCAACGGGGGTACCGTATCGTGCCTTTTCCAATCTGTCTGGTCATCAAGGAAGGTACAGAAACAGTCCAGTGAGCACATTATCTGGTTCTTGGATGATGGTACCTCGGCTGGCATTAGTCTCTCTCCTAGAGGACATCAGGAAAATTAAAGACATGGGAGAGAGCCAGGGCCTAACTTGAAACCCCTCCAATTGCGAAATTTCTAACAGGTCACTAAGGATATTAGTGCTGCTCTGCCAGGAGCACGAGCCAGTGATCTAGCCAATAGCATTCTCCTCGGTGCTCTTCTCGGGTTCAATGCTTCTAGAAAAAATCTTAAACCTCAGGCTTATGGAAGGTGCTCCTAGCTTTCAACTGTCCAAAACTCAAGGAATATGACTTCCTCCTAAAGACCACGGTAAAGAGTGTACTGAATCTTTCCCTTGAAGACGGTCAGAGGTTGCAAGCCTCACTTCCAGTCAGGCTTAGGGGACCGGGAATACGTAAACCTCCCCAGATTTCATTACCAGCTTTCTTATCCTCCTCCATTGCGCCAGATGAGCTAATAAAGCAAATTCTTTCAGACAATCTTGGTGACTTAGCAGGAATACAAGATCCAAGCTGCACCAGGGCCATTATCAAGTGGGAGAGACTTGCTGCTCCAACGTCAAAACCCAATGCAGCACTGGCCTACATTCGTGGTGGAATTGTCCCATGCTTGGGGCCGCAACATCTAACAGGGAGATTGCCTGTCTCCAAGCTGTGAGTGTACAATATCTGGGGCTTCCTCTAAACAGTTCCCAAAATGGTAATGGGAAAACGCCTCGACCCACAGACCCTTCATATTGCAGTGGTCCTCCACCTTGTTGCCCCAAGTCATACGGAATATACGCGTATTTGCGGCGATATGCAAGCCGGCCAATATGGTGTACACAGTCTAAACTGCTTCAAAACCCAATCTGGCATACGAGACACAATGGAGTCATCATACAGAGGAGCCTTGCTGCAGCTGGGTGCCTGGCTGAGAAAGAAAGCCCCGATCCCGAGCATCCAGCAATACTCACAAACCTGCAAACCGCCCGTAAGGGATCACCATCTATCCTTGGAAGAATGGCAAGCTTTTAGAACGAGACTATACCTGCATGTCGACTCTGGCTGACACCTACATCCATCACAGCATTGGGAAACAGTTTGTGTTGCAGATCACAGGGAAGAATACAAAATCAAAAAGTACAGAGACATAAGCCATCAATATCAATTTGTCCCAGTGGGATAAGAGACCTTGGAATCGTGAAGAAAGAATGCCACACATTTCTTCAAAGAACTGGGTTCCAGATTCACTGACTCCATTAGGGACCACGGGCTGGCCAATTCATGTTCCAGCGTCTAAGCACGGCCATCCAGAGGGGGAAATGCTTGTTGTATCCTTGGCTCGGGTAGTTGTTTCAGGTAGTACTCAGATAATCTCGAAGGAGCTGGAGAAAAGACTCATAAACTTTGATATATTATACTACTGTATTCATGTTTGTGCCTTTTAAATAATTTCAGACCTAAAAAAAAAATATGTATATATGGAATGGTATAAGAAGACTAGTGCTCAGGTGGATTCTAAGAAGACAATACACAGACTTCTCCTAAATTAAGGGACTCCATATATTGCACGAGAGGTGGACCATATACATACGTCGTGCCGAATAGGTAAAACTGGTCAATTAGCAAGAACTCATTTAAAATTAAGTCCTTTCTAAAATTTTCTCTTATACGTTTAAAGATATATACATTTTTTCATTATGTTAATATAAAAATTAATAATTTTGTACCAAAAGAACCTTAGAAAACTTACCTAACCTTATTATAACAAGCGCAATTTAATTTAGCCTAATCCAACTAAATATATTTTAGATAAGTTTACAGTAATTTAATAATAAACACAATGAAATATATTTTTTCAGTTAGATTCAGAATGATTTTTGCAAAATTATTACTTACACAAATTTTGGCTTGCCTTATTCGGCAAGAAGAGCGTTGCTATTTAAGCCAAAATAGCAAGTTTTACCTATTCAGCACGACACACACACACACACACACAATATATATATATATATATATATATATATATATATATATATATATATATATATATATATATATTTAACAAGTCGACCAGGAGGGGTGAAAGAGAATGAAGCTGCCCTAAACTTTCCAAGTTTTGAACATTTCTTCAGGAGCAACACATGGGAGGGTGTGGAAATCTTTGTGTTATATCACAGCAACAATCCAGTTTGTGACAGAACCAACTAGACGAAACAATCTGCTTGACTTGGTTCTTGCCAACAAAGAATCACTAGTTAATAATCATGAGGTTAATGATGAGCTAGGATAAAGCGATCACAAATCACTTAGTTTCAATACATCATGGAATTGCCTAGATAATTGCAATCAAGTAGCTGTCCCAGATTTTCGCTTGGCCAACTTCATGGGTATGAGAAATTACCTGGGTGGGCTAAATTGGGATGTCCTTACTATGTGTCAGGTATGCAGGGTTGGTTGCCAATATGACTTATTTCAGAGCATAGAGCTGGATGCCCAGACAACCTTTGTCCCAAGTAGGGAAGTTAGATCTAACAAAAATGATCCCAAATGGACAAACAATAGATTAAAACATCTCATTGGTCAAAAGAGAGGCATATATAGGCGTATCAAAAGAGGGGATGGGCAGTTAAGAAATCAAAATAATTAGAGAGAGAAATAAAAAAAAGAAAAAGAAAAGCAAAAATGGATTATGAGGCTCGAGTCGCAAGGGATTCGAAGACTAACCCGAAAGGGTTCTTTCAGGTATACAGAAGTAAGATTACGGACAAGATAGGCCCACTTAAGAGTACCACAGGCCAGATCACTGACAGTGATAAGGAAATGTGTCAACTTTACAATACCTACTTAATCTCTGTTTTTACTCAGGAAGATACTAGCAAAATTCCAGAAATAATAAATTATGTAGAACAGGATGATAAATTATGCACGATTGCGGTAACTAGCGACATGGTCCTCAGACAAATAGAGAAACTAAAACCTAACAAATCCCCAGGCTCTGATGAACTGTTTGCAAGGGTTTTAAAGGAATGTAAAGAGGAACTTTACATACCTTTGGCTAATCTTTTCAATATATCACTACAAATTGGCATAGTGCCAGACAAGTGGAAAATGGCAAATGTAATACCTATTTACAAGGTCCTTAGCTTCGAACTACAGACCAATAAGCCTTACCTCCATAGCTAGTAAATTTATGGAATCAATAATTGCAGAAGCAATTCGTAGACATCTTGAAAGGCATAAATTGATTAATGAATCTCAGCACGGTTTTACAAAGGGGTGTTCCTGTCTTACGAATTTACTTTCTTCACTAAGGTATTTGAGGAGGTAGATCATGGTATTGAATGAGAGATTGTGTATATGGACTTCAGTAAGGCTTTCGATAGATTTCCACATCAGAGGCTGTTGAGAAAACTTAAGGCACACGGAACAGGAGAAATTTTTTCCTGGGTAGAGGCATGGTTGACAAATAGGCAGCAGAGAGTTTGAATAGATGGGGAAAAATTAGAATGGGGGCACATTACGAGCGGTGTTCCACGGGGGCCAGTGTTGGGCCCCTTGTTCACAATCTACATAAACGACATAGAGGAGGGAATAAATAGCGACATAAGCAAATTTGCTGATGACACCAAAATAGGCCGTCCAATTCATTCTAATGAGGACATTAGAGCACTCCAGGATGATTTGATTAGACTGATGCAGTGGTCGGAGAAGTGGCAGATGCAGTTTAATATAGACAAATGCAAAGTTCTAAATGTTGGACAGGAAAATAACCATGCCACATATAAGCTAAATAATGTAGATCTTAATATTACGGATTACGAAAATGATTTAGGAGTTCTGGTTAGCAGTAATCTGAAACCAAGACAATAGTGCATAAGTGTTCGCAATAAAGCTAACAGAATCCTTGGCTTCATAGCAAGGAGTATAAATAAAAGAAGTCCTCGGGTTGTTCCTTATATGCCACCTTTATATCAACAATCTCTTAAATCTTTAATATATATATATATATATATATATATATATATATATATATATATATATATATATATATATATAATATATATATGACTAGGCCTCATTTAAATTATGCTGCGCAGTTTTGGACACTGTGCTCCAGGTACTACAGAATGGATATAAATGCTCTGGAAAACGTACAAAGGAAGATGACAAAGTTGATACCATGTATCAAAAATCTTCCCTATGAGGATAGACTGAGGGCCCTGAATCTGCACTCTCTAGAATGGCGTGGAATTAGGAGGGATATGATTGAGGTGTATAAATGGAAAACAGGAATTAATAAAGGGGATGTAAATAGCGTGCTAAAAATATCTAACAGAGACAGGACTCGCAGCAACGGTTTTAAATTGGAAAAATTCAGATTCAGGAAGGATATAGGAAAGCACTGGTTTGTTAACAGAGTTGTGGATGAGTGAAAAACTCATAGAAAAACCGTCATAGAAGCTAAGACGTTGTGTAGTTTTAAAAATAGGTTAGATAAATACACAAGTGGGTGTGAGTTGAACCTGACTAGCTTGTGCTACTAGGTCGGATGCCGTGCTCCTCCCTTAAGTGACGTGACTGACCTGACTAGGCTTAAGCGGGTGGGAGAATTGGACCTGCAGGCCAGTAGGCCTGCTGCAGTGTTCCTTCTCTCTTATGTTACGTTCTCTAGCTTTACGAATCAGCAGGAGAATGAACCCAGTAACGGTCACTAACAGGTAAGCCCAGGAGTCGAAACTAGACCCCAGCAACCACAAATGAGTGCTTCTTTAACCAGGCTGTTGCTTTGGGCAGCTCTCACTATCTGTTATCTGTTATACAAGCACGTTCAGAACTAAGCTCTCAAAGGTGATCCTTCATGCCACGAAAGTCTAGTGTTATTAATAATGACGGTTAAACACCTACAATGATTACTTGTTCCCTGGGAAAGGGGAGGGGAGGGGTGGGGGTCGCTGCCTCCAAGATTTGCGGAAGGCACTATCTACCTACACACCCTCCCCCACCCTGTCTTACTGCAGCCTCTGCTCACTCACCACTAGTCACTGCTGCTGTCGTCACCACAGTCACTGCTGCAGTCATCGCTACAGTCACTGCTGCAGTCTTTGCCACAGCCACTGCCAGTCATCGCTAGAGTCACTGCTACAGTCATCGCTACAGCCACTGCTGCAGTCATCGCTACAGTTACTGCTGCAGTCATTGCTGCAGTTACTGCTGCAGTCATCGCTGCAGTTACTGCTGCAGTCATCGCTGCAGTTACTGCTGCAGTCATCGCTGCAGTTACTGCTGCAGTCATCGCTGCAGTTACTGCTGCAGTCATCGCTGCAGTTACTGCTGCAGTCATCGCTGCAGTTACTGCTGCAGTCATCGCTACAGTCACTGTTGTAATCACCGCTAGTCAGTGGCACAGTTTACCAACACTTATATTAACACTTGGAGATTTTTTTTACCTCTGGCACTATGGTGAGAGTGCAAGCAATATTGGTCAGTTGTTGCATGATGCAGGTACTGCTACTCCCCGCCACCCTACACTTACCTTTATGCCGCTTCACTCAACTGTACCTCACACATACCTGAAACAGTAAAAAAAAAATATATATAAATTTTCGTCAATAACGAATCACCTTCATAGAGAGGAATTTTTGTTAACATACCAGACGTCTGGCACCGATGGAAGATAAAAAAAAAATGAGGAAACACATTCACAACCTTTCATTCAACGTAAGAATGGAAGAACACTGCAGCAGGCCTACTGGCCCACACTAGGCCACCTGAGACAGCTCCATCCCGTCTTTAGAGTGCAGAAAGTTAAAGTAACAGAGATATTACCTCTAAAACAACAGTACAAATATTAGTGAGGTTCTACCAATATATACAAACATACTGACGGTCAAGCACAAAATGTCACAAGTTTCAAGTCAAAAATATTTACTCTAACCTAGATTTATGTCTCCTTACAAGACTGATGAAAAATATTATATCTGATTACTGAGAGTGAGGAGTTAACCACCACTGTGTAGTGTTAACCACCACTGTGTTAACCACCACTGTGTAGTGTTAACCACCACTGTGTGGTGTTAACCACCACTGTGTAGTGTTAACCCCCACTGTGTAGTGTTAACCCCCACTGGGTAGTGTTAACCACCACTGTGTAGTGTTAACCACCAATGTGTGGTGTTAACCACCACTGTGTAGTGTTAACCATCACTGTGTAGTGTTAACCACCACTGTGTGGTGTTAACCATCACTGTGTAGTGTTAACCATCACTGTGTGGTGTTAACCATCACTGTGTGGTGTTAACCATCACTGTGTGGTGTTAACCACCACTGTTAACCACCACTGTGTAGTGTTAACCACCACTGTGTAGTGTTAACCATCACTGTGTAGTGTTAACCATCACTGTGTAGTGTTAACCACCACTGTGTGGTGTTAACCACCACTGTGTGGTGTTAACCACCACTGTGTAGTGTTAACCATCACTGTGTAGTGTTAACCATCACTGAGTAGTGTTAACCACCACTGTGTGGTGCTAACCATCACTGTGGTGTTAACCACCACTGTGTGGTGTTAACCACCACTGTGTAGTGTTAACCACCACTGTTTAGTGTTAACCACACTGTTCACCACTGTGTAGTGTTAACCACCACTGTGTAGTGTTCACACAATGATAGCAGCGTTAACCACCACTGTGTAGTGGTAACCACCACTGTTTAGTGTCTTAACACATTGTGTAGTGTTAACCACCACTGTTTAGTGTTAACCACCACTGTGTAGTGTTAACCACCACTGTTTAGTGTTAACCACCACTGTGTAGTGTTAACCACCACTGTTTAGTGTTAACCACCACTGTTTAGTGTTAAACCACCACTGTGTAGTGTTAACCACCAATGTGTAGTGTTAAACCACCACTGTGTGGTGTTAACCACCACTATGTGTAGTAGTTAAACCACCCACTGTGTGGTGTTTAAACCACCACTGTGTTAACACACCTACTGTGTAGTGTTTACCACCACTGTGCAGCGTTAACCACCCCTGCGTAGTGTTAACCACCACTGTGTAGTGTTAAACACCACTGTGTAGTGTTAACCACCACTGTGTAGTGTTCACTGTGTGGTGTTAACACACTGTGTTAGTGTTAACACCACTGTGTGGTAACCACACTGTGTGGTGGTCAATTCCTCAAACCGAGCAAGTGCAGTTTTAACCACACGAGAGAGGGTGTTAACCAAACACACTGTGTAGTGTTAACCACCACCGAGAGTAAGGTGTTAATCACCGAAAGTGTGGTGTCAACCACCACCGAGTGTGGTGTTAACCATCACCGAGAGTGAGGTATTAACCACCACCTAGAGAGGTGTTAACCAACCACCAGTGTGTAGTGTTAACCACCACCAAGAGTGTAGTGTTAACCACTGTGTAGTGTTAACCACCACCGAGAGTTAGGCGTTAACCACCACCGAGAGTTAGGTGTTAACCACCACCGAGAGTAAGGTGTTAACCACCACCGAGAGTTAGGTGTTAACCACCACCGAGAGGTAAGGTGTTAACCACCACCGGAGAGTAATGTGTCTAACCACCACCGAGAGTTAGGTGTTAACCACCACCGAGAGCGAGGTGTTAACCACCACTGTGTAGTGTTAACTTCTGAGTGCGTGGCTTTCACTACTGAAGTCTCCCAGGTCAGGCTGACACTAGTGAAGTCTCCCAGGTCAGGCTGACATAGTGAAGTCTACCAGGTCAGGCTGACATAGTGAAGTCTCACACCAGGTCAGGCTGACACTAGTGAAGTCTCCAGGTTGGCTGACACTAGTGAGTCTCCCAGGTCAGGCTGACTACTAGTGAGTTCTCCAGGTCAGGCTGACACTAGTGAAGTCTCCAGTCAGGTGACCACTAGTGGACGTCTAACAGATAGGCTGACACTTGTGACGTCTCCAGATCAGGCTGACATAGTGACGTCTCCCAGATCTAGGCTGACATAGTGACGTCTCCCAAGATCAGGCTGACAACTAGTGACGTACCAGATCAGGGCTGACATAGTGAACTCTCTCAGATAGGCTGACCATAGTGAAGTCTCCCAGGATCAGGCTGACCTAGTGACTGTCTCACAGATCAGGCTGACACTAGTGACGTCTCCAGTTCAGCTGACCACTAGTGACGTCTCCCAGTCAGGACTGACACTAGTGGACGTTCTCCCAGTCAGGCTGTGACACTAGTGATCGTTCCAGATCAGGCGGACACTAGTGACGTCTACCAGGATCAGGCTGACACTAGTGACGTCTCCCAGATCAGGCTGACACTAGTGACGTCTCCCAGATCAGGCTGACACTAGTGACGTCTCCCAGATCAGGCTGACACTAGTGACGTCTCCCAGATCAGGCTGACACTAGTGACGTCTCCCAGATCAGGCTGACACCTAGTGGTCGTCTCCCAAAGATCAGCGCTGGACTACTAGTGACGTCTTCCCAGATCAGGTGGACACTAGTGGACGTTCTCACCAGTCAGGCTGACACTAGTGAAGTCTCCCAAGATCAGGCTGACACTAGTGAAGTCTCCCAGATCAGGTGACATAGTGAAGTCTCCCAGATCAGGCTGCATAGTGAAGTTCTCACAGGTATTCGGCTGACACTAGTGAAGTCTCCCAGATCAGGCCTGACACTAGAGAAGTCTCCCAGGATAGGCTGCCACTAGTGAAGTCACCCAGGTCAGGCTGACACTAGTGAAGTCTCCAGATCAGGCTGACACTGTGAAGTTCCCATGATCAGGCTGGACACTAGTGAAGTCTCCCAGATCAGGCTGACACTAGTGAGTCTCCCAGATCAGGCTGACACTAGTGAAGTCTCCCAGATCAGGCTGACACTAGTGACGTCTCCCAGATTCAGGCTGGTGACACTAGGAGTGACGTTCTTCCAATCAGGTGTCACAGTGACGTCTCCGATAAGGCTGACACTAGTGACGGTATCCAGTTCAGGCTGACACTTGTGACGTCTCCCGATCAGGTGCACACTAGATGACGTCTCCCAGCATCAGGATGAACACTGTGACGTCTCCCAGATCAGGACTGACATAGAGAAGTCTCCCAGATCAGGATGACACTAGTGACGAGTCTCCCAGTCAGCTGACACTAGTGACTGTCTCCCACTTCAGGCTGTCACTGTAGTGAGTCTCAGATCTGGCCTGACACTAGTGAATCTCCAGATCAGGCTGTCACTAGTGAAAGTCTCCCAGATCAGGTCTGCACTAAGTGAAGTCTCCCAGATCAGGATGACACTAGTGAAGTTTCCCAGATCAGGTGGACATACTGAAGTATCCCAGTATCAGCGCTGTCTTTACTGAAGTCTCCCAGATCAGGCTGACACTTAGTGAAGTCTCCCAGATCAGGCTGACATTACTGAAGTCTCCCAGATCAGGCTGACATTACTGAAGTCTCCCAGATCAGGCTGACATTACTGAAGTCTCCCAGATCAGGCTGACATTACTGAAGTCTCCCAGATCAGGCTGACACTAGTGAAGTCTCCCAGATCAGGCTGACATTACTGAAGTCTCCTAGACAGGCTGGACCTTACTGAAGTCTCCCAGATCAGGTGACCTTATGAAGTCTCCCGATCAGCTGACATTATGAAGTTCCCAGTCAGGCTGACATTACTGAAGTCTCCCAGATCAGGCTGACACTAGTGAAGTCTCCCAGATCAGTGTGCATTACATGAAGGTCTCCAAGATCAGGCTGACATTACTGAGTCTGCAGATCACCCCCCCCCCCCCCCCCCGGTGACACCTTGTGAAGTCTCCAGATCAGGCTGACATTACTGAATTTGTCTAGGTCATTGCTAAAGATATCAACACAATTGTATTACCTCAACGTGCGTGTGATGGACTATAACCTGGAAACAGCTTTGTTCCTGCGTGTAACTATCAAATAGAATAGGGTAGCAGCACATCAAGAGACCTCCAAACACGGATTTCAGAACACCAATACGCAGACGGAAGGGAAGGTCTGAGGGATGCCTGTGTTCTACACCGAAATTTCAACACCCATTTAATCAACTACAAAGACGAATAACTCATCGCTAGGGAAGGAGACACTCAGTGTCGCAGGATCTTGGAATCATTCATCTAACAATTTTAACCAGAACAACGACTTTCCACAACACAGCTGAAAACTGCGAGGAAGTACTGAAAATTTCACACACATCCTCATTATCACTGAGTGATCTGACTTGAGTTACTCTTAAGTGGGCCAATCTGGTCTCTAATCTTACTTCTGTATACCTGAAAGAACCCTTTTGGGTTAGTCTTCGAATTCCTTGCGACCTTAGCCTCATAATCTCTTTTTTCTTTTCTTATTCCTTTTTTTTTCTCTCTTTAATTGAATATATTGATTTCTTAACTGTCCTTCCCCTCTCTTGATACGCCTATTTATGCCTCTCTTTTGACCAATGAGATGTTTTAATCTATTGTTTCTCCATAAATAACAAAAAGGCACAATACCGTGACTGGAACGATACACAAATAACCCGCACATAAAAGACAGAAGCTTACGACGACGTTTCCCGGGCCGACTTGGACAAAGTCCAAGTCGGACCCAAACGTCGTCGTAAGCTTCTGCTTTAAAGTTTCGGGTTATTTTTGTGTTGTTTCTCCATTTGGGATTACTTTTGTTAGATCTAATTTCCCTACTCGGAACAAATGTTGTCTGGGCAGCTAGAACTATGCTCTGAAAAACGTCATATTGGAGACCAAGACCACCTACCTAACCCATAGTCAGGACATCCAAATTTAGCCCACCCAGGTAATTTTTCAGTCCCATGAAATTGGCCAAGCGAAAGTCTGTGACAGAGATTTGATTGCAGTTATCTGGGAAATTCCATGATATATTGAAACTAAGTGATTTGTGATTGCTTTCCCCTAGCTCATCATTAACCTCAAGATCATTAACTAGTGATTCTTTGTTGGCAAGAACCAAGTCAAGTAGCGTGTTTTCTCTAGTTCTGTCACAAACTGTTTTAAAAAGCAATCCTGAACCGTATGAAGAAAGTCACTACACTCAACATTTCCTGTCACATTGTTCCAATCAATTTGTCTAAAGTTAAAATCTCCCCTTAACATTTTCATATCTAGACGCCTTATGAATTTCATCCCATAACAGCTTACTGCACACTATCAAGGTTTGGGGCCTATAAATCATACCCAAAATTAATCTGTCACGACCCTCGAGAAACTGTTGCCAGATTCTGTGTCTGATGTTTCTAATCTTATATCATGTCTAAGACAACAATTTAAATTATCTCGGACATATATCGCCACTCCACCACCCTTCATGTTGAACCTATCAGTGTGGAATAGTTTATAACCCTGTATATTGCATTCAGAAAGCATTTCTCTATCTTTCAGGTTGAACCAGGTCTCTTGTTATACCAATAATATCTATATTACCTGCACTTGCAAGTAATCTTAGCTCATCTATCTTATTTCTTAATTTGTATAGTAGGAGCTAGTCACTCGTTGCCCTCTACTCTCTCTCTGTTTGTTGATCAATTGCTTTGCCTTTACTAGCAACCTTATTCTGAATATTGTCATTTAAACATATCCCTGAGGTATCCCGGTAACATCTGCTGTTTTCAACCTTAATACTGCAGCCTGATTGTTTCCCACAAACACCCACACCTCTATGATCTATCAATTTAAAGTCCTAGACACGTCATCAATTACCCCCTCAATCGAATTGGCTAATGCAACCTACTTCAACCCCAGAGAGATGAACCCCATCTTGCCAAATAATTGGGAAGCATAATCCAGGTCTTAAGTCAGCACCTTTGTTCAATACCGGCTTTTGGAGAACCATTCTCTAGATTTTAGAATGATCTAGCCTACATCATTCGTTGAATGTATTGAGCCCCTGCCCAAAATAAAATTAGGCAGTCAATATATTTTAGGATAAAGTTCACCGCCACCAGCAACTGAGGTTGATTGCTATGAGTTAGAAAAATGCCCGTGCTGTTGTCGGGGGCGCTAAGTTTTACCAGGTGGGATTATAAAAATACAATCTCCCCGTTGTTTTTTGGAAGGGAGGGAGGGTGGATCGAATCTTCAATGCAGCCCATTCAAACTTAATATGAGGGCAGAGAAAGAGTGGTTAAAGGGGCTTGGAAAGGGCGGTCACAAACTTGGGTTAACACCAAAACAAGGGTTCAGGGATTAAAAATTATGACTTTACTGAAAAAATTTAAAAGTGCAATGAAAAAATAAAGTGTCTTATGACGTCGCAGCACCCGTTCCTTTAACATGGGCCTTGTATTGGCTAAAACCCAGTAGTTCGAAAAGAATTCAAGCGAGTTTTAACAACCTTTAATATTTTAAAAAGAACTTAAATAGTTATGCGTTCACAATCCTGAAAACCAAGATGTATTGCCTCTCGTGTAAATTATTTGAAGGTTTTAAAATTATGACTTGCATATCCCCAAAATAAAAAAAGATCAGATTAATAAACCTTGTGCTGTTTCAAAAAAATTTGAGGTAATCGATAAAATTCACAATACTTAGCTTCAAATTTTTTTTTTATTAATCGGATGTTAGAAGAAGTAGGAAATACGAAGTTACTAAACTCCTTTTGATGTTTTTTTTTTTTTTAAAAGAAACCCCAGGCCAAGTACAGTCCATAAAGAGTTAGCCCTGAAAAGAACAAGAACGATCAGAAAAGGGATTCTTTGTTGTAAAATGGTCTGTAGTGGAAGTCGCGTATTTCCCCCGTGCTTTCGGGCCAAAGCCCGGGGTTTACAATTTTTCTATTGAGTATTATTAGAGATCCTTTTTACGAGAGAGTAAAGAATTCGTCTTTGAAAATAAAGGGCTCTAATTATAAATTTCTTCCCATTTTGAACGGGAACCCCAGGCACTGCATAAAAAACTTGTGAAAAAAGAAAATCAAGATATGGAAGGAGCGGAGCCATACTGGTTGACCTGGCAGTTTAAGCCACTCTGAGATACTTGCTCATTCGCCTGGGGCCTGTTTGTCCCCTAGCTAGTTAAAATTAATAATTTGGCAAAATGTAAATTTTGGGCGAGACTACAAGTATATTTTTGGATGTGAGCGCCAGAAAGAGGTGCCAGGGTGACTAAAAGTGGTTATCTTAAAAATTTTTGGGTAGGGGTTTTTTTAAGGGCTGGAAATTTTATCGAAGTTTCTGTCTAAATTTTTTCCCAGGGGCTGATTTTGATGGTATGATAGCCTTTGAGCCTCTTTGGAAGACAGGGAATCTAGCAAACCCTTTAACGGATAGAGATTGTTAACCTCTGAAAAACTTACGCAGTACTGACTACGATCTACAATTTTTCTTTTAATGCGGAAAGGATGGTAGGTGCTGTGCCCTGCAGGATACCCCAATTGGGGATTCACTGCGCCCGTTTTTATTACCTTACAAAAATTTAAAATGCCACCAGAAATACTGACGAAAAAAAAAAAAAAAGCTGAACTATTAAATTGCTGAACTTTTAAGTTTTCGAGGCCTGGTCAGGGACGGACCCGGGGGCGTTGATCCCCCAAACCCTCCCGGTTATCCCGGTATATATCCTCACCCAGGTCTAAAAGGGCCAGATATCTGAAATACGAAAGGAGGGGACTGGCAGAGAAATAGCAAATATCGAATTAAGCTTAACGAAACCCAAAGGGGACAAAAAAAAACAGGAAAACTTTTAAAACGTTGTGAAAAATGAAAGAAACCCCTATTTTTTTTTTTATGCAAATTAGGGCAAAAAAAAAATTCGTATGGACCCCCGTTATACGAGTGGGCAGATGACGGCAAAAAAATGGTGAGATATGAAGTCCCAATATGACTCAGCGTTTTGCGGCCTTATTAACCGACTAAGGTGCAATTTAATTTTAAATTTTTTTGAGTTCAAAATTTTTATTTTTTTCAAAAATTTGATTTTATCCCAAACCAAAATTTGAAAAAAACAAAAAATGACATGGCCCGAAACCCGCCCCAGGTCGACCCTGGAACTTGTTCTCAAGAACGCAAGAAGCCCCTTTTAGTCCTTTTTCATTCATGGGAGGAAAAGGACCAGGGTATCCCCCAGTCCTTTAAAAACAAAGATACAGCCCCACTTCACAAGGTGGCAGGAAAGTGCAAATAATTACGACCGATTGCACTAAGTCCCCATCATAAAAATCTTGGAAAAGGGTTTTAAAACAAAGATGCCCAAACCCCTTTGGGTAACTCAGTTGCACAACCCAGGGCAGCTTGGGTTTAGAGCAAGTCGCTCCTGCCTATCCTAACTACTAGACCACTGTGACATGGTCTTGGACGCTCTGGACGACAAATTGCAGATGTAGTACAGACTTTGCGAAAGCCTTCAACAAGTGTGATCATGGTGTAATAGGACACAAAATGCGTGATAAAGGAATAACAGAAGTTGGTAGGTAGATTTATAACCCAACAAACAGACCACAAAGAGTAATAGTAAACAGAATAAAGTCAGAGGCGGCTACAGTGAAAAGCTCTGTGCCACAAGGTACTGTACTCACTCCCATCCTGTTCCTCATCCTCGTATCTGGCAAAGATAGAGATGTACACCATAGCACCGTGTCTTCTTTTGCGGATGACACCCGAATCTGCATGACAGTGTCATCCGTCGAAGAAAGTGAAAGTATCCAATTGGACATGAACCAAATCTTTAAATGGGCTGCATAAAACAATATAAAGTTCAACGAAGGAAAATCTCAATTACTCCGCTATGGAAAACTCGAGGAAATCAAAACTGTATCGGAGTATAAAACAAACTTCAGCCACACAACAGAGTGGTAAACTAATTCGAAGGACCTGAGAGTGATAATGTCAGAGGATCTCATTTTCAATCACAACAGTGTATCTACTACATCTGCTAGGAAAGTGATAAGATGATAATGAGAACCTTCAAAGCTAGGGATGCTAAGCCAATGATGATTCTCTTCAAACAGCAGGCGAAATTGCAGACCTAGAAAATATACAGAGAACTTTCATGGCACCTATAAATACGATAAACCACCTAAACTACTGGAAACGGTTGAAGTTCCTTGATTTATACCCCCTGAAACGCATGCGAGAAAGATAGTACATGATAATGTACACTTGGAAAATCCTAGAGAGACTAGTCCCGAACCTGCACACGAAACTCACTCCCTATGAAAGCAAAAGACTAAGCAACATCCTTCCAATGACAAGCAGGGGCGCCACGAGTACGCTAAGAGACAACACAATAAGTGTCAGGAGACCATTACTGTTCAACTGCCTCCCAGCATACATGATGGGGGATAACCAATAGACCCCTGGCTGTCTTCAAAAGGGCACTAGACAGGCACCTTAAGTCAGTTCCTGACTAGCCGGGCTATGGTTCTTACGTCAGTTTACGTGCGGCCAACAGTAAAAGCCTAGTCGATCAGGCCCTGATTCACCACGAGGCCTGGTCACGGACCGGGCCGCGGGGGCGTTGACCCCAGAAACACCCTCCAGGTATACTTCAGATGTACCTTATACAGGTGTTCAGCGACCATAAAATTTCAATTTTATCCACAACATTAAAAAAAGAATGCCTGAGTATCGAGGTGGGCGATGAGGAGTCAACTATTTACACTCCAAATGAGACATTTAGGAGCCACTGAATGTCACTGAATAACTGATGCTTCATCTAGACCTCAGCTGTCTTGCGGTTATTCCTTGTGTTGTTGCAATTTTATTTTACCTCATTGTGTTCACGCCACCAGAAGTGAATTTTGTTTTATAGCTATTGGTTAATTAGTAGTATGAGAAACATGGCAGCACTACTGACCATACCACTAACTGGCAAAGAACAAGCAAAGAAGCCTAAGTTGCCACTGAAAATTTATACGTATTATGCAATAGTAAAGTGTTACTAGAACATGAATTAATACCAGTTATACATAAACATTTAAGAGTGTTTAAACACCAACCAAACAAGTGATCTTTG
>NC_069444.1:34992310-35123524 GCF_026875155.1 Cherax quadricarinatus
TCAGTATGCACAACGAAAAGAGCTAGTCGGGGGAAGCTCTGGTGGGCATATTCCCCCTGGAAAAAACACGGTCCTGGGGATCTTGCCTGCTGGTCCGAAAACCAGAATAAAGGGAGAGTGACTAAAAAATGTCCCCACCCACAGAGCAATACTTGTCTTGATAAGAGGGACCCACGCTACAAAAAAACGGGGATTCAAAAAGTTTTAGAGATCCCCAGTGAATACAGAAAGGACCCCCTCTCATCCGCCTGTTACGGGTTTTCGTAACAAAAAGTCAGTACCCTTTTGTCCAAATTATCCATTAGAATTTCAGTTTTTATTAAATAGTGCTTCAGGATTACAATGAGGCTACAAACAGAGAAATTAAAATTTAAAAAAATTTATTAAATCTAGAGGTATATTTTTAAAATTTAAATAAATTTAAAATTAACCCACAGAATTTCAAAAAATACAATCCCGAGTTAAATATTATTGTGCTGAAAGCCATTCACATTTATAATTCTTATACCGTCGGGTACTTAACTTTTTAAATAGATTTTACAATATGTACAAGTAATGTGTATGTTTTAAGTGCTCTAAGTAGTTCGTTATGTCTCAGATCAACTAGACTTAAACAAGTGCTCAAACCCCTCTCAAACAAACTTCTTGACCGACTAAACCAGAACAGTCGCTTTGAACAACAAAAAGAATCTAAACCCAATAGCAATCAACAAGCAACTGCGACCAGAACAGGAAAAAGGGATAAATAACGACACAAAAGTGGGACCATCGCAATCCTCCACCAAAATTTTACAAAACTCCCATACTACTAAATTAAAGTTCGCATAAGAAAAATCCCCGACTGTATAATACACAAAAACCATAAAAAATTGGGTCAAAACTATCTCAGGCCCTAAAATTGCCAGAGTGTCTATGCAACACACAACCTCAGTACACTTTAAAAATCCTAAGTCTATACAAGTTCTTAACAGAGTTTACAAACTAACAAAAATAATGAGACAACAATCGCCCCCAACCACCAACGGTTAAGCAGACTGAATACTTCAAGCGAGGTGAGGACCCCCCCCCCCCTCGATCACGTGATAGCCCCGTGGACAGCATCGCCCACAAGACCCCGGCAATATAACACAAACAGCGATAATTACAGTAGTTAGAGAATCAAGACTTGAACTGAGCACAAAAAATTTACATCCTACCTAACAAAGGAAATACGCAAATAACAATATAAAGCAATCATTACGATTTGGTATTATCGCAAATATAAGCAATAAAAATTTAAAAGAAAAAGAATAATTAATATATACATAAAAATCATTGCAACCTTCGGGGTTGCAACCCCCCCCCCCAACACGACGACGCGCACAGGATTGCATAAGTCTTTCACTTTATTCCTGATTACCCCAATCAAAAAATTTTAATAAAATATTAACAGAGTCTTTCTCGTCCAACCCCTCTACAATTTACGCGTCTGTCACTAGGAACCCCTAGATAGGGCAGTACCATTATCGTATCTCGCATACTCGTGGTTATACATCAGTGTAGAGACAGGATAGCGCAGACAAGGGGGCCTTTGGGGCTCAATCAAGTAGAGGAGAGATTCCACTTTTTAAGTAGGGGTTGTGGAATGCTGGGCAGTATGGACATCTGGAAAAACAGCTTAAGGTTGTAGTAAGGGGGGGTCTGCGGCAGGACTGTGCGTCACGCATAACACCCCACCACACTACCCACTCAACACTCCTTGTCTCCCCCTCCCTACACAACTTTACTGGAATAATAAATAAAAATTAGATTTGACATGAGTTACTAGTTAATTGGGCTGGAGGGATTACTTACTTTACGAATTTGACATAGAAGTAACAAAAGGTATTTGGGCATAAAATTCGTTTAATTTAATGTAATGTAATTATTAAGGGACGTGACAGAGCGTCAGCAATTACTTACAATGACCCTTATGGTTTTAACTAATAAAAAAGGTTGGATTTCCCTGGGCCCCCCTCATGTCCTAGCTTTTTTACTCTTCAATTTTTAAAATTTGGGGATTGTTTTTTAAAAAAAACGTTAATTTTAAAAGGGGGGAAGTGCCCAAATACCGTCAAAATGTTCCAAAGGGAAACCAAAAAAAGAGCTAAGCCCCCTTCCTAGTGGCAAAATTTTTTTTCTGGTGTCGTTTTAAGTTTAGAATAGTAACAAAAGGGAGGATAATATCAGGGGATTTTTGACTTTTGGGCACAAGCCCCCACGCAAGCCACCGCTCTATAGTAAAAAAAAGGGAAAAATTAAAATTGGGACTTTTAAAGAGCAGAAGACAAAGTTTCAAACCTTTAAACGGTCTGAACAATCCTAGTCCAGGTGAACTGAATTTACTCTAGTAAGCTCGGAAGGACTGCAATCTGAAAAAAGTTTGGACAGAATGCGATAATTCCTCCCCATCCCCAGGAATCTTGTACCCCCCTCCTATCCGTGGCACTGGAAATTCAAAAATTGCACAAACCTTAGCCCAATGGAGCAACCTCACCTTGGCCAACAAAACCCTAGATGGGGTAATTTTGGGCTTGACCAAACTACTTTTTAGCTAATTTAAACCTGAAGTTTTAGTGCCCCCGCTTCAAACAATGCTCTAGACGCGTCAAGGCTGTTTCCACTCGTCACTGACCCACTAAGCTAAAGGGTAGGCTTCTATCCTCCAAATTGGGGGTCAACTCTTTCATTTACGCTGGAATGAAAAGCCCTTTTTAATGGGCCGAAGGGGGACGAGGTAGTTAAACAAACCTCTTGAACAGAAAAAAGCAGATATTTTTGGCTGTTTATAAGGGGGGACTTGTAATCCTCGAAAAGAGATCAAACGGTGACAAACTGGGTCCTAACAGGGTAAATTAAGGTCGTCATGCGAGGAGAGGATAACCATCGGGAAGGTGCAGAGTTTCACTTTCCTGAAATGGGGGCACACCCAAAACCCCCGTGGGTTTTTGGCACTAAAATACGGGAGAGCCCATGGCTTTTACTGCCCCAAATAAGACCGGGAGATAACAAAAAATCAACCTCTTTTTCCCAATGTTTTTATGCTTTTTTTGGACTCATCCAAATGGGATTGTTAATGGGTATCTCCCTGTACATCAACGTATGTACCCCAGAGTACAACGTTGGGAACACACCGACAATTTCGGGGAAATGCAAAATCATTTTTTAATTCCCCACTTATAACCCCCAAAAGGTTACTAAAAAATCATTAGTGACTGAGATCGCTAAAATTTTCTAACGAACCCTATACCTCTAGAGTTGTAGTAGACTGACGTTTTTTTCCTCTGCCCCTAGGAATATATATAGGTAGGGGGACTCATAGTATGCCTTAAGCTGGTTAACTGGTAACTTTTAGATTTTTTTTTTCCCAGGCGTACGTACAAAAAAATTTTTACGTCGCAAAGCCTTTTCATATTTCCCAGGGGCCCCAAATACCGGGGCTGTAGGCATGACCTGGTACTAATTTCCCGACCATCCCCCTTATCTTTTGCTTTAAAAAGCGAGAACACACTTTTGTCTTAATTTTTTCTTCATTCTACTTGGGCTGAAACGGGTTTTTCGAAGCTAGCTCTCTAGCGGTTGTCAAAGTTCTCATTAATAAAAGGTGAGTACTCAATGATGGATTTGTTTTTCCGTCCACACTTCTTAACATGCGAGAGGACCACCACTTGGTGTCCAAAAAATTTTAATTAAAAAAGGCAAAACCCAGATTTTCTTGCTCACTTTCTCTCACAGCAAACAAAAGAAAAGGTATACCCTCATCCCGTCTCTAGAAAAATGTTCACAATAAGCCTCATCAGGATTTAGTGCGTCAACCCTCAGAACCTTGTGACGGGAAAAAAACTATTTTGAAATACGCCTTTTTTCCCAGGGTTTTTTCCAAAAAAAAGATCTAGAAGAAAATTAGATCCCTTCTGACTGAATCCCGTGGAATCCACCTAGAAAAAAATTCCCCTCCCCCCTCACAATAAAACGAGAATTTAATTTTTTCATGGGGAAATAGCCGGATAGCGTTTGCAGCGCCTAAAAAAAAAAAGTATGGTTTCCTAGTTTGTTCTAGGCGGGAAACCACCCAATCAATAAAAAACGGAGAATGGTTCACCATGCACGGGAAGGAAGAAGGTGCAGGTGGAGGTTGTGCGTTTGGCTTGCCTGTCACGACACACGGAAACCCCATGATCAGCTACTGTTCCTTCATTTTTGGGCCCCAAGTAAAATGTTTTGCCAGTTTACCGATGTCCTTGACACCAAAGTCCCCTATGGGACATTGGAGAAAAATCAATGGCTTGTTCACGAAATTAACGGGGAAACCCCTACTAATGCTGTGGGGGGAAACCTATCAGTGACAATTGCATGTTTTTTTCCCATCAGTACCCATTACTATAATGTAAAAATTTAACGAACCCTTTGTTCACTCTCATAACTGATATCTCTCAGTCTTTCCAGTATGATAAACAAACTGATCCTTGTTTAAAAATCATTGAGTAAAAAATTTAACATCTTGTGTCCGGCTGGGTTTGATGCCGGGGGGGGGCATGTTAATGACCTGGCGCAGAGCATCAAAACAACAAAATCAACCCCAAAATTCATTATCATCACTAACTAACGGGAGACAAGGAGGGTTTGCTAAATCTTTGACATACCGTTTTTGCACAAGGGGAAATAAAAAGGTTTCTCTCACAAGTTTCAATGGCAAAAAATACACGGAATATTTTCAATCACAATGGTTCTTTACATAAACCAGCAAGAAGGAACGTTCCCTATCAACAAGCCTGACCTGATGGGAAATACACCACTGAATACCCACTGAAAAATTAAAAAACCCCGTATAAACTAGTTTTTAATATAAACTTTGTGCAAGGACTTTTATAAAGCCCCCCATAGGTTCAAAAAATACACTATCTTGCAAAAGGTAATCATTTTTTGGGCATACTTCTTAATAACGTGAGATAAATGCCATTCCCCTAAAGTAATTTTTCCGTTAAGTGTTTGTCAACCATTTCTACCTCTGAAAAAAAGGACTCATCGCTGAAAGAATCTTTTCGTCAGATTTACTTTCTGACGCTAGTCACTATCCTAAGTAACATTATCTAAAACATAGGGCAAGGATTACTTAGGTTTTGGTGCCTTGGGTTCTCGGAAAAGGATACGACTTGTGGGGGGTGCCACCCCCATACGCTTCTCGTATCTTTTTTCTAACTTAAGCAACCTCAGATGTCCTTTTTTGTTCAAAAGGGACATTTAACTTTCTTCTTCTCGACATCAAATTTCTGTCTAGCCACAGAGACAAAACAGGATTGTGAGTTTTCCTGGAAAGGGAATCAGGGCCCAATGAGCACTGATTTAGGTTTTCCAACTTCAGGAAATTTTTTGTTACCTTGTTTTTTCTGTTTTTTAGTACGACAAGTTTGTGAGAAATATCGTAAATGTCTGCTAATGCGCAGTTTCCAAAAATCCCCAGGTTTTATTCAATATTTCTTTTTTGTCAGCAGAAACAGTTTTTTAAACCCTTGTGTAGTAACCCCCGAACAAGGTGTTGTAGTTTTTACACTTGGCAGCTCTAGACCACCCAAAAGAACTTTTTTTAACGAGCAAATTCACACAAGTTGATCTTGTCGTCGTTTTAAGAAAAAAATCTCTTTTTTATAACTTACAGGGAACAAATTAAGTCTCTAGAATAGTTTTTTGACAGGATAAAATGTACTTTGGGAAAAAAAAGTCAGTACAAGTTTGAGCCTCCTGTCAACGCTGTATCAACAATGTTTTCCCAGTGCTTACGTGGGCCGTTCAAGCAGGCCTGGTTTTTCAAACACTCAAAATAGGTGTCTAATCACTTTCAAAAAACTTAGAACCTGGATGCAGCTTTCTGCACATTAATTGTCCTGTGATCTTCATCTGTTGTTTCCAAAATGAATATTTTCTCTCTGGAAATCTTTTTTCAATTTCCCCGTGCCTCTATTTTTGCAGTATCAACATATGAGGGTTTAAACCTCTCAAACTGTTTCCTGAGAGATAGGACCAGTGGGTAATAGAGGATAGGGAAATTAAAAGTGTCTGGACGGCCTTATCGGGCACTCATCCCCGTCTAAAAGAGTTAGATTTGGGCTAGGGTAGTAGATACAGGGTGTGCATACACTGTATAGTGTGTGGGGTGCGCCCTCCAACCGCTACACTCTGTACATTGTGTCGTGGGCGGGGAAAGGGGTAGCGGGGTTACTAGGCTCAGAAACCCCTTTGCCAAAGTTCCTTTTTCCCCTAGTCATCAAATAGGTCAACCTCCTAAATTTTGACAAGCTTTCTGAATCTGAATCAAAACAGACTCCTGTATGAGCAGGAAACAATTATCTTTAATTAACGCACTGACAGTTTCTGCGGGTAAATTCTGTTATACTACACGGATATTTGGCACCGCCAACAACTGAAGTTTTAAAGTACCCTTTAAATCAGACAAAGAAGTATCAATTAATGTTTCACTTTGCATACACCGAAAATAAATTTTACTACGAAAGGATTTTGGAAAAAAATAATCCGATGGAAATTTTTTGTGTTAGTTGTCTTAGAGCTAGAACTCAAAAACATATTTCCTCTCCTTGGGTCAAGAGACTCAGTCAGGTACATTTCATCCACCGGTATTTGTACAAGACTAAACTCAAAGTCTTTTAATTAAGAAAGGACTCAAGTTTTTGATCATATTACTGTATGTCAAAAATGACAATTTCCCCAAAACCTTGGAACAGAGCATCCCCGGACGGGCCCCCCATTTGTTCAAAAAACGCATTCTAAAAAACTTAGAGATCCCGTGAATACTAGAAAAAGGGCTGCCCTTCTAGATCCGCCTTTACTGGGTTTTTTATAACAAGTATCAGTATCCTTGTCCAATTTCCATTAGAATTCAGTTTATTCAATAGGGTTCAATTTCAATGGAGGCTACTAACTAGAGAAATTTAAAATTTAATAAATTTATTAAGTCTAGAGGGATATTATCAAATAAATTAACACGTAATCAAAATAATATACATCTCTCGAGTTTAAATTATGTGCTAAAGCACATATCACTTTAAAAATTCTTAGTACCTTTTTACATTAACATTTAATAAATATTAAAAAATATGTCAAGTAATGTGTATGTGTGAAGGCTCAAGTATCGTATGTCTCACAATCAATGACTTAAACAAGTGACTGACAAGTCTTCCTAAACTAACTTTTGACCGCTTGGGAAAACCCGAAAAAGTCTTTGAACAACAAAAAGAAAGCTAAAAACCCAATAGCAAACAACAAGCAACTGCGACACAGAACAGGAACAAGGGGATAATTAACGACACTAATAGGGGACCCTCGCAGATCCTCCACAAAAGTTACAAAACCCCTCTACTGAATCTAAATTCAGCAAAGAAAAACCCCACTGTGATAAAACCAGAAACCCTACAAATTAGGTCATAAACAAAAGTTCAGGACCCGAATTGCTCAGGGGGTCTAGCGACACACAACCCCCTACAAGTCGAAAATCCAAGTCTTACAATGTTTTTGTGAAAAGTTTTTACAAACAACAAAATAATTAGACACAACTGTCCCAAACCCCCCAACGATCTAAGCAACTGAAAACTTCAAAGGGGGTGAGGACACCCCCCCCTCGATCACGTGAAAAACTCCGTGGCACAGCGCCCAAAGAAGCCGCAATATAACGAGCAAACAGCGATAATTTTCTAGTTAGGAATCAAGACTTGAAATGGCACAAGTTACATCCCACCTAACAAAGGAAACTACGCAAAAAACAATATAAAGCAATACATTACGTTTTCTATTTTCGAAATATAAGCAAAAATAAAAATTTAAAAGAAAAAATAAAAAATTAAATATATATACATAATTGCAACCATTCAGGGGTTGCAACACCCCAAACCATGGCTTCAACGATCACCTGCAAAACGCCCCTCTCTCATAGAGCAAAAGGGAAAAGGTTGCTTAAACCCCTAACTATTTAAAAAAAAAAAAAAAGGCCCTTTTTCGGGTAGAAAACCCAGCCGGTTTTCGGATAGCGTGTCCCCTAAATGTAGTGGCACCAGCATCACCACCCACCCACCTGGGAGGTGGCACCAGCATCACCACCCCCCACCCCGGGAGGGGCACCAGCATCACCACCCCCCCAACTAGGGTGTGGCACCGCACACCCCCACCCAACTAAGATGTGGGCCCACATCAACCACCCCGGGATGTGGGACCCCTTTTGGCATGCAAAGAATATGTTAAATGTGCTAGCAGCTTTAGCTGTTTTAAATAGCGGGTTGGGAAATTTAAAAGGGCCCCTTCTAAGATCCCCACGATTATGACTGGTTTAAAACTTTCCCAAGTTCTCTCTACAGGTTTTGCATATTCTGATCATTGCAATTTATTTCAAAAACTCTAACGCGGCAAACTTTGTAATCTTATTCTCAGTAAATTAAAAAACAGAACAAACATGGCACACCAGCTGACGTTTCCCCGCACAGGGAACATTAATAGATCTCCACTTAGGGTTTTTGCGAATGGTCTAACACCTGAGCAAAAACCCCAGCCGTGAACAAGTGTCGTCGAGTTTGTTTAGGGTAAGTCTGCTCATGGCATTTAGTTAGCCAGACCAACTTGAACAAAATAAAAAGCAGCGCACTTTTCTAGGAGAATTTTTTAAGAGAAGGAGAGGGTAATTAAAAAAAGACTATAAGGACTTTAGTTTGCAAAAGGGGAATACAGTTTTCCCCCGTTTCCCCAACCGTCGGAACTTTTTCGAAGCTTTCGAAAACCAAGCCGAGCCTTGGGGGGGCATGAACACATTGGGGGTCATTGGTTTCCCCAGCATTGTTTTGGAAGAACGGATTTACATCAGGTTAAATGACACGAATTTAGTAAATATCGGGGTGAAAACCCCCGGGTTCCCTTAGGGAATCAATGTTTCCCGCCAGGTCAAAAAAGCTTTTTAAAGCATAAATTTACAGCTGGGTCACTTTTGTTGACTTTGTAAGGCAAAAAACTAAAATATTTTTCCCAGTGGACAAGACCAACTCGTATGGTGGATAACCCTTTTGGGTCTGTTGGACCCCGAGGTTAAGTCTTTTTTAGGATCACGTGTGACCATGCTTTTAGGCAGCCAGGTTGGCGATACTTTGAAACCAAACCGTTTCCCTTCCGGCATCCCCCAAACCCTTTTCAACAGCCTGGCATAGCAAGACCGTCAACAAAGTTCCCGGTGAGAATGAAGTGCCAACAGGAAAAAAAAAGACGAGCACCAACTAAGTCACAGGTGAGCCACACTACTCAACTCATGGGCAACCTAGTGAGAATAAACCCCTCAAAATGGGTATCCCAAAACAGTACCCCGACGCACCCGTCACAACAAAACATACCCAGAGCCCAGTCACAAAAACAACAGTACCCAACACCCATACAACGCAACAGGGAGCAAGGTCCCAAACCTGTCTTTTTTATTTAATAAATCGGCCACATTCGCCCAAACGCCCAAATAAACCCCCAAACCCTTAGGAAAATTTTTACTTCCCTAGAAAAAGTCCCGAAAGGTGGAGAAGGGATGGGCCCCCTTTTTATTTTCGAATAAAAACCCCTTTAGGAAAATCAAAGAAAACTGGACAACTCATTTTTAAGGAGCGAGTACTTCCCCCTTTTGGAACAACTTTATTACAAACCTCGTTCGTTTAAAATTAGGGGGGAGCAATTTTTTCTGTCCCCTTTCATAAAAAAAAAACAGTGCAGAATACACTGGGTGTTTGACGAAGGGTATCTGATGGGAAATTTCCTTAAAGAGCGTGTTTTTTACTGGGAATAATATTACCACTTCTGTACGTGTCCCGAGCAATAATGATTAATCTTTCCGATGTTGGCCTAACCCAGGCAAAAACCCAAGGGGGTTCGACAAATCTAACCTATCCCTTTGGGCACTTGATTTTGGAAATCCAATTTGTTTTACGAGGAAAAACGGCCGGGGCCCTCGTAAATTTAGTGAACAGACCCAGACAACCTTCCTATTCCGGGTGCAGATTGCCAATGCTCTGTTTCCATCCTGGAGATTGTCCTTCCGAGAGGCACGAAAAGACCCTCAATAATTTCATTTTTTCAGCAGCCAGGGGTAAATCCTTTAAATTTACCCGGCAAAAAAAACTTAAAAACGACTATTTGATCTGCACTGAGACTGGTAAGGGATAGAGGGTAGGAACATCAGGTTAGGGTTCAACAAAGTTAGACCTCAAAATTAAATAAAGCCAAACACTTCATTATGGGTCACTTTGGAATTACTAAAACCTTTTAAGGATTTAAAAAATTTCTTTCCAAAAAATTAAAGGGGATGTGAAGAACTCCACTTTTTTCCCCGAAAACATCAAGTAGGGGGAAAACCGGCATTCCATTAAACCTGCACCCCTCCACCATACCTGCAGAGGAGAAAACCTTTTTGATGATTAATTATAGATTGTGTGGGCCACACCAAAGTCCAAACGTAGAATTATACTTTTTTTCGTTTTGATGAGTAACTAATCCCAGAAGCAATTCCCCCTGGCAGTATTAAAAAAAGCAAACCTTAAGAAAAAACCCAAAATTTTTCTCTTGCTTTGGCATTCAAAACTATTCAATACAAGGTACTAAATTCATTTCAAACATTTAAAAGGGAAGCATGACTAGGTAGGGATAATTCACAACTTTTCCACGCCTACCCTCTCCCAAGGCGCCCGGGGAAATTCCAACAGATGTTAAAAACCCCTGATGAGAAATTTTTTGTAACATTTTCCTACAAACGGGGGAAACACTACCCTTTTTGCTATTGTCAATAAGGGAAACGGGGGAGTCTACCGGTACAGTCCGTTTTTTAGCTGATTTTTTGGAAAAATTCGAGGGCCCCTTGGGGGGCCAAGGGAAAGGTGGATGGGGAATACATTTCTCAACACTCACAACCCTTCTTCAAGGTTGCAGGTGCACGTCATTTTTGCCCAAAGGAAACCCAAAACAGTCAAAACAAGATGAAACACAGGGAAGGGCCCGAAATTTCCCGTTTCCCCTTCCATCCAGAGACAAAGGGGTTTGGGACGGAAACCTATACCTGGCCCCCACCTTTTAAACAATTTAAGGACCCAGCCAAATTGAAGAAAAAACTGAGTAAATTAGTGGTTTTCCCTTGACAAACCCCAAAACAAAAACTTACCACATTAATCAAATTTAAACATTTAAAAACCAGGGAAAGTCCCGTAATGACTCGTCCCCTACCTTGAGGATGACTGACTCCCCTGCACATTCTGAAATTAAGCGGCTTCAATTCTGTCCTCCTCAAGAACCCCAGCCCCTTTTTAAAGGGGGGCATCTAAGCCGGCAAAACTTTAAAAAGGCTCTTACAACTCCTTGATATTTTTTTTTGGGTGTTCCGAAAAAATGTCATCGGAATCTGGTAAGGGGAAACAAAAACACAGGCTAACCTAAAAAAGGGCTACTTCAGCGGGAGGTATAATTTCGTTAGAGAAGGGTTTTAGTGGGGGAAATATCTAGTCCATGCTTCACCGTGCATCCTTGTTAAAAAAGTGCAAGGTTTTCGAATTTTACAGATTACCGTGGGGTAACGGGTCAAATTGCAGATGCTTACCCTCTTAAAGGTCTTTGATTTAAAAGGGCAAAGGGAAATTTTCCCTTGTAATTCCGGGGTCTTTACAATATACAGTTCCCCCCCTTCAGAATAAAAAAACCCCCTTTTCATTTCCGAAAACTTATCCACAGGCTTTTAAAAGGGCCCTTGAAGGCACGGCAGCTTCCCCAGAACAGTTTTTGTGTCGATTTTGGATATCACTTTTTGGGTTTAAGGCTCCTTTGAGCCCTCCCAGAGTTACCATTAACTATTTTTGGCCCCCGGGTACTGTGATTTTTTTGGGCCATGAAATAGCAGGGCAAAGTCCCCCTAAATTTCTAAAGTTCTTTGCCTTTAAAAAAATTATCCATACCCAAAGGGAAACCCCTTAAAACGTTTCCTGGGTAGGTAGGTTTTTAAAATTTCGAAAAAATTCTCAATATTATAGCCCCTCTATCCTCACTTACCAGCAAAAAGTTCCCTTTTATTTGCCCCCCAAAAAGTCAAAAGTTTTTTACGAAAGCAAAAAAAAATACTTTGTACTGCACCCTTCTTTGTTTCAACTTTTCCAAACCTTGATGCTTCGGATTTGGGGGTTGAGGCATACTTTTGCAAGCTGGGGAGGTGGGTTCAAGCCGTGGCTTCTATTCCCAAGTACCACCAACAAGAGGGCCTACTTAACTGAAAAAAAAACCCTTTCTCGGTACAAAGCTTGGGCACTTAAAGTTCACGTGGGCAGTTCACTGGTCACATTTATATGACCACAACCCTCTGGTGTATCTCCAAGCAATGAAGAACCACAACACGAGATTCAAGAGATGGAGTCTCAGGCTGCAGCCCTAACCCAATTAAAATTATGCATATAGCCGGCAAAGAAAATACGCTGGCCGACCCATTATCTAGGTCATAAAATATTTTAGGTTAGGATGAGTTAGGAACCTTAGGTAGAAAAAGGCTCTTCCCCCCCCCCTTTTTTTGTATATACTATGTAATTTATTGGTGTGTTTTTTTTTTTTTTAGTGAGAGGATATTCTGCTACCATCCACAGGTATCTTGGACCTACAATAGCTCTACTGTACATCACTGTCTCATTGTAAGTTTGGGGTTTGGCTTTATGTCGTGAATAAAGCTGAGCTCTAAGAATTGGATGATTGAAAGAGGCAGTCCCATTATACAGTGCCACGGCAACACTTTCTACCTATTGGAGGTGGAAGCCTATTCCTGAGCCCTCTTGGGGTGGGGGTGTGGCATGCAAAGAGTATGGAACCTTTATTCGGCTCATGTACACACCCTCATTAAAAGGCTACCTCCCCAACCAGCAAATCAGGTGCTAAGGGTCGGACGACAGGGGCCCCATCGTCAGATCAGTACCTAGGTTCAGCCAATGAGAAGGTGGGTCTGGCAACTGTGGAGGTGGCGTGGGCACCACTCACAATTCCACCCTTGTCATTTCCATTCTAGAGCTGGTTGAACACGGTTGTCCCTGTTTCCTGGCTGTTCTTGCATCTTGATTCCGGTGTACACATATTTCCAACTCTGTAAGTGTCCATATAGAAAATATTAAATCCCCAACTGAAGGAAATAATCAAAGTCATCAGCGGTTTGCTTTGCTCCTTGCTCCCATTTACACCCAGGATAACAGGCCTTTTTGTTCCTGGGTTGTAATAAGCATCACCCACCCACCCAGGAACGTGGCATCAGAATCACAACCGACCCACCCAGGGACGTGGCACCAGCATCACCACCCACCCAGAGACGTGGCTCCAGCATCACCACCCACCCACCCAGGGAAGAGGCACCAGCATCATTAGCCACCCAGGGACGTGGCACCATCACCACCCACCTAGGGACGTGGCACCAGCATCGCCACCCACCAGGGAGTGGCACCCACATCACCACCAAACCCCACTCAGGGACGTGGCACCAGCATCACCACCCACCCAGAGACGTGGCTCCAGCATCACCACCCACCTAGGGACGTGGCATCACCATCCACACAGTTATAAAGTCACCATCTACACTGTTATGAAGTCACAATCCAGGTGCAGTTATAAAGCCCCCACATAGCTATAAAGCAACCACATACAGTTGTAAAGCCATCATTTATAGTAATAAAGCAACCACATACCTTTATAAAACGACTATATACAGTTATAAAGCCAACCATCACACTGCTCTAAAGTTACCAGTATATATAATAATTTTGCTCTTAACAACACGTCTGAAGTTTTAACAGCATTCTGAGAATAAAGTGGTGACAGTAGCCTGACGATAAAGTGGTGACAGTAGCCTGACGATAAAGTGGTGACAGTAGCCTGACGATAAAGTGGTGACAGTAGCCTGACGATAAAGTGGTGACAGTAGCCTGACGATAAAGTGGTGACAGTAGCCTGACGATAAAGTGGTGACAGTAGCCTGACGATAAAGTGGTGACAGTAGCCTGACGATAAAGTGGTGACAGTAGCCTGACGATAAAGTGGTGACAGCAGCCTGACGATAAAGTGGTGACAGCAGCCTGACGATAAAGTGGTTTACAGCACCTGACGATAAGTGGTGACAGTAGCCTGACGATAAAGTGTGGACAGCACCTGACGATAAAGGGGGTGACATAGCCTGACGATAAAGTGGTGACAGTAGCCTGACGATAAAGTGGTGACAGTAGGGCCCGACGATAAAGGGGGTGACAGACCTGAGATAAATTTGGTTGACAGTAGCCTGACGATGAAGTGGTGACAGTAGCCTGACGAAAAAAGTGGTGACAAATACCTGGGCGATAAAGTGGTGCAGTAGCTGACGATAAAGTGGTGACAGTACCTGACGATAAAGTGGTGACAGCAGCCTGACGAAAAGTGGGGCCCGCACCTGACGATAAAGTGGTGACAGCAGCCTGACGATAAAGTGGTGACAGCAGCCTGACGATAAAGTGGTGACAGCAGCCTGACGATAAAGTGGTGACAGCAGCCTGACGATAAAGTGGTGACAGTAGCCTGACGATAAAGTGGTGACAGCAGCCTGACGATAAAGTGGTGACAGTAGCCTGACGAAAAAAGTGGGGACAGTAAACCTGACGATAAGTGGTGACAGCACTTTACGATTAAAGTGGTGACGTTTGCCTGACGATAAAGTGGTGACAGCAGCCTGACGATAAAGTGGTGACAGCAGCCTGAGGATAATGTGGTGACAGCAGCCTGACGATAAAGTGGTGACAGCAGCCTGAGGATAATGTGGTGACAGCAGCCTGAGGATAAAGTGGTGACAGCAGCCTGAGGATAAAGTGGTGACAGCAGTCTGAGAATAAAGTGGTGACAGCAGCCTGAGGATAAAGTGGTGACAGCAAAGTGAGGATAAAGTGGGGACAGCAACCTGAGGATAAAGTGGTGACAGCAGCCTGATAATGTGGTTACAGCCACCTGAGGATAAAATGTGCACAGCCTGAGGATAATGGTGACAGCACCTGAGGATAAAGTGGTGACAGCATTTGGGATAAGTGGTGACGCAAACCTGAGGATAAAGTGGTGACAGGCAGTCTGAGAATAAAAGTTACAGCAGCCGAGGATAAAGTGGTACGCCCCAGCCGGGGGATAAAGTGGGACAGCAAATTTAGATAATGTGGTACAGCACCTGAGGATAAATGTGACACACCTTAATAAAAGTAGTGCAAGAGCCTGAGTAAATGACGAAAGTTAAATAAGTGGGAACAGCTAAACCTGAGGAAAAAAAGGGTGACAGCACCTAGAAAAGTTTAAGCACCGAGGTAATTGTACAGGCCACCCCAGGATAATGGTGACAGCCCCTGAGGTAAAGTTGACAGCAGTTCCTGAAATAAATGTTCGACAGCACCTGGGTATGACCGCAAGTGATGTGTAAACACAACCTTAGGTAGGTGACACGCACCCCGAAAACAATGGTGACAGCTTTGAGGAAAGGACCACGCCTGATGATAAAGGTGAACACCAAATAAATTGTGACAGAGTCGAGGTAAAAATGTGGATACCCCCGCCCTTGGGTAAAGTGTGCTCACCCGAGATAAATGGCCAGAAGATCGTAAGCGGCCCCAGCAGGCCAACCTTTTCATCACTTTCAAAATACTTCCCCTAAATCTTATCTCAAGTGAATTTGGGGGCACCGCACTTTCCCCCGCATTCCTTCCTACCAAGCTCCTGTCTGCTTACCAAAATCCCATTTGTGATTTGCCTCACGCAGACCAACCTTTCGAAATCCAGTCCCATGTTTTACTCAAAGCCCCTTGTACTTTAATTCCCTCTATAAACACAGCAGGGCTTGTTTTGGTAATCGCCCAGCACGACCGGGGAAACTGCCGGGGGCCAGTCCCTTAACAATTTTATCCTTACCTCTAGAGCCTATTTTTTCACTGGGGGTTTCTGTCAATTCTCTCTTTGTAATGAAGTAATTCAGTTTTCCAATTTAAGGGCCATCCTCTAAAAAAAAAATAATATACAGTAAATTTTGCACGCTTATTAAGGAATATTTAGACAAAGCAACGGGGATTAATATAAAAGAGGATCATCTGAGAAGTTACGAGCACAGATGTAGTAAATTAAAAAATTTTTAAAAAAAAGGAAAACCCAATAAAGAAGGAAAAAACTGGAGAGGAAATTTAATCTTTTAGGGGGCCCAAATTTAAAAACCGACCCCAAAACCCTTTTGGGGGGCAGGGCCAATGGACCCCTAAAAAAAATAGGGGGAAAGGGGGGCCCGGACCCAAAGAAGATTTTTCGAAATGCCGGACCTGAAAAATTTTTTTTTTGGAAAAAATTTTCCAAAAACACCCCAAAATTAATGAGAAAAAAGGCGAGTAAATAAAAAATTTCCCATAAAAAGGACCATGGGAAGAGGGTCTCGAAAAATTTTTAAAATTTTTTTTGCGAACAGAGCGGGGGGGGCCCCGACCAATTTACTTTCAAAAAACCTTTTCCCCTTTTTCTTCAGGCCCCACGGAGGGCTTTTAAGGTGGAAAAGGACAATTTCCGTTATGACTTCCTTAAAACACTTGAAAGCCCGAACTCGAGGAAATTTAAAAAAAAAAAGGGGGGGTTAACCCCAAAAAGTGCAAAAAAAAACTTTTTGTTTTTTATTTAAAAAAAACCCGAGGGGAAAAACTAATAAAAAAATTTTCCTTTAAAAAGGTTCTTCTTTTTTCTATTTTTAAAAAAACAAAGAGTTTGGGGAATCCCTGGGGTTTATATAATAATTTAGGTTTATGGTCCGCGTAGTACCTTTTCGGAACCATATTTTTCCAGGTATGTGATGTCACAGATTTGAGTTGTCAGGGATTGCGTCTTGGCCCGTCACCTCACTTCTTAAAGTTTGTAGATCGACCTTAGTTTCAGCGTTCTTTCAGACCAATAATTAATACTCTCAAAATTATGTATGGCGTTTATCTCCAGTACCTATATATTCACTTCATTCGACTTCCTTACTACCCGGAAACATATTTCAAACAAGTTGTCCATATCCACTTATCAATACCTTTGAGTATTTAGCACGTCGTAATCATGTCTCCTCAAGTCCCCGTTTTCAAAATACATGGTTGGTTTTCAGGAACATTTAACAAGAATCTAAAATTAAAACTTTCTTACCTAACACGATATAAACAAACACTAATTATTTTAAGTTAGGTTTGATTAGCTTGTTTTATTTTAATCTTCGATATCATTAACGATACAGAACGTGCAGTTAACCATCTATAAGGAAGTAACAAACAGAGATTTGCATAACGGTCGCCCTCGATACAGTGGCGTTGTTCATTTCGTTGAAAACATAACGATGGTTATGGAGTGCCTAGCTCAGAGCTTCGCCTCCTACAGTGCTGTGATCGGCATCACTGACTTCTGGACTATGGGACTTATATCTAATCTTGAAGATGTGTACTGAGTTCACCTCTACACTGCTTTATAAAAGTCATTCCACTTTATCACAGCTTCCACCTGTGTCCCCTTGATCCTGGTCCTCCACCTGTGTCCTCTTGATCCTGGTCCTCCACCGGTGTCCTCTTGATCCTGGTCTTCCACCTGTGTCCCCTTGATCCTGGTCCTCCACCTGTGTCCTCTTGATCCTGGTCCTCCACCTGTGTCCTCTTGATCCTGGTCCTCCACCTGTGTCCCCTTGATCCTGGTCCCCCTTGTGTCCTCTTGATCCTGGTCTCCACCTGTGTCCTCTTGATCCTGGTCCTCCACCTGTGTCCCCTTGATCCTGGTCCTCACCTGTGCCCCCTTGATCCTGGTCCCCACCTGTGTCCCCTTGATCCTGGTCCCCCACCTGTTTTCCTCTTGATCCTGGTCCTCCACCTGTGTCCCTCTTGATCCTGGTCCTCCACCTGTGTCCCCTTGATCCTGGTCCTCCACCTGTGTCCCTTGATCCTGGTCCCCCACCTGTGCCCTCTTGATCCTGGTCCTACCTGTGTCCTCTTGATCCTGGTCCTCCACCTGTGTCCTCTTGATCCTGGTCCTCCACCTGTGTCCCCTTGTCCTGGTCCTCCCCCGGGTGTCCCTTGATCCTGGTCCCCCACCTGTGTCCTCTTGATCCTGGTCCCCCCCCTTTGGTCCCCTTGACCCTGGTCCTCCACCTGTGTCCCCTTGATCCTAGTCCCCCCACCTGTTTTCCCCTTGATCCTGGTCCTCCACCTGTGTCCCCTTGATCTGGTCCCCCACCTGTGTCCCTTGATCCGGCCCCCCACCTGTGTCCTCTTTGATCCTGGTCCTCCACCTGTGTCCCTTGCTCCTGGTCCTCCACCTGTGTCCCCTTGATCCTAGTCCTCCACCTGTGTCCCCTTGATCCTGGTCCTCCACCTGTGTCCCCTTGATCCTGGTCCTCCACCTGTGTCCCCTTGATCCTGGTCCTCCACCTGTGTCCCCTTGATCCTGGTCCTCCACCTGAGTCACCTTGATCCAGGTCCTCCACCTGTGTCCCCTTGATCCTAGTCCTCCACCTATGTCCCCTTGATCCTGGTCCTCCACCTGTCTCCCCTTGATCCTGGTCCTCCACCTGTTTTCCCCTTGATCCTGGTCCCACCTGAGTCACCTTGATCCAGGTCCTCCACCTGTCTCCCCTTGATCCGGGTTTCCTTCACCTGTGTCCCCTTCATCCTGGTCTTCCACCTGTGTCCCTGATCTGGTCTTCCACCGGTGTCCCTGATCTGGTCCTCACCTGTGTCCCCTTGATCCAGGTCCTCCCACCTGTGTCCCCTTGATCCTGGTCCTCCACCTGTGTCCCTTGATCCTGGTCCCCACCTGTGTCCCTTGATCCTGGTCCTTCACCTGGTCCCCTTGATCCGGTCCCCCACCTGTGTCCCTGATCCTGGTCCCCCAACTGTGTCCCCCCTTGATCCTGGCCTCCACTGTGTCCCCTTGATCCCAATCCTTCCACCTGTGTACCTTGATCCTGGTCCACCTGTGTCCCCTTGATCCTGGTCCTTTCACACTGTGCCCTTGATCCTGGTCTTCCCCCCTGTGTCCCTTGATCTAGTCTTCCACCTGTATCCCTGATCCTGGTCAACCTGTGTTCCCCTTTGATCCTGGTCCTCCACCTGTGTCCTTTGATCCTGGTCCTTCCACCTGTCTCCCTGAAATCTGGTCTATTACCTGTGTCTCCTGATCTGGTCATTCACCTGTGTCCCCTTGATCCTGGTCTTCCACCTTGTCCCTTGTGCTGGTCCTCCACTGTGGTCCCTGATCCGGGTCTCACCTGTGTCCTTGATCCTGGTCCTCACCTGTGTCCCCTTGATCCTAGTCTCCACCTGTGTCCCTGTTTCTGGTCCTCACCTGTGTCCCTTGATCCGGTCCTCCACCTGTGTCCCCTTGATCCTGGTCCTCCACCTGTGTCCCCTTGATCCTGGTCCTCCACCTGTCTCCTTGATCCCAATCCTCCACTGTGTCCCCTTGATCCTGGTCCTCCACCTGTGTCCCTTGTCCTGGTCCTCCACCTGTGTCCCCTTGATTTGGTCCTCCACCTGTGTCCCCTTGATCCTGGTCTCCACCTGTTGGGTTCCGCTTGACCTGGCCCTCCACCTGTCCCACCTTGATCCTGGTCCTTCACTTGTTTCACTTTATCTGTCATCCACCTGTGTCCCCTTGATCCTGGTCCTCCACCTGTGTCCCCTTGATACTGGTCCTCCACCGGGTGTCCCCTTGATCCCATCCTCACCTGTGTCCCCTTGATCCTGGTCATCACCTTTGTGTCCCCTTGATCTGGTCCTCCACTGTGTCCCCTTGATCCTGGCCCTTTCCACCTGTGTCCCTTGATCCTGGTCCTCCACCTGTGCCCCCTTTGATCCTGGTCCTCCCCCTGTGTCCCCTTGATCCTGGTCCTCCACCTGTGTCCCCTTGATCCCAATCCTCCACCTGTGTCCCATTGATCCCAATCCTCCACCTGTGTCCCCTTGATCCTGGTCCTCCACCTGTGTCCCCTTGATCCTGGTCCTCCACCTGTGTCCCCTTGATCCTGGTCCTCCACCTGTGTCCCCTTGATCCTGGTCCTCCACCTGTGTCCCTTGATCCTGGTCCTCCACCTGTGTCCCTTGATCCTGGTCCTCCACCTGTGTCCCCTTGATCCTGGTCCTCCACCTGTGTCCCCTTGATCCTGGTCCTCCACCTGTGTCCCCTTGATCCTGGTCCTCCACCTGTGTCCCCTTGATCCTGGTCCTCCACCTGTGTCCCCTTGATCCTGGTCCTCCAACTGTGTCCCTTGATCCTGGTCCTCCACCTGTGTCCCCTTGATCCTGGTCCTACACCTGTGTGCCCTTGATCCTGGTCCTACACCTGTGTGCCCTTGATCCTGGTCCTCCACCTGTGTCCCCTTGATCCTGGTCCTCTACCTGTGTCCCCTTGATCCTGGTCCTCCACCTGTGTCCCCTTGATCCTGGTCCTCCACCTGTGTCCCTTGATCCTGGTCCTCCACCTGTGTCCCCTTGATCCTGGTCCTACACCTGTGTGCCCTTGATCCTGGTCCTACACCTGTGTGCCCTTGATCCTGGTCCTCCACCTGTGTCCCCTTGATCCTGGTCCTCCACCTGTGTGCCCTTGATCCTGGTCCTCTTACTTCATACAATCTGTCCTTATGTTATGTCGTCATCATCTTGGCCCGATGTTTACATCACTGTGTGGTCCACTGTGTGTACATTACCATGTGGTCCACTGTGTGTACATTACCGTGTGGTCCACTGTGTGTACCTCACTGTGTGGTCCCTGTGTATATATTACTGTGTGGTTCACTGTGTGTACATTACTGTGGGTCACTGTGTGTACATCAGTGTGGTCCACTGCGTGTACATCACTGTGTGGTTCACTGTGTGCACATTACTGTGGGTCACTTTGTGTACATTACTGTGGTCCACTGCGTGTACATCACTGTGTGGTCCACTGTGTGTACATTATTGTGTGGTCCCTGTGTGTACATTACCGGGTGGTCCACTGTGCGTACATCACCGTGGTCTACTGTGTGTACATCACTATGTGGTCCACTGTGTGTACATCACTCTGTGGTCCCTGTGTGTACATCACTGTGCGGTCCCTGTGTGTACATCACTGTGTGGTCCCTGCGTGTACATCACTGTGTGGTCCCTGCGTGTACATCACTGTGTGGTCCCTATGTGTACATCACTGTGTGGTCATTGTGTGTACATTACTGTGTGGTCCCTGTGTGTACATCAGTGTGGTGTACACTGTGTGTACATCACTGTGTGGTCCCCCGTGTGTACATCGACGTGTGGCCCCTCCCGTGTGTACATCACTGCGTAGTAGCCACCGTGTGTACATCATTTTGTCTACCACTGTGTGTGCATCACCGTGGTCCCCATTGTGTGTACATCAGTGTGGTCGCCTCTGTGTGTACATCAATATAGTCGCCTCTGAGTGTACATCACTATGGTAGCCCCAGTGTGTACATCACTATGGTAGCCCCAGTGTGCACATCACTATGGTAGCCCCAGTGTGTACATCACTATGGTCGACCCAGTGTGTATATCACTATGGTAGCCCCAGTGTGTACATCACTATGGTCGCCCCAGTGTGTACATCACTATGGTAGCCCCAGTGTGTACATCACTATAGTAGCCCCAGTGTGTACATCACCATGGTCGACCCAGTGTGTACATCACTATGGTCGCCCCAGTGTGTACATCACTATGGTCGCCCCTGTGTGTACATCACTATGGTCGCCCCAGTGTGTACATCACTATGGTCGCCCCGGTGTGTACATCACTATGGTTGCCCCAGTGCGTATATCACTATGGTCGCCCCAGTGTGTACATCACTGTGTGGTCCCTGTGTGTACATCACTGTGTGGTCATTATGTGTACATTACTGTGTGGTCCCTGTGTGTACATCAGTGTGGTGTCCACTGTGTGTACATTACTGTGTGGTCTCCCGTGTGTGTACATTACTGTGTGGTCTCCCGTGTGTGTACATTACTGTGTGGTCCCCCGTGTGTACATCGATGTGTGGCCCCTCCCGTGTGTACATCACTGCGTAGTAGCCACCGTGTGTACATCATTTTGTCTACCACTGTGTGTGCATCACCGTGGTCCCCACTGTGTGTGCATCACCGTGGTCCCCATTGTGTGTACATCAGTGTGGTCGCCTCTGTGTGTACATCCCTATAGTAGCCCAGTGTGTACATCACTATGGTAGCCCCAGTGTGCACATCACTATGGTAGCCCCAGTGTGCACATCACTATGGTAGCCCCAGTGTGTACATCACTATGGTCGACCCAGTGTGTATATCGCTATGGTAGCCCCAGTGTGTATATCACTATGGTCGCCCCAGTGTGTACATCACTATGGTCGCCCCAGTGTGTACATCGCTATGGTAGCCCCAGTGTGTACATCACCATGGTCGACCCAGTGTGTACATCACTATGGTCGCCCCAGTGTGTATATCACTATGGTCGCCCCAGTGTGTATATCACTATGGTCGCCCCAGTGTGTACATCACTATGGTCGCCCCAGTGTGTATATCACTATGGCCGCCCCAGTGTGTATATCACTATGGTCGCCCCAGTGTGTACATCACTGTGGTTGCCCCAGTGTGTACATCACTATGGTCGCCCCAGTGTGTATATCACTATGGTCGCCCCAGTGTGTACATCACTATGGTCGCCCCAGTGTGTATATCACTATGGTCGCCCCAGTGTGTACTTCACTATGGTCACCCCAGTGTGTATTTTCACTATGGTCGCCCCAGTGTGTACATCACTAGGGTTTCGCCCCAGTGTGTATATCACTATGGTCGCCCCAGTGTGTATATCACTATGGTCGCCCCAGTGTGTACATCACTATGGTCGCCCCAGTGTGTATATCACTATGGTCGCCCCAGTGTGTATATCACTATGGTCGCCCCAGTGTGTACATCACTATGGTCGCCCCAGTGTGTATATCACTATGGTCGCCCCAGTGCGTACATCACTATGGTCGCCCCAGTGTGTACATCACTATGGTCGCCCCAGTGTGTATATCACTATGGTCGCCCCAGTGTGTACATCACTATGGTCGCCCCAGTGTGTATATCACTATGGTCGCCCCAGTGTGTACATCACTATGGTCGCCCCAGTGTGTATATCACTATGGTCGTCCCAGTGTGTACATCACTATCGTCGCCCCAGTGTGTATATCACTATGGACTCCCCAGTGTGTACATCATTTATGGTCGCCCAGTGTGTATATCACTATGGTCGCCCCAGTGTGTACATCACTATGGTCGCCCCAGTGTGTATATCACTATGGTCGTCCCAGTGTGTATATCACTATGGTCGCCCCAGTGTGTACATCACTATGGACTCCCCAGTGTGTACATCACTATGGTCGCCCCAGTGTGTATATCACTATGGTCGCCCCAGTGTGTACATCACTATGGTCGCCCCAGTGTGTACATCACTATGGTCGCCCCAGTGTGTATATCACTATGGTCGCCCCAGTGTGTACATCACTATGGACTCCTCAGTGTGTACATCACTATGGACTCCCCAGTGTGTACATCACTATGGTCGCCCCAGTGTGTACATCACTATGGACTCCCCAGTGTGTACATCACTATGGACTCCCCAGTGTGTACATCACTATGGACTCTCCAGTGTGTATAAACTAGTGCCGCAAGGTTCTCAACATACAGCCTCGTCAATAATAGCACCCCAGTTTTATGCAATACATTTCGTTGATGTCTGCACGATGTAATCACTGTAAACAAAATAAATACGCGGTATACTTCTGTGTTTACACACAGTTACAGAGTTACGCAGGGTTTCATACAGTTTCACAACTGCAGAAAGTTATACAGCTACACACACAATTGCACAGATACACACACAGTTACACACGTACAGTTAAACTTACACACAGTTCCGAGACAATAATAAATATATGAACAAGATCGGGTTAGATGTTGGAGCACGAGACGTGTAAACACACGCACACACGCAGTGTAATGACAACCTTTATTGACAACCTTTGTTGACATGAAAACGCTCACTGCGTGGGCGAAACGTTGTCAATAAAGGATCTCATTACACTGCAGTTGTGGATGTATGTCTTCTCCATGGTGATAGTTTAAAATATTTCTCTCCATCACTACACACGTGGCAGTTCCTTGAAGCCTTGTTATACTCTCATAACATTTCATCTTTGTAGTAACACAGTATATCAATGTTACCAAGTAAAATAATCAACTTAAAGATGCCAACTGATGAACATGTGTTAACCGAATCATCAACTTGTCGGTTTTTCATAATATTTTCAACTTAATAAAGAGTAATAAACTCTAAGTTGCTGATGAATAAGACATGTGCAGCTATCAGGTATCATACTGCACAAGTGTCCTATTCATCAACCTGTCGGCATTGTACACTATTAATAATATGAGTCTAAGCAGTTATCCTTGATCGCGAGAATTACCTCCGTAAAGCTGAAGTCTTGCTCTGTGACTCACGTACCTACGTACACTCTCGTTTTCAACCCCTTGATCGCATCTAGAGAACTTTCAATACCTTATATAAATACAACGGACATACCCAAGTTAATCTTAAATATGAACATTAAAATGGTATAAAATACCGACAGGTTGTTAGGTAAGACACATTTGCAACAGTTAGGTATCTTTATTATGAAACGTTTCGCCTACACAGTAGGCTTCTTCAGTCGAGTACAGAAAAGTTGATAGAAGCAGAAGATACTTGAAGACGATGTAATCAGTCCATCACCCTTAAAGTTTTGAGGTGGTCAGTCCCTCAGTCTGGAGAAGAGCATTGTTCCATCTGTCACTTCATCTCCATATTGTTTCATACTATGGAACAATGCTCTTCTCCAGACTGAGGGACTGACCACCTCAAAACTTTAAGGGTGATGGACTGATTACATCGTCTTCAAGTATCTTCTGCTTCTATCAACTTTTCTGTACTCGACTGAAGAAGCCTACTGTGTAGGCGAAACGTTTCATAATAAAGATACCTAACTGTTGCATATGTGTCTTACCTAATAATCTTAAATATGTTGAGTCACTGACTCCCCGGGACCAGGGGTCCTGACTGATCAACTGATCTACACACTACTGTTTACACTTCCACTTATCCACGCTGCAGGAACACTCATAAATTTACTCTTGAAGACAATTATGAGAGGTGTGTTAGTAATTCACTTATAATGGAAAATTCAATTGGACAGCCTTGGCCTCTTACGTGTGCTCGCCTCACAACTGCTTTTCATTAAGTCTAATTTACACTCTTTCCCGTGACTCACGCCCTCGTAAGAAGTTACAGCAGTGAGAAAATTTAAACTAAATCCCCTTAGTATTTTTCAAGTGTAAATTACGATGCAGACTTCTCGATAACGCTACAGACAGCATTCTGAGGCATTTCTGTCATTCCAATAACCTGTATTGTATGTAGAGAATGTATGTTGTTTGATATTGTAACTGAATGTAAATACTAGTAAATGTTCTTTGTACGTTCTCCACGTTTGCAATTAAAACAACCAATACCAGATTGCTAAATGTAAAATATATATATTCCAAACAAGAGAGTATATATTCCTAAAAACTATCTTTGGTTTGACATATCTTACATGGAAAGTTCTCATAGTTGCCAGAGTTGTTCTAATGTACTCAGTTAAACACAAAATCTTGATGTTTCTTCCAGGTCTCTTATTATCATCATTCAGCTTTCTAATATGAACCGACTAGTAACTATTCTCTTCGATGTTGAAAGCCTACTTCTTTTTTCTCTCAGTGTAACCGCTGAGATTAATCCTTTAAACGTTGCTTTCTTGATCCCTTTCAGTTTTGTACTTACAGTGCGTGTTGGTATGAAAGACTAAACAAGTGCCTCAACATTCTTGGTGGCTCCCACAACCATCACCTCAACATTCTTGGTGGCTCCCACAACCATCACCTCAACATTCTTGGTGGCTCCCACAACCATCACCTCAACATTCTTGGTGGCTCCCACAACCATCACCTCAACATTCTTGGTGGCTCCCACAACCATCACCTCAACATTCTTGGTGGCTCCCACAACCATCACCTCAACATTCTTGGTGGCTCCCACAACCATCACCTCAACATTCTTGGTGGCTCCCACAACCATCACCTCAACATTCTTGGAGACTCCCACAACTATCACCAACATTCTTGGAGACTCCCACAACCATCATCAACATTCTTGGAGACTCCCACAACCATCATCAACATTCTTGGAGACTCCCACAACCATCATCAACATTCTTGGAGACTCTCACAACCATCACCTCAACATTCTTGGAGACTCCCACAACCATCACCTCAACATTCTTGGAGACTCCCACAACCATCACCTCAACATTCTTGGAGACTCCCACAACCATCACCTCAACATTCTTGGAGACTCCCACAACCATCACTAACATTCCTGGAGGCTCTCACAACCATCACCTCAACATTCTTGGAGACTCCCACAACCATCACCAACATTCTTGGAGACTCTCATAACCATCACCAAAATTCTTGGAAACTCCCACAACCATCACAAACATTCTTGGAGACTCCCACAACCATCACCTCAACATTCTTGGTGGCTCCCACAACCATCACCTCAGTATTCTTGGTGGCTCCCTCAGTCACCATCGCAACATTCTTGGTGGCTCCCACAACCATCACCTCAACATTCTTGGTGGCTCCCACAACCATCACCTCAGCATTCTTCGTGGCTCCCACAGCCACCATCGCAACATTCTTGGTGGCTCCCACAGCCACCATCGCAACATTCTTGGTGGCTCCCACAAACCCTCACCTCAGCATTCTTGGTGGCTCCCACAGCCACATGCAACATTCTTTGGGGGCTCCCACAGCACCATCGCAACATTCTTGGTGGCTCCCACAACCACCATCGCAACATTCTTGGTGGCTCCCACAGCCACCATCGCAACATTCTTGGTGGCTCCCACAAACATCACCTCAGCATTCTTGGTGGCTCCCACAGCCACCATCGCAACATTCTTGGTGGCTCCCACAGCCACCATCGCAACATTCTTGGTGGCTCCCACAACCACCATCGCAACATTCTTGGTGGCTCCCACAGCCACCATCGCAACATTCTTGGTGGCTCCCACAGCCACCATCGCAACATTCTTGGTGGCTCCCACAGCCACCATCGCAACATTCTTGGTGGCTCCCACAGCCACCATCGCAACATTCTTGGTGGCTCCCACAACCACCATCGCAACATTCTTTGGGGGCTCCCACAACCACCATCGCAACATTCTTGGTGGCTCCCCACAGCCACCATCGCAACATTCTTGGTGGCTCCCACAACCACCATCGCAACATTCTTGGTGGACTCCCACAGCCACCATGCAACATTCTTGGTGGCTCCCACAGCCACCTCGCAACATTCTTGGTGGCTCCCACAACCACCCCTCGCAACATTCTTGGTGGCTCCACAGCCACCATCGCAACATTCTTGGTGGCTCCCACAGCCACCATCGCAACAAGCAGAAGACAAGCCTGACTCAAGGCCGAGCATCTGGAGAAGGAAAACTCTGGAAAGCGGTCACATGTCTAGCATACGTGGTAGCAGGAGTCAGGAAAGTGACTCAACCTGTTGCTTTGGGGGTCTTGATTGCTGCTGGGCAACGTTACAAATAAACCAGCAAGCTTGCATTTCCTCACTGTAATAAATTTCTTAAATGCTTCGCTTCATAGGCCGGGTACCATCAGCTAAACTCTTAACGATGGAAAGACACTTTGTTAATTACATCATTTACTCGGTGGGGATAAGCCCTAAAAAAATTACCTTTGCTGTTCCACCTGCACCAACTTAATTTGCTTAATAGTTTCAACAGGCACTGTTATTTTAAATATTTTTAAACAGGCAGTGTTATCTTAATACTGTTTTAACGGCCGTGTTCACTTAATACTGTTTCAACGGACGTGTTATGCAAAATTACTTTTTTAAAGGCACGCGTTATGCTTAATACGTCTAAACAGGCATTGTTATGCTTAATATTGTCAAAACGCAGCGTTATGCTTAATACTGTCAAAAACAGGCACTTTGTTAATACTGTCAAAAAAGGGGCACTTGTTTGCTTAATGCTAAACAGGCACGCGTTATGCTTAATATGCCAAAGGCCGTGTTATGGTTAATACTGTTAAAAAAGCACTTGTTATGCTTAATACATAAGAACAAAGAAAAAACACGCAACGGGCCTACTGACCCATGCAAAGCAGGTCCTGCCCCCCCCCGGCCTGAACAATGACCACCTAGTCGGGTCACTTCCATTAAGGAAAAAGCACGACCCCAGCCGGGTACCCAAGTGTCAGGTCCAACTCACACCCCCCCACACCCTCATATATTTATCCAACCTATTTTTTAAAACTAAAAAGGGTCTTAGCTTTTTGACGGTACTCGGGGTTTGTTCCACTCACCAAACCCAGTGCTTTAAATACAAGGGGCGAGCAAATTTTGGCAGCGGTTTTTCTCAAGATTAGGGGAAGGAGGGCCCGACCCTACAGCCTTAGCGGGGATTATCGCCCTCAAAACTGCTTGAGTTGGATAACCCCGGGGGCTTGCATTTTTTTTAAAAGAAAAATGTTTTGATAGATAAAGCAAAATAAGTCCCCGGGCCCTGTGGGTTTTTTTTCAAGGGTTTTAAGGAATGAAAAAGGAACTCTGTGAACCTAAACAAATATTTTTAATTTATTTTTCCCAAACAGGTTAGTGTCTATATTGGAAGTGTAATGAAATTTCCCTTTTTTTAAAAACGGGGGACAAGTCGTTACCTCAAATTACCCCCCAATAAGCCTGACCTCAACTGTGGGAAAATTTACTAGTCAATTATAGCTGAACTTAAAAAGCCATCTCGAAAGCATAGTTGTTTTAAAAAATTCGCATGGTTCCAAGGGGCCGGCTTGTCTAACTAATTTTTTAACTTTCTTCGTAAAGCTTTGAGGCTGTTGACCATGAAAAAAATTTTATATTATTTACTTAGTTTTTATAAGGTTTTTGTAGAGTTCCGACCATGATGCAAAAAAAAGTGGCGCTCATGGCTTTTGGGGGAAAAGGGCTCTCGGGATGAAATATGGCTCACTGACAGGAAGCAGAGTGTGTCCACAAATGGGGTTAAATCCGTGGGGGGATCTGTAACAAGGGGGCGTTAAAGGGATCAGTCTTGGGCCCTTTGTTTAAAATATTTTCAATGTCTTGAGGGGGGGAAATTTATGTGATTGAGCAAATTCGCCTGACACAAAAATAGGTAGGATAATTGATTCAAACGTAGATTTTATGGAATTCGGGGGTTTAAACAAACTTATTTTTTGGTCAAAAAAGGGAGATGAGTTCAATGTAGAAAATTTAAGGGTTCTAAAGTTTGGGGGGGTGCTCATCCCCCTAGACTTATAATTTTAAAATGATGTAAAAGAAAAAAGGAAACCAAGGCAACTAATGTGCTTTTATTGGGGCAACGTTTCGTCCCCGGAGCTTGATAAAGCCCCTGGAGAGCGAAACGTTCCCAAAATTTAAAAATGTAAAATTATTTTTGCACTTGTGTCCTTTTATTTACTATTGTCGGAAATTTCTACCAACTTTATTACAATTAATGATGTAGAACTTAGCATACAGTTTGCAAAAAGATTGGGGGGTTATGGTGAGCAGAAACCTAAACCAAAGCAGCAGAAAAAGCGTTACGTAATAAGGGCAAAATAGATTACTGGGTTTATTCAAGAAGGTAACAAGAAGTCCGGGTCATACTGGCTTTTAAACTCATAGTAAGGCCTTTACCTAAAATTATCAGCCACGGCTCCATATTACAAAAGGACAAAATTCTTTAAAAAACATTTGGCGTGGGGTTGACCTAAAATTAATAATGCTTTAGAAATTTTCCTTATAAGGTTGGAAAGCCTATATTACATTCATTTTAAAAAAAATAGGGGGGCGCAGTGTTAGGGGAAGATGGAAATTTTCTTTTTTTAATAAAGCAGGGGAGAAGGGGTTCAAAACCATTCTCCCAATTTTATGCCCATCGACACCAGGCTTTAAAAAGATTTTTTTTCCACTTCCCCAGGAAAAATAGAAGAAATAAAAAGAACCAAGGCTTATTAGAAAAAGGAAAAAAAACGAAGAGTATTATATATATGCTGTATGGGGAAAAGTTACCAAATTAAGTTATAGCGAACCCGTTACTTAGCGGTTTGGGGGACGAAAAGAAATTCCCCCATAGGGCCAACGGTTTCTTTCCCCTTTTCAGGAGGTATATTCCCTTTGGGGGGTTCTTCAAACCCTCAACCTGCATCTGAAGGAGGGGTGTTAATGTTGCAGTTTAAAAAAATGTAGGTAAAGCACCCTTCGGCAAAACAGTATGGATGGAAAATGGGAAAAAGTTTTTTTTTTGGGGCCCCCCTGCCTTGGTGGGAATCGGCCGGGGTGAAAAAAAAAAAAAAAGGTATTTTAAAGGGGATATTAATAAGGTCTTGGGAGGATGTCTCTCCAAGAGAGAACCCGAGAAAAAAATGGATTTAAATTAGATAAGTTTAGATTTGAAAGGACATAAAAAGTATTTGGGGGAAAATAGGGTAGTTGAGGGGAACAGTCTACCAAAATTGGGTTTTTTGAGGCTGGGATTTTTGGGGTTGTTTAAATTTGGTTTGGAAGTAATGGGGGGGGGGGGTTGGTTTGAGTGGAACTTTAAATAGGTTTTTTGGGGTTTGATTAAAAATTGGGTTTGGGGGCAAATGTTTTTAGGTGGGTGGTATGTAAAGGGACCCCAGTATTGGCAACACCTCCGCAGGTTCCTCCTTTTTAGTCTTAATGTCCTTCCCGAATCTAAAACTTTCCCTTTGAAATCATTTGCGGCTGTCTTTGGCTGGATTTTTCAAGTATTTGCTTCCCCTTTATTTATTCGTTTTCCCAAATTTATAAACCTCAAATATCCCCCAAATTTCTAGCCTTTTTTTGTCTCAAAGGGCATGTGTTATGCTTAATACGTGTCAAGGACTTTATTTTTAATTTCCCACAGGCAGTTCTTGTCTTGAATACCATACCCAGTGAGGGAGAATCTTAAACCCAACATCTTCATGGTTTTGTTTACGAGGACTTGAGTAAAAAAGAGCATAAAACACTGAAAACAGTGAGAAAATGGTTTTAAAAAACTTTTTAAAACTAAACCCCAGGTTATCAGTAATAATTTCTACCACTTCGCATTACACACTAAACACATTTACCTTGGGTAAAACAACAAGAATGTAAACAAAAATTCTGCATGATGAACAAAATTAAAACCCGAATACGGCTTTTTTCATCAATGATAGAGGCTTGGCGTTAGCAGAAAAAAAAATGTACGTTTTAGTATTTATAAAAAAAACATTTCGCTGAGGAAGAGTTTTTAAAGGTGTTTTGACCTGGAAAAATCAGAGAACTTGGCACCTACTTTAAATTTAATTTAAAAAACAAAACTAATATTTTTTTTTTTCTTTTCAAATAATCAGAAAAGGCCAAAACCAAATGAAAATAGACTCAGAGGTTTGTAAGCGGGGCCCCCCCCCCCAAAAGGGCATTACATGGTAAGAAAAAAACCATATCTCCCGCGGGTTTACACATTTTTTTTTAATTAATCCAGGTTCCCTTTTAAATAATATTTTTTTTTTTCTTCATAAAAAAGCACATTATATAAAAACATAAATATTGAGTATTCAAAATAAAACACTTTTTTTCTTTAATACACCAGTGTTCCTCCCAGGTAGGGTGACCTGAAAAATGAGGAAACACTCATGTCAATCACTGTCTTGCCAGAAGCTGCTAGCTAACATCAGTTCACAACTCTAGATCAACCCCCAGGTGTGAAATTGTACTTTCCCTCCAAGACTGGGGCGGGTAAACCCGGTTTTCCCTGAATCCCTTCTACATATTACCCTGCTAACCTCCAATAGCACGTTAAGGGCAAAAAAAATGCTTGCCTCACTTTTCCTATTTAAAACGTTCACAATCGATGGTACCTTCATGCGCCACGGAACATATTTAAAATCTTATAATTCTTTGTCTCTGTGTTTGGTGAAGGGGCTACTACAAAAAGACGTCTCTATTGTTGTTTCACCAGGTATCTATGTATACGTGAAGGGTCTACTACCAGCTCTACTGTGATGATGAAGGGACCACTAGGTAGACAGTCTCTGTGTACGGTGAAGGGTCTACTCCCGACGACAGTCTAAATGGTTGTGGTCTCTACCAGGGGTTCACGTTGATAAATAGACCTGTGCAATCTTGGGGATCTTTATTGGGAAACGTTCCCCCACGTGGCTTACAGTCCAAAAAAAGGAGAATTTATTTAAGATGATGGGCTGACCACCGACTCAAGGTTGAGGGGCTGATTCCTCATTCTCCTCCCGTTCTTCAAGTTTTTCCTTTGTATGGGCCCATAAGCCCTGTGTGGGGAAAAAGTTTCCCCCAAAAAGATACCCAAAAAGTTGCACGGGTCTAAATTTTTCAACATGTCGGTTCCCGGGAACCATTCATTATTAGTCTCTACGGTACGTGAAAGGGTTTTTAATACCGTGTTCTGTGTATGTGAAGGTTAACCACCGGTAGACAGCCCCCTTCCGGTAAAAGAAGGTTTTCCACCAGGTAGGAAGTCTCTACCGTGTATGGGAAGGGTCTACTCCCCCGTTGTTTTTATAGGAAGGGCACCACCAGAGACAGCCTCTACCCTGTTAATGAAAGTCTACCACCAGGAGAATCTCTAGTGTTGGGGGGAAGGGTCTCCCCCAAAGGGGCAGCCTGTACCGTGTTAATGAAGAGTCTCCACCAGGTAGACAGTCTTACAGTTATGGTGAAGGGTCTCCACCGGTAAAAGCCTGTACCGTGTATAATGAAAAAGGGTTACCACCAGGTAGACAGTTTTTCGTGTTATGAAGATCTACCCTAGGGAGACAGCCCGTACCCTGTATAATGAAGAGTTACCCCCAGGGAGATCCTTTCGGTTGGTGAAGGGTCTACCCACGTAGTCTGTTAATGAAAGGGCTACCCCCAAGTAGACAGCCCCCGTGTATAATGAAGAGTTCTACCCCAGGTAGACATCTCACTTGTTGGGAAGGGTCTACCACCAGGTGACAGCCTGTACCCTGTTTAAAGAAGAGCTACCACCAGGTAGACGTCTCTACAGTGAAGGGAAGGGGTTACCCCAGGGAGCAGCCCGTCCGGGATAATGAAGGTCTACCACCGGTAGACAGTTTTTTACTGTGTATATGAAAAAGTCACCCCAGGAGACAGCCTGTCCGTGTTAATGAAGGTTACACCCGTAGACAGTCTCTACAGTGTTTGGTGAAGGGTTCCACCAGGGACACTTGGTCTACGATCACCCAGCATGCAAACAGTCGTGTTAGTTTGCCCCTTAGATACAGTTCTCCAGCGCTGATATTTGAAACTAACCAAGTAAGGGATTGTCGGAAAAACGGAAAATTTTCCAAAAAAAAAGTTTTGCCGAGAATGTTCCCAAGAATATTAAAGTCTATGCTCGACAAATTTAGAATGAATTTTAGTTCTCTTTTCCTATAAGAAAAAAATGTGATATGTATTTAAAATAATAAATTTTTAAATTGTAGAAAACCTGGAACCTCACAGCCTAGTAGCTTGAAGATACTTCCATAAGTATTTAATGTTTAAAGGTTGAAGTCGACAGAAGAGGCATTCTATGGTTATTAAACAGGGAACTATTTAATAAAACTGCCAAACTTTCTTTTAAAGAGGCTCGCCTACGGTGAAAGTTTGAAGTCGATTAAAAAAGACATTTTAAGGTATTTGATTGATTACAAATCTTTTTTTTTAAATTTAGTAAAATTTCAAATATGCGTACTCAAATACATTTTGAGGCGTCGTCTTTAGCTGCATCAGCATAACTTCTAAACCAATCAGCAGCAGTATTCTTTAGTTCTTGAATAAAATAAAATTACTCAAATGCGAAATGGGAATTATGGGAGTCAATAACATATGACTTTGTGTTGGGACACTACACCCCCGGGGAAGTCTTAAACCCATCAGATGGTCGATCTCGGTAATGGCCGGACTCCAATGATTCTAAGTGCTTACCAAATGATTCCCGAGATATGCCAAATGTTCCAAAAACCTGCTCCCCAGTTACATTCACAACGTAAAATTGAAACCGGTTGGATGAAGCTTTCATAGTTATGGGGGAAATAAAAAAAGAACAGTTGGGGGAAAAAGCAAAGAGAAAAAATTGCAGAAAAACTGAGACAAAAATTTATCGGTCCCTTAGGTAATAACAACATAAAAATAAATAATAAATAATAAAAATAATAATAAAAATAATAATAATTTTTTATTATTATTCCTACAAATACATGAACAAAAATTTCAGACCATAGCCAAAACAATCTACTATATAGAAAAGACCCTATTATGAGAGCATTTTTGGGCAACTTTGTTAATCTTTTCCCCGGATCGACCCCCCCAAGTGGTATCAAACCCATTATCGTTCCCGTCAGGTATTTTGCCTTTTTTTGTTACCCATGTACCTATTTAATGCTAGGTGAACGGGGATAGCAGGTGTCTTAAAGAAACACTTCCAAATGTATGCACCCGCACCGGGGATCGAACCACGAACCTCAATGTGTGAGGTGAGTGAGCTACCAAGCGAGCAACGGGACACCGTTGGGGTGCACTAAATATGCTAAGTAATAATTCGGTAAGCACAGAGTCCAAGGGTTTTCAAGATCCTCTCATCAAACGTAAGATGATATACTGTCTTCCAGAGGCAACTTGATGAGTTCCTAAAACAAGCTCGCTCCTGTTAGCCACAGTGTAGTGCTGATGACAGGCTGCGTCAGCACCAACACACTGACTTCATGTTGACAGCAACAACAACCAAACAATTAACAAGTAGACCTAGTCTGAGGCCGGGCCGAGTCGACAATTATTCCTCACTCTTCAGGTAACTCTTAACTTTCTCTACTCAACAATACAACCTCTCCCATCATTTTACAGCTTCAATACCATCGTTTTCCCTCGCCAGATACTTTCTTCATTACCTCCGCCCACACTACAAATCACGTATCTTACATAAGCACATATCCTTTGGAATTCGAAAAAACACAACATACGACACGTGCGGCACCTAGGCCTGATTCATGGAACTATTTATTTATAAAGCGCAACATATCACTAGCACGAGCACACTATTCTTTGGAGAAATAGCTTTGATCTATGAAAGTCTCAGAGGTTTTAAATAGCACATAGTTTCTCTGCACAAGAGGCACTAGAGCTCTGGCAAAAAAAAAAAAAAAAAAAAAAAAAAAAAAAAAAAAAAAAAAAAAAATTACAGAGCAGCAGCACTAACATCACACACAAGAGTTTTAAAGGGTAGCGAGTAGAAAATTACATATATGTAAAATTAAGACCTACACCAAGATAAACATGGATTTACAGCGTGAAGATAATGCTTGTCACAACTATGAGATTATTATGTAGATTTTGTCAAGGCATTTACTTTTGTGCTTATGTAGTGCATATACACTTAGTATACCTTTGGTGGGTTTCAAGGGTTTTCCTACTCCCGCAGCCCGGCCCGAGATCATTCTTGTCTGGTACTTGCTTCGTCAACCAAGCTGTTGCTGCTGAGGGATCGCTAGCCTACATATCCACCACAGCCTGGATGATCCGGTACTTGTAGGCGGACATTGTCGAGTCTCCTCTTGAAGACATCTACACCTGTTCCGGCATTGTTTCTGAAATCGTCTGGTAAGATGTTAAAAAGTCTGGGACTACAGTTGACACAATGTTCTCTTACTGTGTCCACGGTGCATTTGGCTTATTCTACACATTGTGCCACATCTCTCACTCCAGTACGGTGTTATAACAGTCTGCAGATTTGAGAGCAGACCCTCAAGCACCATGTACATTCTGTCACGTACAGTAACTCTCCTCCGCTACAGCAAGTACATATTTAGCATTCTCAGGCGTTCCCGGTAATTTAAATGCTTTATTAGCTCTATGGGGGCCGTAAATGATCGTTGATTTTGTTTCAGCTCTGATATCTGTGCTGGCCTCAACGGAGCCGTCAGTACTAGTTCTTATTTACATAGCGCTTTGACCCTATAGATCACTAAGCGCTCATAGTAATAAAAATTACATCACACGCACAACAAAAACAAAGATAAAATTAACAAACAATAAGAGCTACTAGCATGAATAAAACGCCCAACACAAATATACTTTATCATACCCAAATTAAAATAAGCAACATCAACTTAAAATCCTGTTACATTACCAATTTAAAAAGACTCCTGAAAATTCTCTGAGGTCCCTACAGGCACCTTGGTAACTATGAAAACCTTAAGAAAGGCGAAAAATCTTAAGCTGTGAGCAAACTGTTAAAATGTGTTCCACAGCTGTACATCTCAAGCCCACAAGATACACAGAGAGGAAGGGGCGCAGGAGCACCTGCGAACAGATGGCTGTGCCCGATCCTCAATTGACGTATTAAAAATACGTATAAAAGAATAATTAGGAAGAGGGACATTCAATTTTCTAACAACTAGACCACAAAGAGAAGTAGTTAAACAACGAAAATGTACTGTAACATTACCAAAATAAAAAGTTTCGTACCACAATACACGATTGTGGCACCTTTCCTCGTCCTCAAAGCAGACGTACATAAAAGTACTTGCCACAGCTTCGTATCATCCTTTGTGGACGATATAAAAAAAATGCGTATGAAAGTCACTTGGGTAGAAGACACAGAGAAAGTGCTAGCAAATATCAAAAAACGGAATGGGAAATAATATGATATTCTATGGTGACAAATTCCATCTACTTATATATGGAGAGAAGGAAGGTCTTAAAATGAGCACAGGATACAAAACACAGCAGGGACATTTCACAGAACAAAACTAACATGTACTGAACAGCCTTGGGTATAACCATTTAGGGTGACTGTCATTTAGAGAACACAATAAGGTAAATGCAGAACGTGCCAGAAAAAAATAACAGAATAGATAATGAAAACTTTCAGAACAAAAGAAATAATACCAATGGGACTGCAGCATACTGTACTATGCTCACAGCTCCATTCCAGGCAGGAGAGATTTCAAGAACTGAAAAATACAAAGATCGTTAACTGCCGGCAAAGAAATAATTTTTTTTAGGTACTGTGAATGCCTTATAATAAATGGAATGTACTCAATTAGAACGAAGAAGAGATACTAGATGACATATACATACATAGAAGGTACTTGAGGGTCGGGTTCCTAATCTACACAACCATAACATACTGGGGTGAGGGTTATGAGAAGAAGCATAAAATAGACCCAGTGTAAATCATATGCACAGTAGGAGAACATTGTGTGAATATCCGTGGCCTCGGCTGGAGGGAAATAGTATAAAATACCGACATGATGGATAAAGACACAAAGATGGGCGAAACGTTGTCTTCAAGAGGAAACCAGATCACTACCTTCACCGAATGCCACATCAACCAGGCTTTGAAGACTATGCGCACCAATTAGCCGCTAACACTGGTTGAACAGGCAATCATACGTCACCCTCCAGTCTAGTCTTTACTGATTCTTTACCCTTACCATTCTACCTTCCGATTATTTTACACTACTATTTCACCCAACATTCTACTTTCCAGGCATTCTACCCAATTTTATTATTCTTCTGGCACCTTTCACCCCTCCCTAACCCGTCCCACATTGTTTCCTCTTACGGCCCAAGTATCGTACTTCCGTAGCTGGTATCTTCGCACAACTATGACAGCAAAGGTCAAACTAATTCCATTGTGGCGAGCCTTGAGAAAGTGTGTTGTTCGTGTGTATGTGAACCCACCGCCACACTCAACCTCCCCCTTCCTCCTGCTCCTGCTATTGCTTCCTCCTCCTCCTCCTCCTCCTCCCCCCTGCTCCTCCTGCTGGCGCTGCCATCGTTCCCTGCCTGTGTTTGGCCTCATGAACTCACATGCTATACCTGCATGAGTTTGTTCTACTTGAAGTGTTTCAGAGATCAACGCCTCCGCGGTCCAGGCATCCCAGTTGTGCGCAGATTAGGGATCAGACCTTCAAGTATCTTCCATGTATATATTATCAGGAATCATCGCTCCAGAGAGTACATTCCTCGTACTTTGAGATATTCACAGCAGTTTAAAAAGCTTTTTACATGCGGGCAGTTAACGATCTCTGTACATTTTCCAGTTCTTGATATCTCTCCTGCCTTGAATGGCGCTGTGAACACAGTACAATATGCTAGAGTCCTATTGGTATTATTTCTCGTTATAATCAACCAAGATGTTGGTGCTAGCCTCACACTCTTCAGTGTATGCACCACAGCCCGACTGATCAGCGACTAACCTGAGGAACTTATTCAATTCCACCAAGAAAATCCCCACTTATATATGAAGGGAGGGTGTTGAAAAGCCTTGGTCCCTTCACATTTAATGAGTTATCTTAGTGTATTCATGGCACCCCAATTTTTCGTGCTCCTGCGACCGGACCCTGGGACCCGGGAAGTCACGCGTGTTTGAGCTCCGCCAATTTCGCGTGTATCGGAGGTCCCAGAGGGGACAGTGTGTGGAAAATAGGCGTGTGAAAACCTAAAGTGCATATACGTTTCTAAACCCACAGAAGGGAAGCATCAGTGTCCATTGAAGAGGAAAAAAAACTAGTTTTACAGTGCTATGTGTAGAGTGCCGGGCTCAGTATAACGGTTGTTATGGAAGGTGCCATATAGGAAATGATTTGTGACTAGCAGTGAATGTAGATCAGTGAGGGGAAATAAAGATCAGGGATTAGCATAAACTCAGAGAGCAGAAAAGTTAAGAAATGGAAAAGGATTACTGCTAAAACCACGGGAGAATATAAGATATTATTATTAATAAAAGTGAGGAGAGCAGTGTGTAGGCCTACAGATGATACCATACAGTGGGTCGTGTTTTATACTGAAGGACTGTTCCTCATACCATATAAGGAATATAGCGAATGGTGAGGTATTGATGTTCAGTGATATAGTGATCTGAAACTGTGGATTACAGCAATCTGTCAAATACCCAATACATAGTGTACAATATATGGAATATATATATGGGTTGACCACCACCAGGAAAATTATTGCCAGAGGCGACAGAGAAATGTAAACTATCGTACAGGTGTTATAACGAGGAAAAAGGATTTGAATAGGCAGTGATATAGTGTACTGAATTGTGGATGAGAGTAATCCTTTTAAATCCGAGTGCTAGTGTAAGCTATGGTGTAATTATATGGGAACAAACTGCTCAAGTTTACGGTCACCCCACTGATCCCCCCACCTCTCCCCCCGCCCCTTCGTACCTCAACCAGCGGGGGTTGTTCCCCCCCTGCTGGCACCCATACCATGGACCCACTTATCACTAAACCAAGCAAAGTGGAGACGTGGGGATACAAACTGGATAAGTATTAAGCCATAGTAGAAATAATAAAATAAGAGATAGTTGATTGATATGCAGGGAAACAGTGAACATGCAGTGACTGGATAGTGGAAAAGGATAAACCACCACCAAATCCTCTCGCCACCCTCCCCCTCCGACACCCCAACCAGCGGGAATGGTCCTCACCCCCACCTACTGGCACCCATACCCCACACCCCTGACCACCGAACTACCTTTCATCACCGAAATCCAGCCACCACCACTACATATAACTGTCCAGGACAAGATAAACAGCAGTGATCATGACAAGAATCAGATGCTGTAGGATGTATGATATATGATGGTATACAACATAAAAGTTTTAATGGGTAATAAGTCTCCATACTAATTACATCCCACATACCCATGTATTGACCTATAACACCCACACCTGCGTACAGAGCTGAAAGGTAAAGTGAAGATCAGGTTCTTGTGGTACCCAGTTGCAAATAGGATACAGGCAGGATGGCAGTACAGTATACCTGTGGGACATGTGAAAAGGCTCTTGGGAAAAAATCTAGAATCACATGCAACCTTTGCTTTTCAAAACATCATGTTACCTGTGCAAGAATAAACACTGCAACCAAAAATGACATCTATCTAGATAGGTGTTTCTGGATCTGCAACAGGGATGTGGAACTATGGACAGATATCAGGAAAGCACTCAGGAGGTTAATAAACAATAAACACGAAAAAAAGGAGGAACTATGAATAGTCTACGTGGAATATATAGATCATGGGAAGATAGGAGAGGAGTAAAGTCTAACACAGAGAATGCCCAGTCTACAACAACTGACCCAAAAATAAGCAGATACACACTAGAAAAAACACGGGAAACAAAAACAACAGCTAGTTCAGTCCCCAGCCTTAGGGCTGACCCAGACCCAGCCCCCAGCCATTGTGAAAATCTGGATTCAGTTAAAGACTCCTCCACAGCCACTAATGCCATAGCCCCTAGTACAGATGTAGTAGAGGAGCCCTCCTCTGGGGTAGACTCTTCTGCAGCCATCACAGTCATAGCCTCTAGTACAGATGTAGTCGGGGAATCCCCTCCCAGGAAAAATGTTGGTGCTATGACAGCAGATGGTGGTGTCTCTGGATTGGCTATGGAGGACTGTAGTTCAGCCCTAGGGCCAGCACAGATTAAAAATACATCCAGCACGAATTGTACCCAGCCAAAAATAAAATGATGCAAATACTATATTTGGGGCACCTGTAAACACGGAATATCAAGGAAAACGAATGGGGCATGCAACTTTGAGCATCCCAAAAATTGCCGTGACCTCCTGTCTAAGGGAGTGCGTCGTTCTACCTCTTGCAAACACTTCCACCCGGAGATGTGTCAGTCTTCAGTCCTTGAAAAACAATGTTACAATACCAATTGCACTGCATATCATCAAAAAGGGACCAGGAGGCACACACCCCGTACAACACATCATAGAAATTATGGTAGCTATGACAACACCCCAAGTGATTTTTTAGGGGTAGGAAACGAAGAAAGAAAATGGAAAGAGATAACCAAAATAGTCCACCACCTTGGAGCCTTGTTGGACTGGAGGCACAGCCAGTGGCACCTCCAGGCTCACAGCTACTGATGCCAACAACAAAATCCCCCCAACAAACATGCAACACAACCTCATTTATATTTGCTAATATACAAGGCCTTAAGCCATCCACAAACAACAAAATACCTTTCATTAATGGACTTCTAGAGGAGTCAAATTCACTGCTTGCAGCTTTCACAGAGACCCACACAAAAGATTACTTTGACAGTGAAATATGGATACCTGGATACAACCTTTTCAGATGCGACAGAAAGAACAGACAACAAGGGGTGGTTGGCCTGTACGTCAAAGAGTCGCTCATTTGCACAGAGATACTGAACACCACAAATGATGTAGTAGAAGTTCTGACAATAAAAATCGAGAACCAAAACTTAGTCATTGTACTTGTATATAAGCCACCGGATGCAACTTCCCAACAGTTCAAAGAACAACTGTCAAAAATCGACTCCTGTCTGGACAACTTTCCAGCCCCATCCCCAAACATCTTGCTGCTTGGTGACTTCAATCTAAAACACACAAAATGGAAGAATATAGCAAATAATGTCATAGCAGAAATAATCCCTGGAGGTAGCTCAGATGAAAGGTCACACACGCAGGAGCTGCTGAATTTCTGCAACAAACACACCCTAAGTCAGCAAATAGTGGAGTCAACAAGACTGGAGAACACATGGACCTTATTTTCACAAATAATGAGGACCTGGTAAGGAATATAACAATATCAAAAACAACAAATTCTGATCACAATCTAATCAAAGTCCAGACTTGCATGCACAGGAGTCCTGATCAGCACAATGCATTCAGTTATGAGGGTACCTTTACCAAATTCAACTTCAACAACAAGATCATCATCTGGGATCAGGTAAACTATGCCGTAAATGAAAAATGCTGGGAGGATATCTTAAATTACATAGACTCGAACCAATGCCTCGAAAAGATCACCCTCCTGGTAGCTGAAGTATGTTCAAGGTATATTCCTATAAGGCAAAATAAAAGAAGAAGTAAACTGGAGAGAGAGAGATGCTCCCTCTACAGGAGAAGACGAAGAATCATTGAGCTCCTCAAGAATGCCAGATTATCTGATACACGGAAGGTAGTGCTAACCAGGGAAGTGGAAAATATTGAGCTGAAGTTAAAGGACTCATACAGGATCCAGGAGAGACAAGAGGAGCTAAAAGCGATTAATGAAATTGAAAGAAATTCGAAATATTTCTTTTCATATGCCAAAAACAAGTCAAAAACCACTTCTAGTATAGGGCCCCTGCTCAGACAAGATGGATCCTACACTGACGACAACAACGAAATGAGTGAGATACTGAAATTGCAGTATGGCTCAGTGTTCAGTGAGCCACTAACCAGTTTAAAGATAGATGATCCAAACAATTTTTTCATGAATGAGCCTCAAAACCCTGCCAATGTAGGCCAGATTTATGACATAACTCTAACTTCACTAGACTTTGAGAAAGCCATCGACGACATGCCCATGCACTCAGCCCCAGGCCCAGACTCGTGGAACTCGGTGTTCATTAAAAACTGCAAGAAACCCCTCTCATGGGCCCTAAGTATGCTATGGAGAAGGAGCTTAGACACAAGCGAGATTCCACAGTCACTAAAAACAACAGATATAGCCCCACTCCATAAAGGTGGCAGCAAAGCAGTAGCTAAGAACTATAGACCAATAGCTTTAACGTCCCACATCATAAAAATCTTTGAAAGAGTTCTAAGAAGCAGGATAGCAAACCACCTGGACTCCCAAAAATTGCACAACCCAGGGCAACATGGTTTCAGAGCAGGTCGCTCCTGCCTTTCGCAACTGTTTGACCACTATGATATGGTCCTAGATGCACTGGAAAACAAACAAAATGCGGATGTAGTATACACAGACTTTGCAAAAGCCTTTGACAAGTGCGACCATGGTGTAATAGCACATAAAATGTGTGCTAAAGGGATAACTGGCAAAGTAGGCAGATGGATCTTCAACTTTCTAAACAATCGCACACAAAGAGTAGTGGTAAACAGAGTTAAATCAGATGCTGCCATAGTGAAGAGCTCTATCCCACAAGGCACAGTACTCGCACCTATCCTGTTCCTTATTCTCATATCAGACACAGACAGAGATGTAAACCACAGCGCTGTATCATCTTTTGCAGACGATACAAGGATCTGCATGAGAGTGTCATCCATTGAGGACACTGTTAACCTCCAAGAAGATATAAACCAAGTTTTCCAATGGGCAACGGAGAACAATATGATGTTCAATGAAGACAAATTCCAACTACTTCCGTTATGGAAAACTGGAGGAAATAATAACTAGAACTGAGTATACTACAAACTCCAATCACACAATAGAGAGGAAAAGTAATGTGAGAGACCTGGGAGTAGTAATGTCAGAGGATCTCGCCTTCAAGGATCACAACAACGCCACTATCACATCTGCTAGTAAACTGATAGGATGGATAATGAGAACATTCAAGACAAGAGATGCTAAGCCAATGATGATCCTTTTTAAATCACTTATTCTTTCTAGGCTGGAATACTGCTGTACATTAACATCCCCATTCAAGGCAGGTGAAATTGCAGAGCTAGAGAATGTACAGAGAACCTTTACTGCACGTATAAGTTCCATCAAACACCTTAACTACTGGGAGCGCCTGGAAGCACTTGACTTGTACTCACTAGAGTACAGGCGAGAGAGAGATATCATAATCTACACCTGGAAGATTCTGGAGGACTGGTCCCTAATATGCACACAGCAATCACTCCATACGAAAGCAAAAGACTTGGCAGGCGATGCAACATACCCCCAGTGAAAAGTAGGGGCGTCACTGGTACACTAAGAGAAAACACAATAAGTGTCCTGGGCCCAAGACTGTTCAACAGCCTCCCACCAGCAATAAGGGGCATTACGGGAAGACCCCTGGTTGTCTTCAAGAGGGAGCTGGACAGATACCTAAAGACGGTGCCGGATCAGCCGGGCTGTGGTTCGTACGTTGGATTACGTGCGGCCAGCAGTAACAGCCTCGTTGATCAGGCCTTGATCCCCGGGAGGCCTGGTCGTGGACCGGGCCGCGGGGACGTTGATCCCCGGAATTCCCTCCAGGTAGACTCCAGGTAGGGGGTATATTGCATCGACTGCCAAGTCCCCTGCTTCTGTACTCCCCAGGGAGTACAATTCGAGGGAATCAAAGTATTCACAATAATTTATGTATTTAATTGGGTCTATGAGGGCGGTGAAGATTCTCTGCATTTTCCAAATATCTGCAATTTCGGCTGCCTTAAAAGGGGCAGAAAAAGTGACTTAAAGAGAATCATCATTAGCCTAGCATCTCCTGGTTTGAAGGTTCTACTTATCCAGCTTACAAATTCCTTTGTGGTTGTGATAATTCAACTGTTGTTATCCTTAAAGGTAACATCTTCAGACATTATTCCATAGTTCTTCATGCTGGTTTTTCGCTCAGCTTAGTGATTCGAATTTATTACATACTCTCTTGCAGGTTTAACTTCCATAATTTTTCCATAGCAAAGCAACTTAAATTTGTCCTCTTTGAACATCATATTTTCTGTCACCCAATACCTGGAGAGGGTTCCGGGGGTCAACGCCCCCCAGCCCGGTCTGAAACTTGGTTAATATCAGCTTGCAGATTCACTGTGTCCAAAATGGATTCCACTCTCATAAAATTTTAGTGTTTGCAAAGGACGATACAATAATATGGTTTATGTCTTTGTCTATACCAGATATGACAACAAGAACGAGAATTGGTGCGAGAACTGTGTCTTGGGAAACAAGTGCTTTTCACTGTGGCAACCTTTTATTTTACTTACTATTACACTTTGCATTTTATTTGTCAGGATGCTAAAAATCCATCTGACCACTTTTCCGGTTATTAATTTTGCAAGCATCCTGTGTGCTATTACATTATGATCACACTTGTCTAAACCTTTTCCTAAGTCTGTGCACAGTACGTCAACATTTTATCTTCCAGTGCACCTAGAACCAGGTGTTAATGGTCCAGTAGTTGCAAGGCGCATGAGAGATTCTTTCTAAACCTATGTTGCTTTTGGTTGTTCAAGTATTCTAAATCCATGTGCTTAACAATCTTGCTTTCTAAAAACTCTTTCAAAAAAACTATAGACTGATAGCACTATGTGGGACATACTGCTATCACTCTCTAGTTATTTGTGACTGCTTTGTTACCAACTTAGTGGTGTGGGGCTATATAGCTTAAACGTTGCTTTTAATGACAGTAGGATGTTTCCTTTGTCCAGACTTACTCCTCATAGAAGATCTGAGGAAAATTACAAGTTTTCCTTGCAATTCTCAAGCAATATGGAGTTCCACGAGCCTGAGCGATTGCAGAGTGCATGGACATGCTATTAATGGCTTCTTCGAAGTAGAATTAAATTAATGTTATGTAGGATGTTTTGTGGGTGTTAGCAAAGTTTCGAGCATAATTCATGAAGATTGTTGATCCTTAGTCTGATTAATGGCTCAGCGAACAAAACCTTAATGTGAATTCAGTATTTTAATCATTTCTTTGCGATGTCAGTGTAGGTTCCATCTCCGTTAAGAAAAGGCCCGATACTGGATATAGTATTTACCCTGGATTTTGCATACTAGAAGATTTTGGCTCTTTCAGTTTCGTTGATGGTTTCTTGCTCACTCTGTCTCTTCTAGGCTCTGCTTCAATAAGTTTAAATTCAAAGTTTTCCATTTATCTAGCCAATGCTTCTTTTCGCTCTTCAGATAAGTCTGAAACCTCTGAGGTCTGTGATGGTTTGTTTTCACCTGTAATAAGAATATCTCTCTTGTTAACTTGCATCTTCTCCATTTTTACTTTAATGGTAGGTGTCGACCATACTACTGACGCTGCTGGGGTAATCCTCTCAATACAGTGGTTCGAATCGGTATACTCGTACTATTTTCCTGTCTTCTTGCAGTAAGGTCATGGTTTATATGATCCCAGTTAATGCTTTTGTTGTTGAAACCGAATTTGTTGAAAACCCTCCTGAAAGTGTTTTGCTGTTCAGTACCAGTGAATATGCAGGTCTGAACTTTAATTACATTCCGTTCAGAGTTTACAGTAATTGACACCAATATTTTACGAACCAGATCATCGTTATTTGTGAATATAAGATTATTTGTGGTCGGTTTCACTATTTGCTGGCTTAAGGCGAACTTATTACAGACTTAATATTTCATTAATGTGAAATTGTGCATCTGAACTGGCTACTGGATTCTTTTTTCTGCTATTACAGTTGCTACGCTCTTCCATTTTAGATGTCTTAAGTTAAAATCACCAAGCAACAATAGACTGAGATTTTTTTTAGACAGAATTCGATTTTCAACAGCTAGTCTTAAAAATGTTCAGAAGCTATGTCTGACAGTTTATAGAGAAATACAATAACTGCCAAAACTCACGAACACACTGTGCCAGCAGGTGTTCGGTTTCTTGAGCTAACACACAGCCAGCAAGTGTTTGGTTTCATGAGTTAACACACTGTGCCAGCAGGTGTTTGCCTTCATGTACTAACACACTGTGCCAGCAGGTGTTTGCCTTCATGTACTAACACACTGTGCCAGCAGGTGTTTGCCTTCATGTACTAACACACTGTGCCAGCAGGTGTTTGCCTTCATGTACTAACACACGTGCAGCAGGTGTTTGCCTTCATGTACTAACACACTGTGCACAGGTGTTTGCCTTCATGTACTAACACACTGTGCCAGCAGGTGTTTGCCTTCATGTACTAACACACTGTGCCAGCAGGTGTTTGCCTTCATGTACTAACACACTGTGCCAGCAGGTGTTTGCCTTCATGTACTAAACACACTGTGCCAGCAGGTGTTTGGTTTCATGAGTTAACACACTGTGCCAGCAGGTGTTTGCCTTATGTACTAACACACTGTGCCAGCAGGTGTTTGGTTTCATGAGTTAACACACTGTGCCAGCAGGTGTTTGCCTTCATGTACTAACACACTGTGCCAGCAGGTGTTTGGTTTCATGAGTTACACACTGTGCCAGCAGGTGTTTGCCTTCATGTACTAACACACTGTGCCAGCAGGTGTTTGCCTTCATGTACTAACACACTGTGCCAGCAGGTGTTTGCCTTCATGTACTAACACACTGTGCAGCAGGTGTTTGCCTTCATGTACTAACACACTGTGCCAGCAGGTGTTTGCCTTCATGTACTAACACACTGTGCCAGCAGGTGTTTGCCTTCATGTACTAACACACTGTGCCAGCAGGTGTTTGCCTTCATGTACTAACACACTGTGCCAGCAGGTGTTTGCCTTCATGTACTAACACACTGTGCCAGCAGGTGTTTGGTTTCATGAGTTAACACACTGTGCCAGCAGGTGTTTGCCTTCATGTACTAACACACTGTGCCAGCAGGTATTTTGGTTTCATGAGTTAACACACTGTGCCAGCAGGTGTTTGCCTTCATGTACTAACACACTGTGCCAGCAGGTGTTTGGTTTCATGAGTTAACACACTGTGCCAGCAGGTGTTTGCCTTCATGTACTAACACACTGTGCCAGCAGGTGTTTGCCTTCATGTACTAACACACTGTGCCAGCAGGTGTTTGCCTTCATGTACTAACACACTGTGCCAGCAGGTGTTTGCCTTCATGTACAAAACACACTGTGCCAGCAGGTGTTTGCCTTCATGTACTAACACACTGTGCCAGCAGGTGTTTGCCTTCATGTACTAACACACTGTGCCAGCAGGTGTTTGCCTTCATGTACTAACACACTGTGCCAGCAGGTGTTTGCCTTCATGTACTAACACACTGTGCCAGCAGGTGTTTGCCTTCATGTACTAACACACTGTGCCAGCAGGTGTTTGCCTTCATGTACTAACACACTCGTCAGTACTGTCTACCACTGATGTGATCATACTTTGTTCTCATAATTAAATTTAAACTTGAGGAAGATACCTCACTTATAAACCAATCAAATGTGCTTCCTAAGTATTTATACCTGACGATACATACCTGATGGTATATACATGAAGATATTTGAAGGTCTTATCTCAAACTTGCAAACTACTATGAAAAAAAACGTCCTGGCGAGATAGATACGGAAGGAAGTTAAAAATAAATCCAACGACAACTACAAACGCCATGTACACATCCGCGATTCAAGACTATTCAACGTGCTACCAACGTGTATCTAAAATACTCCACGAATAATTGCAGAAGTATTTAAGAGAAAACTACCACTACCACCCCCATAAATCAGATCAACCTGGTTGTGATAGTATGTGGGCCAGCGAGCCGCCAAACAGTGCCAGCCTGTTTCAATCATAGCATTCCTATCTTTAACATACATCATAAACCTACCTGCCTGGAGGGTGTTCCAGGGGTTTCCATGACCAGACCTCACGGTAGATCAGGGCCTGATCAATTAGGCTGTTATTGCCGACCGCACGCAGTAAATCGTACGCACCACAGCCCGGCTGGTGAGGAATGGTTGAACACACAATCTGTAGGCCCCAGGCAAAGCTGCGAAGGTAGAAATACATCCGAAACCAGCATCAGGTGTTTATGTACTCTTATGTGGTTTCAGGGGTCGAGTCTCAGATCCTGAACCCACCTCTCAACTTGTCGCACGTTATATTCACTCTCTTACCCTCGTGGGCCGTATCGTACCTATTCTTAAAACTGTGTATGGAGTTTGCTTCCACCACTTCTTCGTCGAGGTCATTCCACTTCCCGACCACCCTGAGATTAAACACTTCCTAACATCCCTGTGACTCATCTGTGCCTTCACTTCCAGCTTCGACCCCCGAGTACTTGTTTCCCGCCTCTCAAACAACCTGTCCTTGTCTCCCTTCCCCCCAGGCCTTCTGTTTTCCAGGGTAGATAGATTTCGTTCCTGTAGCCACTCTTCATACTTCATACCTCTTAGCTCTAGTCTCTGCACTTTCTCCAATTTAACATAGTTTCTCAAGTGTGGGTTCCACACTAGTGCTGCGTACACCAAAATGGGCTTGACGTATATGGTATAAAGCGCCTAGAATGAATATTTGTTGAGGTTCGTGAAGGCTACTCTATGATTTGCTAGGCGAGTATTGATTGGCTACTAGGTTCCTCAGTTGATGTGAGCCATTGGTGATATGCTAGGCACTATGCTTACTCCCAGGTTCTTCTCTCTGAGTGAGATTTGCAGCCTCTGCCCTCCGAGTCTATATTGTGTGTCCGGTTTTCTGGCTTCTTCCCCAATCCTCATAATCTCTCATTTACTGAGACTGAATTAAATCAGTCTCTTAAGTGACCAACATTGCAGTTTGTCTAAATCTGTTTGCATCCTTTCCCCATTCTTATCTGTTCGTATTTCCATTAGTATTAAATTATCATCGAACAGAAGTATTACATATCTGACTCAGTTCTTTCCGGTATGTCATTCAAATAAACCCGAAACAGCACTGTTTCCAGTACCGATCCTTGTGGTATACCGCTTGTCACTCTTCCCGAACAATCGTTCCTTGCTTCCTTACCCTCTGTGATTTTGTCTGTTTGCTTGTGTGTGTGTACTCACCTAATTGTGGTTACAGGGGTCGAGACTCAGCTCCTGGCCCCGCCTCCTCACTGAACGCTACTAGGTCCTCTCTCTCCCTGCTCCATGAGCTTTATCATACTTCGTCTTAAAGCTATGTATGGTTCCTGCCTCCACTACATCACTTGCTAGACTATTCCACTTCCTGACAACTCTATGACTGAAGAAATACTTCCTAACATCCCTTTGACTCATCTGGGTCTTGAACTTCCAAGTGTGACCCCTTGTTTCTGTGTCCCCTCTCTCGAACAGCCTATGTCCTTGTCTATTCCTCGCAGTATTTTGTATGTCGTTATCATTTCTCCCCTATGCCTACTGTCTTCTAGTGTCGTTAGGCCGATTTCCCTTAACCTTTCTTCGTGGGACATTTCCCTTAGCTCTGGAACTAACCTTGTCGCAAACCTTTGCACTTTCTCTAATTTCTTGACGTGCTTGATCAAGTATGCGTTCCAAACTGCATACCCCAGCATGGGCCTGACGTACACGATGTACAGTGTCTTGAACGTTTCCTTACTAAGGTATCGGAACGCTATTCTCAGGTTTGTCAGGCGCCCGTATGCTGCAGTAGTTATCTGGTTGTGTGCTTCCGAAGACGTGCTCGGTGTTATACTAACCCCAAGATCTTTCTCCTTGAGTGAGGTTTGCGGTCTTTGGCCACCTAGCCTGTACTCTGTCTGCGGTCTTCTTTGCCCTTCCCCAATCTTCATGACTGCATTTGGCAGGGTTAAATTCGAGAAGCCAGTTGCTGGACCACGTGTCCAGCCTGTCCAGGTCTCTTTGAAGTCCTGCCTGATCATCTGATTTCTCATTAACTTCACATCATCTGCGAAAAGGGGCACTTCTGAGTCTAACCCTTCCATCATGTCATTCACATATACCAAAAATAGCACTGGTCCTAGGACAGACCCCTGTGGGAACCTGCTCGTCACTGGTGCCCACTGTGATACCTCATCCCATACTATGACTCGTTGTTGCCTCTCTGTCAGGTATTCTCTGATCCATTGCAGTGCCCTTCCTTTTATACGCGCCTGATCCTCTAGCTTCTGCACTAATCTCCCGTGAGGAACTGTGTCAAAGGTCTTCTTGCAGTCCAAGAAAATGAAATCAACCCACCCCTCTCTCTCTCTCGTGTCTTACTTCTGTTACTTTATCATAAAACTCCAGAAGGTTTGTGACACAGGAATTGCCTTCCATGAATCCGTGCTGGTTGTCGTTTATACTCTTGTTCCGTTCCAGGTGCTCCACCACTCTCCTCCTGATAATCTTCATGACTTTGCATACTATACACGTCAGTGACACTGGTCTATAGCTTAGTGCCTCTTTTCTGTGTGTGTGTCATTTACGTTATATATATATATATATATATATATATATATATATATATATATATATATATATATATATATATATATATATATATATATATATATATATATATATATTGTGCCGAATAGGTAAAGTTGGTTAAGTAGCAAGAACTCGTTTAAAATTAAGTCTTTTCTAAAAATTTGAAGATATAAAATTAATAATTTTGTACCAAAAGAACCTTAGAAAACTTACCTAGCATTATAATAACAAGCGCAGTTTAATTTAGCCTAATCCAACTAAACATATTTAAGATAAATTTACAATAATTTAATAAATAAACACAATGAAATATATTTTTTTCGCTATGTTCAGAATGATTTTGAGAAATTATTGCATACGCAAATTTTCGCTTGCCATATTCGGCAAGAAAAGTGTTGCTATTGAAGCCAAAATATCAAGTTTTACCTATCTGGCACGACATAGACATATATACATATATATGTTATACCCAAGTGCAGTTTCTCTATATATGTCTTCCCCTCAAGGAAGGTTCCTTGATGTTGGTGAGGGGCTCTTGATTTAGGGAATTGCATCTATGCTCCAGTTCCCCGAATTAAGCCTGAATGCCTTCCACATCCCCCCCCCCAGGCGCTGTATAATCCTCCGGGTTTAGCGCTTCCCCCTTGATTATAATAATAATAATATATATGTCTTGCGTTTTTGTTCATCTAATATTACATTGCGATTATAATCGTTAATAGCTAAAATGATGTTAATCAGCTTTATAATATTACATACTCATTTTCATCTTTCTCATGTTTTTATTATTATATATATATATATATATATATATATATATATATATATATATATATATATATATATATATATATATATATATATGGATGGATGGATCATTAACCAGTGGTAACAACCATTTAATGTTTGTATGACCTCACCTTTGGTTACTACTCGCCTGACGCGGGCTTACGTCAGAGGTGAGTGTTACTACTCGCCTGACGCGGGCTTACGTCAGAGGTGAGTGTTACTACTCGCCTGACGCGGGCTTACGTCAGAGGTGAGTGTTACTACTCGCCTGACGCGGGCTTACGTCAGAGGTGAGTGTTACTACTCGCCTGACGCGGGCTTACGTCAGAGGTGAGTGTTACTACTCGCCTGACGCGGGCTTACGTCAGAGGTGAGTGTTACAACTCGCCTGACGCGGGCTTACGTCAGAGGTGAGTGTTACTACTCGCCTGACGCGGGCTTACGTCAGAGGTGAGTGTAGCAGTCAGTACAGCACTTCTCTAGGCATAGAGAAGGTTTTTATTGCTTTCTCATTTTAACTTAAATTGAGAAGCTATTGGTCTAGAGCTTTATTCTCTAAAGTCTGCAGAAATTGTGAGATCTTGTGAAACTTTCATTGTATAGATGTTCTCATGCGTTAAGAGACTTTCAAGTATTCTAAGTAAACGCCCTAAACGTCTCGGAAAATACAGACGCTGTAACTTTATTGATCATATTTATATTAAAGGCCCATTAAGCTAGAATGAAGGTCATGGTAATTTATAAGTTGTGTATAAAGTCTGTGTTTATATATAATAACTAAGAAAAAGGTGCAAGTATAATACCTTAAGTCAATAACGTTATCTACTATATATTAAAAATACAGTTTTCGATCTTATTAATCTGTATACAAGATTAAATTATATCATCAGAAATGAATCCTTATTACCTGGAGTCTACCTGGAGGTTATTCCGGGGATCAACGCCCCCGCGGCCCGGTCCACGACCGGGCCTCCCGGTGGATCAGGGCCTGACGAACTAGGCTGTTACTGCTGGCCGCACGCAGTCAAACGTACGAACCACAGCCCGGCTAATCCGGCACTGACTTTAGGTGTCTGTCCAGCTCTCTCTTGAAGGCAGCCAGGGGTTTATTGGTAATTTCTCTTATGCTTGGCGGGAGGCTGTTGAACAGTCTTGGGCCCCGGACACCTATGATGTTTTCTCTTAGTATACCAATGGCGCCCCTACTTTTAATTGGGGGTATTCTGCATCGCCTACCCAGTCTTTTACTTTCGTAGGGAGTGATTTCTGTGTGCAGATTCGGGACCATTCCTTCCAGGATTTTCCAATTGTAGATTATCTCTCTCTCTCTCTCCTGCGTTCCAAGGAGTACAAGTCAAGTGCTTCCGAGCTTTCCCAGTAGTTAAGATGCTTGACAGAACTTATACGTGCAGTAAAGGTTCTCTGTACACTCTCTAGATCTGCAATTTCACCTGATTTGAACGGAGATGTTAATGTACAGCAGTATTCCAACCTAGAGAGAACAACTGATTTGAAAAGGATCATCATTGGCTTGGCATCCCTCGTTTTGAACGTTCTCATTATCCATCCTATCATTTTCTTTGCACTTGTGATAGAGGCACTGTTGTGATCGCTGTAGTGAGATCCTCAGACATTACTACTCCCAGGTCCCTTACATTGTTTTTTCCGCTCTATTGTATGGCCAGAATTTGTTCTAGTTATTATTCCCTCCAGTTTTCCATAACGGAGTAGTTGGAATTTGTCCTCATTGAACATCATATTGTATTCCGTTGCCCACTGGAACACTTTATTTATATCTTCTTAGAGGTTAACCGCGTCCTCAGCAGATGACAGCCTCATGCAGATCCTAGTATCATCTGCAAAGGATGATACGGTGCTGTGGGTTACATCTCTGTCTATGTCTGATATGAGGATGAGGAACAGGATGGGGGCGAGTACTGTGCCTTGTGGAACAGAGCTCTTCACTATGGCAGCCTCCGATTTAACTCTGTTGACCACTACTCTTTGTGTTCGATTGGTTAGGAAGTTGAAGATCCATCTCCCCACTTTGCCAGTTATTCCTTTAGCACGTATTTTGTGCGCTATTATGCCATGATCGCACTTGTCAAACGCTTTTGCAAAGTCTGTGTACATTACATCTGCATTCTCATTTTCTTCCAGTGCATCCAAGGCCATATCATAGTGATCCAGTAGTTGTGAGAGGCAGGAGCGACCTGTCCTGAACCCATATTGCCCTGGATTGTGCAGTTTTTGGGAATCCAGTTAGTTTGCAATCCTGCTTCTTAGCACTCTTTCCAAGATTTTTATGATGTGGGACGTTAGAGCTATTGGTCTATAGTTCTTAGCTAATGCTTTGCTGCCACCCTTATGGAGTGGGGCTACATCCGTTGTTTTAAGTGACTGTGGAATTTCACCCATGTCCAAGCTCCTACAACTCTGTCCGATCCCACAGTTGCTCTACGCTCAAGAAGCCTTCCTTCGACCCCGCCGGGGTGGGGAATTTATATTCTACAAACGTCACATCTTTTCACAACGCTGTCGCATCGTGTGAAAATCAAGCCTGTGAATGGTGCAATAAATGACTCCTCGAAGCTAGCTTTAGCTACCGCCGTTAGGACCTGCCTGCAGGTCAAATTTACGGCAATCCACTCTCTGAAGGATTCCTTCATTGTCGTCTGCACAGACGACACGGAAGCATCAACACTAATGGACGACTCGTCAATCAGGACCCTACAAACACAACAATTCACTTTATCCCCGTCTCCATTCTTGAAGTTGAAACGTTCGGTCTTTGTGAAAAGACTGGACAATATCGTCACCTCTCTCTCTACTGAAGCGCTGAAGACATCTATTGAGGAACAAAACACCCGGGCCTCGGTAGACAGTTTCTCCAAGATCCCTAACGCCTCATCTACGCTAAAGATTACATTCTCAGACATCTCCATGGCTACCCAAGCTCTCTCTGACGGTCTGGCCATCTCATATTACCACATTCACCCAAGTCATATAGAACAAGAACGTTTCACACACATCTCCCACTGCTGGACCTGCTACTCCTATAATCACACCACCAAGGACTGCCCCATCAAGGATAAGAAGTTTTGTTTAAAATGTGGGAATGATGGACACGATTTCAGATCCTGAACCATTCCATTACTACAGCACCAACATGTCTTAACTGCCCTTGCAGCCAAGTGCCCACTCAGGAAAGAAATAATGAAGAAAACTAAAGTTCTGAAGAACACCTCCAATTCACCGATATACGTTGCAATAACCAAACCACAAACCGACACCACCAAGACTCTACACGCCAATCTACAGGCACCATCGTCCAGCAACTCCCTCTCTCCACTCCCCAACGGTGCTTCCTCCAAGGTGCTGTACTGCATGGTGTATGCACACCTTGCAAACGCAGCAAACCCCGGCACTTTCAACATCGCTATTAACGAACTATTCCGTCTGAACAACATGCCTACCTTCAATTTTCCGGACTCCACACCTTCAGCAGACATCCTCAAGATCCTTCCCAACGCCCTGAACTTTACTGCACCTGCAGACCTGTCTCCTGCCCAAGCATCTGCCCCTGTAACTTCTATAAACACTTCCAACGCCGGCAACGTTGATCATGCTGCCTCAACCACCGTCTCCCACGTCTCCCGCCCTGCTGTTACACAACCATTACACCTCTCCACTGCTCCTGTCGACCCTCAGTCACCTGATACCACCATTGTAGATTCGCCCAGTGAATCCACTCCAGAAGAGGAAGATAGCGAGGACTCCAGCACACTCATGGGAAAACCTTACCTTCTACACTTCTTCAAATACTGACACCATGACCTGTACTGAACTCTACAAAAGCCTCGGTGCTGGAACAGTTAAGTATGCCTGTGAATCACCGCTTCACTTCACACTCACCCAAGTTCTTGAGTTCATCAAGCCTCTACGTTTCACCTTCAGTAACAAGGCTAAATTATACCACCTATCTAGGAGCAGCTTTAAAGAGTTCGAAAATTGCTCCATTGCTAACCTGCCTCCTCAGTCACATGTGTTCTACCCTCTGATGTGACCTAGCCTGCTGCCAGCTACTCAAGATTCAAGACTTTAACTACCACAAGTTCGATGCAACAGTCCCTGCTATTCCTGTTCTCAAGTCTGCCCCACGATCGCCTTAGCTGCTGGGTTAAGCCCTGGCTCTATTTCAACGACTAAGAACACTCCTCTCCAGAGCTATTCTTCGTCTGTCCCGTCTTCCCCGCTCATCCCATTGGGATCTTATCTGAATTTGTTCGTTCGTTCGTGCACTTAGGGCACGCGAGAGGGGTTTCTTGCAGTTCTTTATGAACACAGAGTTCCACGAGTCTTGGCCTGGGGCTGAGTGCATGGGCATGTTGTCAATGGCTTTATCAAAGTCTATCGGAGTGAGGGTAATGTCGGAAATCTGGCGTACATTTATGGAGTTTTGACACTCATTCATGAGGAAATCATTTGGGTTGTCGATCCTCAGACTGATTAGTGGCTCACTAAACACAGAGTCGTACTGGGATTTCAGTATTACGACATAAATGGAGAAGTATGATTCTGTAGGAAAATCCCCTAGACTAACATCGCCTATTATTTAAAAAGTTTATCATAATATATATATATATATATATATATATATATATATATATATATATATTATATAAACAACACTGCACTAGCCAAGGACTCGAACCCATGCTGCTTTGGCCTGCCTCATGGTGGGCGAAAACACATGACGCCCTTATCCACTGAACCATACGATCCTTAAGAGTAGCGCAGCCAGCGGAACTGGATGTTGTACTCCCTACCCACAGACACACGATGGTGTGGATGACTCTAGCCTAATTTCATTCTAGTCCCTGTTTGGTGTACTAGTTCAACGAGCAATATTTTATATTATTGTGACCACAAACTAGTGGTATTGATCAATAACAACACTGCACTAGCCAAAGACTCGAACTCATGCTGCTTTGGCCTGCCTCATGGTGGGCGAAAACACATGATAATGTGAGAAGTCACGAAAGCGCTTGGAATTTCAGTATTCTTTCACAGTGGTTGTTTTGCGCACACACACACACACACACACATATGGTCACACCATATAGATATATATATATATATATATATATATATATATATATTATATATTATATATATATATATATGTCGTGCCGAATATGTAAAACTGGTCAATTAGCAAGAACTCATTTAAAATTAAGTCCTTTCTGAAATTTTCTCTTATACGTTTAAAGATATATTTTTTTCATTAATATTAATGTAAAAAATTTTAATTTTGCACCAAAAGAATCTTAGAAAACTTACCTAACCTTGTTATAAAGAGAGCAATTTATTTTGGCCTAACCCAACTAAATATATTTTAAAATACGTTTAAAATAATTTAGTACTAAACAAACACAATCAAATATATTTTTCTCGTTAGGCTCAGAATGATTTTGGCGAAATTATTGCATACACAAATTTTCACTTGTCCTATATGGCAAGATGAGCGTTGCTATTTAAGCCAAGATCTCAAGTTCTGCCTATTCGGCACGACATATATATATATATATATATATATATATATATATTGGTTAAATTAGGTCTCCCTTGTGTAGGTCTCCCTTAGCGACCTACACAAGCCCAGTTGGACATCACAAGACACGCCACGCGGAAGGGGGGGTTAACCTTTAGCCCCCAAGTAGTTTCACACTTCTCAGTGCGTCATCAGGAGCTATGCAATGTTGCAAGAGTAGCAACAAGAGGAATGAAGGGAAGTTTTCTCAGAGTAGTGTGACACCCGCCACAGGTTCTCTCAGAATGTGAGGGGCACTGGTCCATTCGCACCCACCCACCCACACACCCTCCCACGCCCCACCCTATATGGTATAGTGTATGCGAGGGCCTACAAGTTTGTAGAAAGCACATAAGAGGAAAAACTAGGAGATTTGATAGCCAGCCCTAGTTTTTCTACTTTGCGCTTTCTACGAGAAGCCTTTTTATCCACTTCTTCGAGGCTATGGGTCCCACAATTTACACCAGAGGTGGACCATATATATATATATATATATATATATATATATATATATATATATATATATATATAATATATATATATATATATATATATATAATATATAATACATACATTCGTGTATTAGGGCAAGAAGGAATAACATCTTGTAGGAGTGAGGAGGAGCCAGTTGTGAGTGTGGGGGAAGTTCGTGAGGCAGTAGGTAAAATGAAAGGGGGTAAGGCAGCCGGGATAGATGGGATAAAGATAGAAATGTTAAAAGCAGGCGGGGATATAGTTTTGGAGTGGTTGGTGCTATTATTTAATAAATGTATGGAAGAGAGTAAGGTACCTAGGGATTGGCAGAGAGCATGCATAGTTCCTTTGTATAAAGGCAAAGGGGACAAAAGAGAGTGCAAAAATTATAGGGGGATAATTCTGTTGAGTATACCTGGTAAAGTGTATGGTAGAGTTATTATTGAAAGAATTAAGAGTAAGACGGAGAATAGGATAGCAGATGAACAAGGAGGCTTTAGGAAAGGTAGGAGGTGTGTGGACCAGGTGTTTACAGTGAAATATATAAGTGAACAGTATTTAGATAAGGCTAAAGAGGTCTTTGTGGCATTTATGGATTTGGAAAAGGCGTATGACAGGGTGGATAGGGGGCAATGTGGCAGATGTGCAGGTGTATGGTATAGGAGGTAGGTTACTGAAAGCAGTGAAGAGTTTTATACGAGGATAGTGAGGCTCAAGTTAGAGTATGTAGGAAAGAGGGAAATTATTTCCCAGTAAAAGTAGGCCTTAGACAAGGATGTGTGATGTCACCGTGGTTGTTCAATATATTTCTAGATGGGGTTGTAAGAGAAGTAAATGCGAGGGTCTTGGCAAGAGGCGTGGAGTTAAAAGATAAAGAATCACACATAAAGTGGGAGTTGTCACAGTTGCTCTTTGCTGATGACACTGTGCTCTTGGGAGATTCTGAAGAGAAGTTGCAGAGGTTGGTGGATGAATTTGGTAGGGTATGTAAAAGAAGAAAATTAAAAGTGAATACAGGAAAGAGTAAGGCTATGAGGATAAAAAGATTAGGTGATGAAAGATTGGATATCAGATTGGAGGGAGAGAGTATGGAGGAGGTGAATGTATTCAGATACTTGGGAGTGGACGTGTCAGCGGATGGATCTATGAAAGATGAGGTGAATCATAGAATTGATGAGGGGAAAAGGGTGAGCGGTGCACTTAGGAGTCTGTGGAAACAAAGAACTTTGTCCTTGGAGGCAAAGAGGTTAATGTATGAGAGTATAGTTTTACCAACACTCTTATATGGGTGTGAAGCATGGGTGATGAATGTTGCAGCGAGGAGAAGGCTGGAGGCAGTGGAGATGTCATGTCTGAGGCCAATGTGTGGTTTGAATATAATGCAGAGAATTCGTAGTTTGGAAGTTAGGAGGAGGTGCGGGATTGCCAAGACTGTTGTCCTGAGGGCTGAGGAAGGGTTGTTGAGGTGGTTCGGACATGTAGAGAGAATGGAGCGAAACAGAATGACTTCAAGAGTGTGTCAGTCTGTAGCGGAAGGAAGGCGGGGTAGGGGTCGGCCTAGGAAAGGTTGGAGGGAGGGGGTAAAGGAGGTTTTCTGTGCAAGGGGCTTGGACTTCCAGCGAGCATGCGTGAGCGTGTTTGATAGGAGTGAATGGAGACAAATGGTTTTTAATACTTGACGTGCTGTTGGAGCGTGAGCAAAGTAACATTTATGAAGGGATTCAGGGAAACCGGCAGGCCGGACTTGAGTCCTGGAGATGGGAAGTACAGTGCCTGCACTCTGAAGGAGGGGTGTTAATGTTGCAGTTTAAAAACTGTAGTGTAAAGCACCCTTCTGGCAAGACAGTGATGGAGTGAATGATGGTGAAAGTTTTTCTTTTTCGGGCAACCCTGCCTTGGTGGGAATCGGCCAGTGTGTTAATAAAAATAATAATATATATATATATATAATATATATATATATATATATATATATATATATATATATATATATATAATATATGTCGTGCCGAATAGGCAGAACTTGCGATCTTGGCTTAAATAGCAACGCTCATCTTGCTATATAGGACAAGTGAAAATTTGTGTATGCAATAATTTCGCCAAAATCATTCTGAACCTAACGAAAAAATATATTTCACTGTGTTTGTTTAGTATTAAATTATTGTAAACAAATCTAAAATATATTTAGTTGGGTTAGGCTAAAATAAATTGTTCTTGTTATAATAAGGTTAGGTAAGTTTTCTAAGATTCTTTTGGTGCAAAATTAAAATTTTTTACATTAACATTAATGAAAAAAATATATCTTTAAACGTATAAGAAATTTTTTTAGAACGGGCTTAATTTTAAATGAGTTCTTGCTAATTGACCAGTTTTACATATTCGGCACGACATTATATATATATATATATATATATATATATATATATATATATATATATATATATATATATATATATATATATATTATATATATATATATACTATTATTATATATATAATGTGTGTGTGTGTGTGTGTGTGTTAGTTACCATTTGGTCCTAGGCACATGTCGATTAGACACTAGGCCTGTTGTATGTGAATGTGTGTGTGTGTGTGTGTGTGTACTCACCTATTTGTACTCACCTATTTGTGGTTGCAGGGGTCGAGTCATAGCTCCTGGTCCGCCTCTTCACTGATTGCTACTAGGTCCTCTCTCTCCCTGCGCCATGAGCTTTATCATACCTCGCCTTAAAACTATGTATGGTTCCCGCCTCCACTACTTCACTTTCTAGGCTATTCCACGGCTTGACTACTCTATGACTGAAGAAATACTTCACTAAATCCCTTGATTCATCCGAGTCTTCAACTTCCAAGTGTGACCTCTTGTGTCTGTGTCATCTCTGGAACATCCCGTCTTTGTCCACCTGTCTATTCCGCGCAGTATTTTATATGTCGTTATCATGTCTCCCCTGACCCTCCTGGCCTCCAGTGTGTGTGTGTGTGTGCTGTGTGCGTGTGTGCGTTGTGTGCGTGTGTGCGTGCGTGTGCGTGTGTGTGTGTGTGTGTGTGTGTGTGTGTGTGTGTGTGTGTGTGTGTGTGTGTGTGTGTGTGTGGTGTGTGTGTGTGTGTGTGCTGTGTGTCTGTGTGTCTGTGTGTGTGTGCGCGTGCGTGCGTATGTGTGCGCACAACAACCACTGTGAAAGAATAGTGAAATTCAAGCGCTTTCGTGACTTCTGACATAATGTGAGAAGTCACAAAAGCGCTTGGAATTTCATTATTCTTTCACAGTGGTTGTTTGGCATATTCTGATATCACCTATTTACTGTGATCTTATGTGTGTGTGTATAATATATATATATATATTATATATATATTATATATATTATATTATATATATATATATTATATTATATATATATATATTATATATATATTTCAGAAGAATGGATGGGGGTTCGAATCATAGTCTTGGCACGCAGCAGGCCCAACGTTGTACTGGTGAGCAACGTGGCTTTAATAGGAAGATTTCACAGACACCACCGCTGTGACATGTCTGCGCTAGCTCTCACCAGCTGTGAACCTACTCTCTCTTCCCACAGTTTCTGGGGTTGTGGGGAGAAACAATAACCCGTGACAACGAACTCCGGAAAAACAAACATAAAACTTCTTCTCAGAACACTCCGCATTAACTGCATTGACAACACAAGGAAAAAACACCGGGAGACCAGACATTATCCTCAATCTGTCTGACCAGCAGACAGAGGTCCTCAACCTGGGACTCAAGTTTTCCACAGACATTCGGATACCAGGGTAACATTGATTTCTTTGCCTTATTACATCTTGTATCGGTAGCGCGCCTCACAAACTATCTGGTCTTCTGGCAAAACACATTTCTAAATCCTGAGATACCATCAGTTCACAGCACCTAAACATTCAGGAGATCGCCTTCCTCGGCTGGGTAACACCACCACCAAAAGCAATTAACTCACCAGCCTGGATGTCACTGCCTTATTCACTTGTCCCTAGTGAAGAAGTAATAATCTCCTTCCGGAACTCCGCCTTCACAGACCTTGAGCTCATTCTTCTCACAAAGGATTGTATAAACCTGGTCGAGCTGTGTTTGACATTCAGCTTGTTTAAGATGACTATGGGAACACCATTCAGCGCTATCCTAACTTTTACCATGAACATCTTGAGAGGATAAGATTAACAAAGATCATCCAAGCAACATCCCATGGCTTAGATATGTCAACAACTTCCTGGTTATAGTATCAAGATGTTTCAAACTTCATAATTTCAAGGACCAACTCAACCATATTAAACCCTCTATACAATTCACAATAAAAGGGGAAGAAAAATTATAATTTCAATGCATTACTACTCTTAAGAACAAGAGGTATGCTCACTGGTTGTATTGTCTTAGGCCTCTCACTATCTGTGGTAGTGAGTACCTTCATCAGGAACAAACATGTGCACGCATGATCACAGTGTGTGAGTGTACTCATGATCATACATACTTGTGAGTGTACTCCTGGTCACACATACAGTAAATGTACTGGTTACATATACAGTGTGTGAGTGTACTCCTGATCACACGTACAATGTGAGTGTACTCTTGGTCACACATACAGTGTGAGTGTGCTCATGATCACACATACTTGTGAGTGTACTCCTGAGCACACATACAGTGCGTGAGTGTACTCCTGATCACACATACAGTGCGTGAGTGTACTCCTGATCACACATACAGTGCGTGAGTGTACGCCTGATCACACATACAGTGCGTGAATGTACTCTGATCACACATACAGTGCGTGATGTACTCCTGATCACACATACAGTGCGTGAGTGTACTCCTGATCACACATACAGTGCGTGAGTGTACTCCTGATCACACATACAGTGCGTGAGTGTACTCCTGATCACACATACAGTGCGTGAATGTACTCCTGATCACACATACAGTGCGTGAATGTACTCCTGATCACACATACAGTGCGTGAGTGTACTCCTGATCACACATACAGTGCGTGTGATCACATATACATATTCTCAGAAAAGACAGTGTTAACAGGACTTTGAATCAACACTATCACAACTGTTACTATCGCAACCACAAAACAAATACAAGTGAGTGGCGATACTCAACAAGTCACTTGTTTTCTCTAGGTTCCAATAATGCTGTATACTAACAGCCCATTTTAAGGTGGGAGAAATTACATATATAAAGAATATACATATGAACATTAGAAGTAGTACATATTCGGTCAAGAACCTAAATTACTAGAAATGTCTTAAGTCTCTCAGCTGTGTATTCTTAAATGAAAGAATGATACATAATAAAGCACACAAGGAAAATTCAAGAAGGACTGGTTCCAAATCTGTACACCGAAATCATTCCCATCGATAGCAAGAGGTTCGATAGACAGTGTAAAATACTTTAAATAAGTGTAAAGGGATCCAGACTTTTCAACACCCTCCGTTCATACATAATGGGAATTACCAACCTATCTCAGTGTGTCTGCAAGAGGAAACTTGACAAGATTTTTAAGTTAGTTCCTGATCAGCCGGGGTGTGATGCCTACGTTGGACAGCGTCTTGGTAGCACCTACAGCCTCACTGACAAGACCATCAACCAGGAAGCCTGGTCCAACACCAGGTTGTGGGGGGCGCTGATCCCTGTATCCATCAAGTAGAGCAACTGGCTCTCGCTCCTATACTTTGATATTTGGTAACATAACGACGACGTGCTGCTGCTCCTGCTGCTGCTGTTGTTGATGTCGTTGCTGCTGCTGCTGTTGTTGCTGCCACTGCTACTGTTGTTGCTGCCACTGTTGCTGCCACTGCTGCCTGGAGAGATATCTACACATCGTGTGTGAGATAAGGTGGATCAACACATGCCCCAGTAACCACCATCTACACACCTTACAAACTTCTCCCCAGTGTAAACATGGGGCGGCTACACTGCCACACCCACTAGCAATGTGTGCTGCTAGTGAGGTGGTTGGCTTAATGATGGTAGGTATGGAAGTGGTGGTGGGGGTGGTAGTAGTAATGGTGATAGGCGACTGTGATATGGGATGGTAATTCATGATGATGGTGGTGGTAGGGCTAGGGGATGAAGGTGATAATAGGGATGATGGTGGTGGTGATAGGGGATAGTAGCGGTGATAGGGGATGGTGGTTGTGAGAGGGGATGATGATGATGGTAGTGGTTGGAAGGGATAGTGGTGGTTGTGATAGGGGATGGTGGTGGTGGGAGGGGATGATCATGGTGGTGGTGGGAGGGGATGATCATGGTGTGGTGGGAGGGATGATCTGGTGGTGGTGGGAGGGGATGATCATGGTGGTGGTGGGAGGGGATGATCATGGTGGTGGTCGGAGGGGATGGTAGTGTTAGTGATAGGAGATGGTGGTGGGAGGGGATGATGGTGGTGGTGACAGGGTATTGTGGTGGTGGTGATAGGGATGGTAGGGTGGAGTGTGGGGTGGAGAGTGATCGGGGATGGGGGAGTGGAGGTGGTGGTGGATGGGGGAGCGGCGGTGGTGGAGGGGGTTAGAGGAGTGGCGGTGGTGGAGGGGGTGGAGGAGTGGCGGTGGTGGAGGGGGATGGGGGTGGCGGTGGTGGAGGGGGATGGGGGTGGCGGTGGTGGAGGGGGATGGGGGGTGGCGTGATGGAAAGGGATGGGGGAGTGGCGGTTGTGGAGGAGGATGGGGGAGTGGCGGTGGTGGAGAGGGATGGGGGAGTGATGGTGGTGGAGAGGGATGGGGGAGTGATGGTGGTGGAGAGGGATGGGGGAGTGATGGTGGTGGAGGGATATGGGGGAGTGATGGTAGTGGGTGATGGTGTACTAAGTATTCCATATTTCGTGGGCAAACCTCCCACACCTTACCATCAAGTAGGCGAATCCTTTCACCACACCTTCACATACCTGGAGGTTACCTGGAGGTTATTCCGGGGATCAACGCCCCCGCGGCCCGGTCCATGACCAGGCCTCCCGATGGATCAGGGCCTGATCAACTAGGCTGTTACTGCTGGCCGCACACAGTCCAACGTACGAGCCACAGCCCGGCTGATCCGGCACTGACTTTAGGTATCTGTCCAGCTCTCTCTTGAAGGCAGCCAGGGGTTTATTGGCAATTCCCCTAATGCTTGATGGGAGGCTGTTAAACAGTTTTGGGCCCCGGACACTTATGGTGTTTTCCCTTAGTGTACCAATGGCGCCCCTACTTTTTATTGGGGCATTTTGCATCGCCTGCCCAGTCTTTTACTTTCGTAGGGAGTGATTTCTGTGTGCAGATTTGGGACCATTCCTTCCAAGATTTTCCAAGTGTAAATTATGATATATATCTCCCTCCTGCGCTCCAACGAGTACAAGTCAAGTGCTTCCAAGCGTTCCCAGTAGTTAAGGTGCTTGACAGAACTTATACATGCAGTAAAGGATCTCTGTACACTCTCTAGATCTGCGATTTCACCTGCTTTGAATGGAGATGTTAATGTACAGCAGTATTCCAGCCTAGAGAGAACAAGTGATTTGAAAAGGATCATCATGGGCATGGCATCTCTCGTTTTGAAAGTTCTCATTATCCATCCTATCATTTTCTTTGCACGTGCGATCGTGGCACTGTTGTGATCCTTGAAAGTGAGATCCTCAGACATTACTACTCCCAGGTCCCTTACATTAGTTTTCCGCTCTATTGTATGGCCTCCCACACCATACCGTTACGTGGGCAAGCCCCCCCACACAATATCACCACACGGGTAAGCCCCCACCATATGGGCAAGCCTCCCAAACTATACCACAACAAGGGCAAGCTTCCCACACCATACCACAACATGGGCAAGCCCCCACACCACACCATACCATCACGCTGGCGAACCTCCCACACTATACCATCATATGGGCAAGAGTCCCATACCATACTGCTGTCTGCCTGTCTTCACCGTCTGCTGAGGAAGTGGCAGACACGTGCCAGTCTGCTTGCACCTGCTGTCTGCCATCTCCTGAGGTAGTGGCAGACTACTTGTTGTGTCTGAGGAACCCGTCAGTCACGCCAGGTACTTAGAATTAATTACTAATATCGACAGGTCTTCCCAGCACACATCTGGCTCACCACGACCACGTTTGCTACACTTCTAGCAGGAAAACAAAGTATTTTCGTCAACAGCAGTGTAAATCTGCGTCTAGTAGTGCGAATCTTCGTCTACTAGTGCGAATCTTCGTCTACCAGTGCAAATCTTCGTCTACCAGTGCGAATCTTCGTCTACCAGTGCGAATCTTCGTCTACCAGTGCGAATCTTCGTCTACCAGTGCGAATCTTCGTCTACCAGCGCGAATCTTCGTCTAGCAGTGCAAATCTTCATCTAGCATTGCAAATCTTCGTCTAGCAGTGCGAATCTTCGTCTAGCAGTGCGAATCTTCGTCTAGCAGTGCGAGTCTTCGTCTACTAGTGCGAGTCTTCGTCTACTAGTGCAATCTTCGTCTAGCAGTGCGAGTCTTCGTCTACTAGTGCGAATCTTCGTCTAGCAGTGCGAGTCTTCGTCTACTAGTGCGAATCTTCGTCTAGCAGTGCGAGTCTTCGTCTACTAGTGCGAGTCTTCGTCTACTAGTGCAATCTTCGTCTAGCAGTGCGAGTCTTCGTCTACTAGTGCGAATCTTCGTCTAGCAGTGCGAGTCTTCGTCTACTAGTGCGAGTCTTCGTCTACTAGTGCAATCTTCGTCTAGCAGTGCGAGTCTTCGTCTACTAGTGCGAATCTTCGTCTAGCAGTGCGAGTCTTCGTCTAGCAGTGCGAGTCTTCGTCTACTAGTGCGAATCTTCGTCTAGCAGTGCGAGTCTTCGTCTAGCAGTGCGAGTCGTCTACTAGTGCAATCTTCGTCTAGCAGTGCGAGTCTTCGTCTACTAGTGCGAATCTTCGTCTAGCAGTGCGAGTCTTCGTCTAGCAGTGCGAGTCTTCGTCTACTAGTGCGAGTCTTCGTCTACTAGTGCAATCTTCGTCTAGCAGTGCGAGTCTTCGTCTACTAGTGCGAATCTTCGTCTAGCAGTGCGAGTCTTCGTCTAGCAGTGCGAGTCTTCGTCTACTAGTGCGAATCTTCGTCTAGCAGTGCAAATCTTCGTCTACTAGTGCGAGTCTTCGTCTACTAGTGCAATCTTCGTCTAGCAGTGCGAGTCTTCGTCTACTAGTGCGAATCTTCGTCTAGCAGTGCGAGTCTTCGTCTAGCAGTGCGAGTCTTCGTCTACTAGTGCGAATCTTCGTCTAGCAGTGCAAATCTTCGTCTACTAGTGCGAGTCTTCGTCTACTAGTGCAATCTTCGTCTAGCAGTGCGAGTCTTCGTCTACTAGTGCGAATCTTCGTCTAGCAGTGCGAGTCTTCGTCTAGCAGTGCGAGTCTTCGTCTAGCAGTGCGAGTCTTCGTCTACTAGTGCGAATCTTCGTCTAGCAGTGCGAGTCTTCGTCTAGCAGTGCGAGTCTTCGTCTACTAGTGCGAGTCTTCGTCTACTAGTGCAATCTTCGTCTAGCAGTGCGAGTCTTCGTCTACTAGTGCGAGTCTTCGTCTAGCATTGCGAGTCTTCGTCTAGCAGTGCGAGTCTTCGTCTAGCAGTGCGAGTCTTCGTCTAGCAGTGCGAGTCTTCGTCTAGCAGTGCGAGTCTTCGTCTAGCAGTGCGAGTCTTCGTCTAGAAGTGCGAGTCTTCGTCTAGCAGTGCGAGTCTTCGTCTAGCAGTGCGAGTCTTCGTCTACTAGTGCGAGTCTTCGTCTACTAGTGCAATCTTCGTCTAGCAGTGCGAGTCTTCGTCTACTAGTGCGAGTCTTCGTCTAGCAGTGCGAGTCTTCGTCTACTAGTGCGAATCTTCGTCTAGCAGTGCGAGTCTTCGTCTAGCAGTGCGAGTCTTCGTCTAGCAGTGCGAGTCTTCGTCTACTAGTGCGAATCTTCGTCTAGCAGTGCGAATCTTCGTCTAGCAGTGCGAATCTTCGTCTAGCAGTGCGAGTCTTCGTCTAGCAGTGCGAGTCTTCGTCTACTAGTGCGAATCTTCGTCTAGCAGTGCGAATCTTCGTCTAGCAGTGCGAGTCTTCGTCTACTAGTGCGAATCTTCGTCTAGCAGTGCGAGTCTTCGTCTAGCAGTGCGAGTCTTCGTCTAGCAGTGCGAGTCTTCGTCTAGCAGTGCGAGTCTTCGTCTAGCAGTGCGAGTCTTCGTCTAGCAGTGCGAGTCTTCGTCTAGCAGTGCGAGTCTTCGTCTAGCAGTGCGAGTCTTCGTCTAGCAGTGGGAGTCTTCGTCTAGCAGTGCGAGTCTTCGTCTACTAGTGCGAATCTTCGTCTAGCAGTGCGAATCTTCGTCTAGCAGTGCGAGTCTTCGTCTACTAGTGCGAATCTTCGTCTAGCAGTGCGAATCTTCGTCTAGCAGTGCGAATCTTCGTCTAGCAGTGCAAATCTTCGTCTGGTAGTTAAAACAAAAATTGGAGAGACAACAAAAGATACTGAAGAATGGGTAGAGGTGTCTCGACAGGAAGGTGGATAAACCTCCACAACAGTAACAACAGTACAAATCTTTCTCTAAGAGTGCAACTCTTCCTCTTGCAGTACAATCGTTCCTCTAATGGCACAAATCTTCATCAATTAGTGAAAATTTCTTCTAGTGGTGAAACTCTTCCTCTGGCACTAAAAATTTTCCTCTACAGGCGAAAACCTTCCTCTGGCAGTGTAAACCTTCCTCTAGCACTGAAAAGCTTCCTCTACTGGTGCAATCTTCCACTTGTATACGTATATTCCTCTGGCAGTGCAATTTTTTCTGTACTAGTTCCCTTTACCTGTGCTCCTTGGAACAGCCGAGAAAGATGCATCTTAATTTACAACTGGAAAATCCTAGAGGAAATTGTCCCAAAGCTGCACACAAAAACCACTCTCTATTAAAACAATAGACTTGGCAGGGGGTGCCGCGTGTACACAGAGAAACCACAATAAGCGCCAGGGGCTCAAGATTGTTCAACACCTCCCATGGGGGATTACCATTAGATCCCTAGCTGTCAAGATGGAACTGGATATATTTCTGCAGTACTTGACTAGCCAGACTGTGGTTTGTACGTTGGACTGCGTGTGGCCAACAGTAACAGCCTGGTTGATCAGGCTCTGATCCATTGGGAGGCTTAGTCATGGACCAGGCCACAGGGGCGTTGACCCTTTGAACACCCTCCAGGTAGATTCCAGGAAGAAGCGCAAATCTAACAGTAAATCTTCTGTTGGAAGTGGAAACCTTCCACTAGCAGTGGAAACCTTCCACTAGCAGTGGAAACCTTCCACTAGCAGTGGAAACCTTCCTCTAGCAGTGGAAACCTTCCACTAGCAGTGGAAACCTTCCACTAGCAGTGGAAACCTTCCTCTAGCAGTGGAAACCTTCCTCTAGCAGTGGAAACCTTCCTCTAGCAGTGGAAACCTTCCTCTAGCAGTGGAAACCTTCCTCTAGCAGTGGAAACCTTCCTCTAGCAGCGTAAATCTTCCTCTAGCAGCGGAAACCTTCCTCTAGCAGCAGAAACCTTCCTCTAGCAGTGGAAACCTTCCTCTAGCATTGGAAACATTCCTCTAGCAGTGGAAACCTCCTCTAGCAGTGGAAACCTTCATCAAGCAGTGTAAAACTTCCTTTAGCAGTGTAAATTTTCCTCTAGGCCAATCATGCCCATGTATCTAGGCATCAATACCCATTCTGCCCATGAATCCAGGCATTGTGCCCATGTATCCATAGTGCCATTGTATTCATTGGGTCCATATATCCAGACATTGTGCCAATCTAAGTGGACATGCCCATGTATCCAGACATCGTGCCCATGTATCCAGACATTGTGCCCATGTATCCAGATATCGTGCCCATGTATCCAGACATCGTGCCTATGTATCTGGACATCATGCCCGTGTATCTAGCCCTTGTCATATATCTGAAGCCAAATTTCCCAAACTGCCACTAATACTGGAGAACAATTCCCCCAGGCTGCCATCAATACTGGAAAACAAACCTCCAGGCTGCCACCAATACTGGAAAACAAACCTCCAGGCTGCCACCAATACTGGAAAACAAACCTCCAGGCTGCCACCAATACTGGAAAACAAACCTCCAGGCTGCCACCAATGCTGGAAAACAATCCCACAGCCTGCCACCAATACTGGAGAATCCCCCAAGCTGACACCATTGCTGGAAAACAAACCTCCAGGCTGCCACCAATGCTGGAAAACAATCCCACAGCCTGCCACCAACACTGGAAAACAATTCCCCCAGGCTGCCACCAATACTGGAAAACAAACCTCCAATTTGCCACCAATACTGGAAAACAAACCTCCAATTTGCCACCAATACTGGAAAACAAACCTCCAGGCTGCCACCAATACTGGAAAACAAACCTCCAGGCTGCCACCAATACTGGAAAACAAACCTCCAGGCTGCCACCAATACTGGAAAACAAACCTCCAGGCTGCCACCAATACTGGAAAACAAACCTCCAGGCTGCCACCAATGCTGGAAAACAATCCCACAGCCTGCCACCAATACTGGAGAATCCCCCAAGCTGACACCATTGCTGGAAAACAAACCTCCAGGCTGCCACCAATGCTGGAAAACAATCCCCCAGCCTGCCACCAATACTGGAAAACAATCCCCCAGGCTTCCACCAATACTGGAAAACAATCCCCCAGGCTGCTATCAATACTGGGGAACAATTCCCCAGGCTGCCATCAATACTGGAGAACAATCCTCCAGGCTGCCACCAATACTGGAAAACAATCCCCCAGGCTGCCACCAATGCTGGAAAACAATCCCCCAGGCTGCTATCAATACTGGAAAACAATCCCCCAGGCTACCAATAATAGAAAACAAACTACCAGGCTGCCAATAATAGAAAACCCCCAGGCTGCCAATAATAGTGGAAAACAAACCCCCAGGCTGCCAATAATAGTGGAAAACAAACCCCAGGCTACTACCATAGCACCGAGCAATTCCACGGGCTGTCACCAATACTGGGGAACAATTCAGCACTGGTCCATCCCACAATGCCTTTCCTCTCACAGCTGATCAAGAGTCCTCACGATTTTCTTGCCATTTATGCAAAGTGTTCCCATTAATGTTCTGTTATTTTACTGTTTTATTGCTTCTGTTATCAACTGGGCATTTATACTACAACTTAACTGTTGGCTATCCTAATGGCACTAAAGCTAATTTATGAGGCTGAATTTGACTCTATGATTATTACCGATTCTATATCAACACTAAAGACTTGCAAAATGACTAACAACATGTTCATTGGAGAAGCCAGATAAAGATACTAAAAATATCTGGGAAAAAAACTTAATATACAATTTTTATGGATTCCATCACACATTGTATTACTGTTTCACGATCAAATTGAAAAGTTAGCCAAAGTACCCTGCAGGAAATTGTACAATATAACCGTATCTAGAATTGGTAATAATATTTTGAGAAGTAACAAAAATTGAAACAATGTCGTTTTAGAAATGCAGTTAGAAGTCTGAGTAGATCACTCAGTGTAACATGACCATAAATAATAATAATAATAATAATAATAATAATAATAATATAATAATAATATTATTATTATTATTTTCTACAAGCAAATGTACAAGGTATACAGGCCTAGCTGACATCAATGATACAATACAATAAAGAAAGCCCCTTGTTATGTAGAGCATTCTGGGTAAACACAAGATCGGTTACGGCTTGACAAAGCTCCTGGAGAGTGAAACGTTGCCACAATAAAATGTCAAATTAGTTGCACTTGTGTCCTTTTACTTTACATATTGTCGGTAATTCTACCAACATTATTACAAACACAAGATCACGAAACACAACTTTTCAACTGTGGAGAAATTAATTGCTGTGCGTTTAGATTTAATATTTAACAAAAGGACTTTTATTAACAACGACCACATGACAATATTTTAACCTTTGTTACTTTTTCAGATAAACACGAGTTCTTCACGAACAGCCTGCTTACACAATCCCAATATTTTTGGTACATTTATGGTGAATACTCTTAGCAAAAACAAAGAAAAAAATCACAGATTTTGTAAACAAGTTTATCTTGCTTATTTTGGAGTGGCACTTGGAGACAACAAGTCTTCAGCTCCCAATATGGTTTGCAAAACCTGTGTAGAATGCATATGACAATGGAAAAAAAATAGGCAAAGGAAGAGAGCCGAAAAATCACCAAAGTGTTATTTCTATATGGTCAATGTGAAAGGTCTCACTCGATACAAGAAAGTCAAGTGATAATATCCTGATTTGGAGTCAGCAAGGAGACCTGTGCCACACAGCGAAGATATTGCCAGTGATTACTACACTGCCTGACCTTCGGTTGTCAGATGTTGAAGAAACTCTGGGTTTAGGATGTAACACAAGTGATAGCAGTGAAGTAACTATGAAGTAAGCACTTCAACACCCCAGCAGTTCTCCCAAGAACTCAATGATCTAATATGTGACCTCAGTCTGTTAAAGCATCTGAAATTTTAGCATCCAGCCAAGATGAAGAGCTTGTATACTGAAATAACATCCCTGGACTACTACTTCCAATGGGATCTGAATACTGACCAGAAGACTGGCAGCTGTTTATAGACAGCTCCTTTAGAAGCTTGAAATGTGTCTTATTGCACATTAGTAACCAATATGCATCTCTTCCAATTGCTTTCTCAAAGAAGAATACGAAAATAACAAAATGGTATTCCAGAAGTTTTGCTATCATGAGCACAAGATGTCCATTTGTGTTGATCTGAAGATGGCAAATTGTGACACTTTTCAAATCGCTAGTGCTCCCTTATGTGGAATACTGCTCTGTGTTGACGGCCCCGTTCAGGGCAGACGAAATATCAGAGACCGTTTACGGCCCGCAAGTAGCCAGTAAATTACTGGGAACGTCTTAAAGTCTTAAATATGTGTTCATTGTAGCGGAGGAGAGAGATTCATGATAATATATACCTGCAAAATACACGAGGGCCTGGTCCTAAATCTCCACACAGCCATAACAATGTACCGGAGCGAGAGATATGGGAAGACGTACAAAATAAATTCAGTGAAAATCAGGGGTGCAGTGGGCACAATATGGGAAAACTGTATCAACGTCCGTGGCCCCATACTATTCAATATCAGAAACACTGCTAAGTGTAGAAGCCTCTAACACCAGACGAGCCTGGCCCATGGCCGGGCTCTGGGAGTAGAAAGACTCTCGAAACTCATCAAAGGTAAAGGTATATCCAAGTGTCTTGGTTTTCATATACCCGGCTTTTAGAGAGTTATCCATGCTCAACTACCTCTCTATCTTGTCTTCTACATACATCCCTACAGTTGTAGGGAACCCACCGGCACGATCTTCCTGTTGCCGTTCTTTCTTGTGGATTATTATTACTATTATTATTAACTAAAAAAAGACGCTAAACCACAAGGGTTATCTTTCTTGTGGAAGCGATGAGGGCAGTGGATGTGATGAAGGAAATGGAGGTGACAGAGGAAGTGGAAGCAGGGGTAATGATGTTTGGGTTTGTTTTGCCCCTGGAGGGGCAGGGAAAGTGGATTACGTGTATGCAAATGTGCGTGCAAGCTTGAGAGATTGTTCAAGGTTTTGTGTGTGTATTAAACTGTGTTTTCTCATGCTTTCACTGAATGCCTATACGCACATGAATGTGAGACTCCGTGTTCATGTGACGGTACACATGCATGAGACTCTGACATAAGAACATAAGAAAGGAGGACCACTGACATGTGTTCACATGTTCAAGACACGTGTGAGACTGAGTGTTCATTGGTCTAAAATGTGTTGAGAGTGCAGGAGTGAGACACAAGAAACAATAGCAGATGAAGCGCATCACTTGCCTGCAGAAGCTAAGGCTTCACTCCCAGAGATAAATGAAGATAATGAAGCTCTACTAAAAATACAGATGCTCCATTAATAAGTGTCACAAGTTTTTCAAATATATTGTATATATTTTTATTGACTACAAAGAATACTGAGGTTTTACATAACTAAGATTTCCAGCATTTGTGGAGTAATTAGTGTGTCGGTCGAGTTTGAAGTGTATCTGTGGCAACGTCATGTTTCTTAAATGTATTCCTATTTGGAACGATTTTACTGTTTCAGGGAGAATGAAAATGCAGACGAGGCTCAACTCAAGAAATATGGATCACGTAACAGTGTGAGCGATAGAGCCTTGATTGAACTTCAACCAGCCTAGAGAGTAAGCTCATTGATTCCACACGAGTCGTCAAAGATATGTTCCTCTTACCATTCAACAAGGAGCCAGCATCTTACTATTATAATACAGTACAAATTATCATTTATGGTCTTGATTGGCTTCATACAGAACCAAGGTGTGATTTCCTTAGTGGCAGGGTGTGGCCTTAATGTGGGTGAGTCACAACCAATGACAGCAACGTCGATCACTGTGCTACACTGTGTGTGTTGGGGGGGGAGGTGACATCCTCTAGTAGTAGAACCAAAATGGACCACTGTGGAACAGGGGGGGAGGGGGTGAAGAGCCACACAAGGCATGTGACGTGACGAGCTACCATACTCACCCATTATGAGGCAAGTCATGGGCCTCAGCGTCAGAAATAATTAGATTTAGGGATGAGGGGAGCCTCGCTAGAAAGGTGCCACGCCCCACTTGTCTAACTAAGTGGCTACAGGCACGATGCTCCTCCCACCTGCCCCTCCCCAAAACACACGGCCTCCCATCTGCCCCTCCCCTACACACACACACACGGCCTCCCACCATAGGCACCCTCTCTCTGAAGCTCTCTGGCTCTCTACATAACGTTCTGACTTTGCCCCTCAGGCCTCTTAACTCTTTACACAGACCTCTAACTCTCTACGCAATCCTCTGGCTATATATACAATCTCTGGCCCTCCTCACAGGTCATTGGCTCTCTTAACAGGCTTCTGGCTCTCCCACAGGTCCCTGGTTCTCCCCACAGGTCACTGGCTCTTCTCACAAGCCTCTGGCCCTGCCCACATTCCTTGGTCTGTTTTCCCTATGGCTCCCTCGGCCCCCAAGTGTTGTCAACATGGTGTACAATTCTGTGCTGTCAGCAGTAAGGCTTCCAACATAGGAGGTAGCTTAGTTTTTCGACTTTGTACTGAAGGAATGGTACGCATTACTAGTATATTAGTGATGGTTTAACTGGCGTGAAGATCCCCAGGTGCTGGCGGAACAATGAAGTGAGGGGCGGGGATGAGGCTTAGCAAGATTAGTGTGCTCATCACGTAGTATGTGTACAACCTACGTGCTGCATAACACCCGTACCACACACCTAGCACCTGAACATCTAACACCCATACCTAACATCCATACCACACATACATACACCAAACATTTACACACCTAACATCCATACCACGCATACTAAACATCTACATACTTAACATCCATACCACACACATCAAACACCTGCACACCTAACATCCATACCGCTTACACCCCACATACACAAACCCCTAAAGGTAATGTGAAGACAATTTCGAGGTTCATGCTCCCCCGCGGCCCGGTCCCAGACAAGGCTTCCTGGTTAACCAGGCTGATGGTGCTAGCCGCAAGGAGATCAACATATGCACTGCACCCCGGATGATCAGCAACTAATCTGAGGAACTTATCCAGTTCCTTGAACAATAACAACATATAAACCGTAATTTTTAAAGGGGCGGACCGGTAGGCCAGAGGAAGTCCTCGGTCGGATAATCAAAAGCTCTAGTTGTGGGTCATCACATGACTAAGACCCGCGTCAGGAAACACTTGTCCTGTTCCTGACAAACACTATATCTAGCAGTTATAAAGGTGGTGATGAAGGAGGAGGGGGATGGACAGAGGGTGTGAACGAGTGGGAGGAAGAGAATCAAGAGAACAATTGAAAACAACACTGCAGGTAATTGTGAAGGATGTCTGTCCCTTTATCATAACCTCAACCCCCCTCCCATCTCCACTCCCTCCCTTTAAATCTTCCCTCTCTCCACATCTTTCTCCTTTACCACCCCGTTCAATTTTTTCCGGTCATTTCCTTCCCATTCTCAATTTCCCCTTCCGTCTTGATATATCTTCTTCCCTCTAGATATCTCCCTCGTTCACAATTTCTCCCACCATCTCACAATTTCTCCCACCCTCTCACATACTCTCCCACCTTCTGATATACTCGCCCACCCTCTGATATACTCTCCCACCCTCTCACATACTCTCCCACCCTCTGATATATTCTCCCACCCTCAGATATACTCTCCCGCCCTCAGATATACTCTCCCACCCTCAGATATACTCTCCCACCCTATGATATACTCTCCCACCCTCTGATATACTTTCCCACTCTCTGACATACTGTCCCACCTGCTCATATACTCACCCACCCACTCACAATCTGTCACATACTCTGCCACCCTCTCACTCTCCGACACTGACAATCTCTCCTACACTCACAATCTTCCGCATCCTCGCACATACTTGTTAGGAGGATGGTTTGCTTTAATGGTGTTGTTGGATATATTGGTAACCCGGAAGTTGGCTTTGGCTAAGGATTCAGGATCTTTTTCAGTTCCATGATTCCTCACACATGCAGTACACGGCCCCGCCCACTTGTTTCCCACAATTATGGTCTATCAAACACGCCATTTTTAAACGTGTTTGCGAACTTTTCGTTATTTTTTTTTTTACATTAGTTGAACATATAATTGCTGCAAAGTGTGGAAAAGCTTAGACCTCAGCTATGTGATCCACCATTAAGTAAAAGTCTTCAGGAGAAATACACAGTGGATATTGAAAATTGTATATTAATATGAAAATAAAAATGCAGTTACTTGCAACATGTCAATGTTTAGCTGCAAATCACTATATACAGAAAAACTGTAAACAATGTCACAACTTGTTAAAATTTGTTATAAGCTGCACACTACAAGTGTTCTGCCACGAGCACTGGCTTGCGCACGTCATTTTCGTCCCACTATGATGTGGGCCTCCTAAGTCAATTCGGAATTTAAAAATAATTGGCAAGATGAATAATGAGAACAAATGGAGGTGTGACAAGTTTAAGGAATTTGAAGCATCTTAATATATACCAACAACCATCATACTTGTTTAAGATGGGTATTGTAGTTTACGTCACTAACCCCCCAAAAACATTACCATCTAACACCATTACTACAACCCCCTATCCTCCAATTCTAGCACCATTACCACCAGGCTTGTAAGATACTGCATGGTAAAGGGCAGGTGTCTGCCAGTGGCGAGTTGGAAGTCCACCGCCGTCCCTGCCTTATCTTCCAGCATTGGGCACAATGTAAATTAAACATGACCTGTTCACTCCCTGATACTCTCCAAACACAGGATCAAGAAGCAGGGAAATTAATTCACATCCCAGATGCTATGATGGAGAAAGTGTATATGGTACCTAGTACCCAAATAATAGTGTTCGGCTAACAATCATAGGACCCGTGATCAATCCTGGTAGTGGGCAAGATGACTGGGGAAATCTCCTAACACTTTCTATCCCTGTTCATCTAGCAGAAAATATCACTCTGGTTGCTGGGTAAAACAAAGGTATTCACAACAGCAAACAAGTTTCTACTTAGACAAACTAATGCACAAAATTTCTGAAGCCATAACATATGTTTAATGTTGTCTTGATATAAGTTTACTGTCAATGTCTTGTGTTACTTATCTGTTGGAATTTTACCCTGCATAAGGTGCCTGAGTGTTAGTCGACAGTTGTGGGTAGCATCCTGCAGAAGTGGACCAAAGCAACAAAATGGAAATAAACCACACCTACAAAACCATCAATTATCAAACACTAAACAAGGACACACAAAAACTTTCCTTACTTCACATCACAAAGACAAACTTAATCGTCTTCCCACAAACCTTACACCTGCACACATGCTGCATATGGACTTTCAAGAATACACTAACCTAATATACTTCTGGGGTAGGCACAACGCCTCATAAATCAGCAGACCTTCAAGCAAACCACTGTCCAAGATGGCGGCTATCATTCGTCCCTCACGCAGTAAACTCTCTCGACCTAGATGCTACCTCAGAGATAAATGATATAAAATGCCGAAACGATGGGAAAAAAACAACACAAACGTAGTATATTACAATCCTTTACTACGTTTCACCCACAGAGTGGACTTTATCAAGTAACAAACAGACCAGTTTGTGGCTTGATAAAGCCCACTGTGTGGGCGAAATGTAGTCAGTAAAGGATTGTATTATACTTCATTTGTCTATTTTTCCATAGATATTAAATCCTTATTTACCTAGGTTGTTGGTTTAGAAAGACACGTAAGCAAACACTATAACATATTTATTAGAAAACGTTTCGGTCCTGGGACCTTGATCACTTCTAACATACAGAGGTAGAAAGGCATTATATATATAGGCGGGGAGTGAGGTGTGACGCACGTGACCTGAGGAATGTCATAAGAACATAAGAATGGAGGAACACTGTAGAAGGCCTACTGGCCCATGCGAGGCAGGTCCTTATCAAAACAACCTCTACCTATGATGAGGACGGGTAGACGATGAAATCATGTGACTCCTGTGTTGTTGGGTTAGTGCTGCTTAAGTATCATGTTTGCTTATGTGTCTTTCTAAACCAACTTGTCGGTATTTATTACCAAGGTTTATACCACCTAGGTTGTTATCGACCAAATAATCTTCATATTGTTTAACACCTGCCTACACAAGCCTGCACCTGTCTACACAAGCCTGCACCTGTCTACACAAGCCTGCACCTGTCTACACAAGCCTGCACCTGCCTACACAAGCCTGCACCTGTCTATACAAGCCTGCACCTGCCTACACAAGCCTGTACCTGTCTACACAAGCCTGCACATGTCTACACAGGCCTGCACCTGTCTACACAGGCCTGCACCTGTCTACACAGGCCTGCACCTGCCTACACCTGTCTACACAGGCCTGCACCTGTCTACACAAGCCTGCACATGCCTACACAAGCCTGCACCTGCCTACACAAGCCTGCACCTGTCTACACAGGCCTGCACCTGCCTACACAAGCCTGCACCTGTCTATACAAGCCTGCACCTGCCTACACAAGCCTGCACCTGTCTATACAAGCCTGCACCTGCCTACACAAGCCTGCACCTGTCTACACAAGCCTGCACCTGTCTACACAGGCCTGCACCTGTCTACACAGGCCTGCACATGTCTACACAGGCCTGCACCTGCCTACACCTGTCTACATAGGCCTGCACCTGTCTACACAAGCCTGCACATGCCTACACAAGCCTGCACCTGCCTACACAAGCCTGCACCTGTCTACACAGGCCTGCACCTGCCTACACAAGCCTGCACCTGTCTACACAGGCCTGCACCTGTCTACACAGGCCTGCACCTGTCTACACAGGCCTGCACCTGCCTACACAAGCCTGCACCTGTCTACACAGGCCTGCACCTGTCTACACAAGCCTGCACCTGCCTACACAAGCCTGCACCTGTCTACACAAGCCTGCACCTGTCTACACAGGCCTGCACCTTCCTACACAGGCCTGCACCTTCCTACACAGGCCTGCACCTTCCTACACAGGCCTGCACCTTCCTACACAGGCCTGCACCTGCCTACACAGGCCTGCACCTTCCTACACAGGCCTGCACCTTCCTACACAGGCCTGCAAATTCCTACACAGGCCTGCACCTTCCTACACAGGCCTGCACCTTCCTACACAGGCCTGCACCTGCCTACACAGGCCTGCACCTGCCTACACAGGCCTGCACCTGCCTACACAGGCCTGCACCTGCCTACACAGGCTGTAGACAGCCTGTACTGTCTGCACAGACAGCCCATTCTGTCTGCCAGCTTAGTTCATATTTCGCGCCACTCAAGTGTTGCCCTCAGTAGCCAGGCCTCTCGGTAGGCATGCCAGCCTGTCTGCCCTTGCCTCACCCTCTCGGTAGGCATGCCAGCCTGTCTGCCCTTGCCTCACCCTCACTCACACAGCGGCCTTTCAGCAAGACACAAGTACTAGTAGCTCTCTCTCGTGGGATGGCCCTTCCCGGGCCATGGGCACAACACAAGCCTGTGTACTCACCACGACACTTTTCAATAAACAAGGAAGCCTCCGAAGACGTTTATCATTAACCACCCGCTACCATACTACTAAACAAATTCGTTATAAGGCCTGCACCTTCCTACACAAGCCTGCACCTGCCTACACAGGCCTGCACCTGCCTAAACAGGCCTGCACCTGCCTACACAGGCCTGCACCTGCCTACACAGGCCTGCACCTGCCTACACAGGCCTGAACCTGCCTACACAGGCCTGCACCTGCCTACACAGGGCTGCACCTGCCTACACAGGCCTGAACCTGCCTACACAGCATACATAAGGGGGATTACCAACAGACCCCTGGCAGTCTTCAAGCTGGCACTGGACAAGCACCTAAAGTCGGTTCCTGACCAGCCGGGCTGTGGCTCGTACGTTGCTTTGCGTGCAGCCAGCAGTATCAGCCTGGTTGATCAGGCTCTGATCCACCAGGAGGCCTGGTCACAGACCGGGCCGCGGGGGCGTTGAACCCCGGAACTCTCTCCAAGTAAACTCCAGGTAAACACAGGCCTGCACCTGTCTACACAGGCCTGCACCTGCCTGCACCTGCCTACACAGGCCTGCACCTGCCTACACAGGCCTGCACCTGCCTACACAGGTCTGCACCTGCCTACACAGGCCTGCACCTGCCTACACAGGCCTGCACCTGCCTACACAGGCCAGCACCTGCCTACACAGGCCTGAACCTGCCTACACAGGCCTGAACCTGCCTACACAGGCCTGCACCTTCCTACACAGGCCTGCACCTGCCTACACAGGCCTGCACCTGCCTACACAGGCCTGCACCTTCCTACACAGGCCTGCACCTTCCTACACAGGCCTGACCTTCCTACACAGGCGTGACCTCCACACAGGCCTGCGCTTCTACACAGGCCTGCACCTTCCTACACAGGCCTGCACCTCCTAACAGGCTACCTGCACACAGGCCTGCTACTGCCTCCAGCACCCAAGGCTGCGCTGTCGACAATCACACACGAATTCGCAGACCTCGAATTATGCATCAGTTTGTTTTTTTTTTGGAGAACGAGCTCTAGACAAATACAGCATAACACACAACACATGGAACACAGAAGAGACCAGGTGGGGGGTAGTGAAATCCAGCAGGTGGGGGGTAGTGACCTCCAGCAAGGTGGGGGGTAGTGACTCCAGCAGGGGTAGTGACCTCCAGCAAGGTGGGGGGTAGTGACCTCCAGCAAGGTGGGGGTAGTGACTCCAGCAAGGTGGGGGGTAGTGACCTCCAGCAAGGTGGGGGGTAGTGACCTCCAGCAACGGTGGGGGGTAGTGACCTCCAGCAAGGTGGGGGGAGTGACCTCCACAGGTGGGGGGTAGTGACCTCCAGCAAGGTGGGGGTAGTGGACCTCCAGCAAGGTGGGGGGTAGGGACCTCCAGCAAGGTGGGGGTAGTGACCTCAGCAAGGTGGGGGGTAGTGACCTCCAGCAAGGTGGGGGGTAGTGACCTCCAGCAAGGTGGGGGTAGTGACCTCCAGCAAGGTGGGGGGAGTGACCTCCAGCAAGGTGGGGGGTAGGACCTCCAGCAAGGTGGGGGTAGTGACCTCCAGCAAGGTGGGGGGTAGGGACCTCCAGCAAGGTGGAGGGTAGTGAACCCAGCAAGGTGGGGGGTAGTGACCCCAGCAAGGTGGAGGGTAGTGACTCCAGCACGTGGGGGTAGGAACCTCAGCAAGGTGGGGGTAGTGACCCAGCAAGGTGGGGGGTAGTGGACCTCCAGCAAGGTGGGGGGTAGTGGACTCCAGCAAGGTGGGGGGTAGGACCTCCAGCAAGGTGGAGGGTAGTGAACCCAGCAAGGTGGGGGTAGTGACCTCCAGCAAGGGAGGGGGTAGTGACCTCCAGCAAGGTGGGGGTAGTGACCTCCAGCAAGGTGGGGGGTAGTGACCTCCAGCAAGGTGGGGGTAGGGACCTCCAGCAAGGTGGAGGGTAGTGAACCCAGCAAGGTGGGGGTAGTGGACCCCAGCAAGGTGGAGGGTAGTGACCTCAGCAAGGTGGGGGGTAGGGACCCCAGCAAGGTGGAGGGTAGTGAACCCAGCAAGGTGGGGGGTAGTGACCTCCAGCAAGGTGGGGGGTAGGGACCTCCAGCAAGGTGGGGGGTAGTGAACCCAGCAAGGTGGGGGGTAGTGACCCCAGCAAGGTGGAGGGTAGTGACCTCCAGCAAGGTGGAGGGTAGTGACCTCCAGCAAGGAGGAGGGTAGTGACCTCCAGCAAGGTGGAGGGTAGTGACCTCCAGCAAGGTGGGGGGTAGTGACCCCAGCAAGGTGGAGGGTAGTGACCTCCAGCAAGGTGGAGGGTAGTGAACCCAGCAAGGTGGAGGGTAGTGACCTCCAGCAAGGTGGGGGGTAGTGACCCAGCAAGGTGGGGTAGTGACCCCATGCAAGTGTGGGGGTAGTGACCTCAGCAAGGTGGAGGGTAGTGACCTCCAGCAAGGAGGAGGGTAGTGACCTCCAGCAAGGTGGAGGGTAGTGACCTCAGCAAGGTGGGGGTAGTGACCTCCAGCAAGGTGGAGGGTAGTGACCTCCAGCAAGGTGGAGGGTAGTGACCTCCAGCAAGGTGGAGGGTAGTGACCTCCAGCAAGGTGGAGGGTAGTGACCTCCAGCAAGGTGGGGGGTAGTGACCCCAGCAAGGTGGGGGGGTAGTGACCCCAGCAAGGTGGGGGTAGGACCTCCAGCAAGATGGAGGGTGTGACCTCCAGCAAGGTGGATAGCGCTCCACAAGGTGGGGTAGTGACTCCGGAAGGTGAGAGTAGTGACCTCCAGCAAGGTGGAGGGTAGCGACCTCCAGCAAGGTGGGGGGTAGTGACCTACCAGCAAGGTGGAGAGTAGTGACCTCCAGCAAGGTGGAGGGTAGCGACCTCCAGCAAGGTGGAGGGTAGTGACCTCCAGCAAGGTGGAGGGTAGTGACCTCCAGCAAGGTGGGGGTAGTGACCTCCAGCAAGGTGGATAGTACTGACCTCCAGCAAGGTGAAGGGTAGCGACCTTCAGCAAGGTGGAGGGTAGCGACCTTCAGCAAGGTGGAGGGTAGCGACTTCCAGCAAGGAGGGTAGTGACCAACAAGGTGGAGGGTAGCGACCTCCAGCAAGGTGGGGGGTAGTGACCTCCAGCAAGGTGGAGGGTAGGACTCCACAAGTGAGGGTAGTGACCTCCAGCAAGGTGGAGGGTAGTGACCTCCAGAAAGGTGGAGGGTAGTGACCTCCAGCAAGGTGGAGGGTAGCGACCTCCAGCAAGGTGGAGGGTAGTGACCAACAAGGTGGAGGGTAGCGACCTCCAGCAAGGTGGGGGGTAGTGACCTCCAGCAAGGTGGAGGGTAGCGACCTCCAGCAAGGTGGAGGGTAGCGACCTCCAGCAAGGTGGAGGGTAGTGACCTCCAGCAAGGTGGGGGTAGTGACCTCCAGCAAGGTGGATAGCATTGACCTCCAGCAAGGTGAAGGGTAGCGACCTTCAGCAAGGTGGAGGGTAGCGACCTCCAGCAAGGTGGAGGGTAGTGACCTCCAGCAAGGTGGAGGGTAGCGACCTCCAGCAAGGTGGGGGTAGTGACCTCCAGCAAGGTGGGGGTAGTGACCTCCAGCAAGGTGGATAGTATTGACCTCCAGCAAGGTGAAGGGTAGCGACCTCACAAGGGAGGTAGCGACCCGCAAGTGGGTTAGTGACCTCCAGCAAGGTGGAGGGTAGCGACCTCCAGCAAGGTGGAGGGTAGCGACCTCCAGCAAGGTGGAGGGTAGCGACCTCCAGCAAGGTGGAGGGTAGCGACCTCCAGCAAGGTGGAGGGTAGCGACCTCCAGCAAGGTGGAGTGTAGTGACCTCCAGCAAGGTGGATAGTATTGACCTCCAGCAAGTTGAAGGGTAGCGACCTCCAGCAAGGTGGACGGTAGTGACCTCCAGCAAGGTGGAGGGTAGCGACCTCCAGCAAGGTGGAGGGTAGAGACTTCCAGCAAGGTGGAGGGTAGCGACCTCCAGCAAGGTGGAGGGTAGCGACCTCCAGCAAGGTGGAGGGTAGCGACCTCCAGCAAGGTGGAGGGTAGCGACCTCCAGCAAGGTGGAGGGTAGTGACCTCCAGCACGGTGGAGGGTAGCGACCTCCAGCAAGGTGGTGGGTGACCTCCAGCACGGTGGAGGTAGCGACCTCCAGCACGGTGGAGGGTAGCGACCTCCAGCAAGGTGGGGGGTAGTGACCTCCAGCACGGTGGAGGGTAGTGACCTCCAGCACGGTGGAGGGTAGCGACCTCCAGCAAGGTGGGGGTAGTGACCTCCAGCACGGTGGAGGGTAGCGACCTCCAGCACGGTGGAGGGTGGACCTCACAAGGTGGGGTAGTGACCTCCAGCACGGTGGAGGGTACACTCCACAGGTGGGGGGTAGTGACCTCCAGCAAGGTGGAGGGTAGTGACCTCCAGCACGGTGGAGGGTAGCGACCTCCAGCAAGGTGGAGGGTTAGCGACCTCCAGCACGGTGGAGGGTAGCGACCTCCAGCAAGGTGGGGGGGTAGTGACCTCCAGCACGGTGGAGGGTAGCGACCTCCAGCAAGGTGGGGGAGGCTCAGCAGGTGGAGGGTAGGACCTCCAGCAAGGTGGAGGGTAGCGACCTCCAGCAAGGTGGAGGGTAGCAACCTCCAGCAAGGTGGGGGGTAGTGACCTCCAGCACGGTGGAGGGAGGCCTCCACAAGTCGGGTAGTGACCTCCAGCACGGTGGAGGGTTAGCGACCTCCAGCAAGGTGGAGGGTAGGACCTCCAGCACGGTGGAGGGTAGCGACCTCCAGCAAGGTGGGGGTAGTGACCTCCAGCACGGTGGAGGGTAGCGACCTCCAGCAAGGTGGAGGGTAGCGACCTCCAGCACGGTGGAGGGTAGCGACCTCCAGCAAGGTCGGGGGTAGTGACCTCCAGCACGGTGGAGGGTAGCGACCTCCAGCAAGGTCGGGGGTAGTGACCTCCAGCAAGGTGGAGGGTGCGACCTCACAGTCGGGTAGTGACTCCAGCACGGTGGAGGGTAGCGACCTCCAGCAAGGTGGGGGGTAGTGACCTCCAGCACGGTGGAGGGTAGCGACCTCCAGCAAGGTGGAGGGTAGCGACCTCCAGCACGGTGGAGGGTAGCGACCTCCAGCAAGGTGGAGGGTAGCGACCTCTAGCCGGTGGAGGGTGCAACCTCCAGCAAGGGGGGTAGGACCTCCACAGGTGAGGAGCGACCTCCAGCAAGGTCGGGGGTAGTGACCTCCAGCACGGTGGAGGGTAGCGACCTCCAGCAAGGTGGGGGGTAGTGACCTCCAGCACGGTGGAGGGTAGCGACCTCCAGCAAGGTGGAGGGTAGCGACCTCCAGCACGGTGGAGGGTAGCGACCTCCAGCACGGTGGAGGGTAGCGACCTCCAGCAAGGTGGAGGGTAGCGACCTCCAGCACGGTGGAGGGTAGCAACCTCCAGCAAGGTGGGGGGTAGTGACCTCCAGCACGGTGGAGGGTAGTGACCTCCAGCAAGGTGGGGGGTAGTGACCTCCAGCACGGTGGAGGGTAGCGACCTCCAGCAAGGTGGGGGTAGTGACCTCCAACACTTGACCTGCGTCAGTAGCAAGCTGATAGTATGGAGTGTCAGTGAAGTGTGAAGAAGTACTTTATGTTTCTCAGTGTTGATACTACTGAAGTGTGTCAGTGAAGTGTCAACTATTGTGTGTTCCTGTTGCATAAAAAAATCGGAGAAAAACAACCAACAAATAAAAGGAGGAGAGTAAAAATATTCATATTTTAATCTAACGAGAATTATTAAATATTCCCGAATGTTAAACAAAAACAAAAACAAAAATACAAGGAATAACTGAAGCTGATATAAATATAGAATATATTGAGATCAAAAGGAAGCGTGGGATAGCAAGTTTGTTCTTAAGTCACCAGGATGTGTAACTTGAAGTACACTGAACAATGTTCAAACATACCAGTATTCCACAATTCACACTATTGACAGCACAAAGAACACTGTCGTCGTCGTCGTCGTCGTCGTCGCCGCCGTCGTCGTCGTCGTCGTCGTCGTCGTTGCCGCCGCCGACGCCGACGCCGCCGCCACCACCACTCTCAAACACTAGCATAGCCAAAAATATTTCTAAGGCTTTACCCCAGAAGTCGAGGCCTGGTCTCAGACCGGGCCAAAGGGGGCAATGACCCCCGATATTCTCTCCAGGTACACTCCCTTTTATCTCCAGATTATCACAAACAACGATCTCACAAAGAATAAATCAGAACAAACTAAACAATCCAATGCAGAAGTTTACCTGGTCCCATGAGAAGGTTTTGATAAAGTTTTCACTGCCAGACTTCCAGATGTTTGGACACCAAATTAAGTTAACAGAAATATGTATGTTAGACAACATAGCCATACACATGCGTTATTCAAGTAATTTACATACACATTATAAACTGAAACGGAGCCAAAATGATCCCAAAGGAAGAACTACAGAAATGCAGATGTTCAGAATCGTTCATTAATGTTACAAAAAACAGTTTCAATATCACTGAAATTTTGGCTCATTTAATCTAAAAACGCGAAGGCCATCAAATAAATTACACCACTTGGCAACCCACCCACACTTACATGACCACGGCCACAACTATCACCATGACCACGGTCGCTGCTCGGCCTTCATCACACGTTAGACATGGCCATGACTTTCATAGCCATCAAATTCAATTACGTCTCTACTAGCAAGTCCCGTCCACTCTTACATCATGACGACTACTACTACAATATATTACTATATCAAGAATATAAGAATAGAAGACACCTCAGTAAGTCCACCGGCCAAAGGTTAGGTAGAGCTCTCGTATGCCCATTCCAACTTACTTAAATATTTGTGTATTTTGGGTACATTTAAAAATAGATTTACCAAGATTTTATATATAATGACACTACCTGGTAGTGTCATTATATATAAAATACAACAAATGTGACATTTACCTAACATTTTGTGGGTAATTTTACCCTTATTACTAACATTACTATATACTGTCTAATCAAAATTTATTTAACTTCAATCTATTAAAAATTCTGTCTTACTAGACATATCCTCAGCGCCCTATTTACATCTCTGGTATTTTCAAAAGAGTACAAGTTCAGGGCTATCACACTATCTTGGAGGAAAGAGTATTTATGTAGTGAAACCAGACCTTAACATAAAGAACCACATAAATGGTTATAATTACAACACATACTCTTTAAAAATATTAAGGCAACACTCATAGCAATATCATGCAGGTGAAGTGAAGTGTTGTGGGTGTGTGAGTGTGTGTGTGTGTGTGTGTGTGTGTGTGTGTGTGTGTGTGTGTGTGTGTGTGTGTGTGTGTGTGTGTGTGTGTGTGTGTGTGTGTGTGTGTGTGTGTGTACTCACCTAGTTGAGGTTGCGGGGGTCGAGTCCGAGCTCCTGGCCCCGCCTCTTCACTGATCGCTACTAGGTCACTCTCCCTGAGCCGTGAGCTTTATCATACCTCTGTTTAAAGCTATGTATGGATCCTGCCTCCACTACATCGCTTCCCAAACTATTCCACTTACTGACTACTCTGTGGCTGAAGAAATACTTCCTAACATCCCTGTGATTCATCTGTGTCTTCAGCTTCCAACTGTGTCCCCTTGTTACTGTGTCCAATCTCTGGAACATCCTGTCTTTGTCCACCTTGTCAATTCCTCTCAGTATTTTGTATGTCGTTATCATGTCCCCCCTATCTCTCCTGTCCTCCAGTGTCGTCAGGTGATTTCCCTTAACCTCTCCTCGTAGGACATACCTCTTAGCTCTGGGACTAGTCTTGTTGCAAACCTTTGCACTTTCTCTAGTTTCTTCACGTGCTTGGCTAGGTGTGGGTTCCAAACTGGTGCCGCATACTCCAATATGGGCCTAACGTACACGGTGTACAGGGTCCTGAATGATTCCTTATTAAGATGTCGGAATGCTGTTCTGAGGTTTGCTAGGCGCCCATATGCTGCAGCAGTTATTTGGTTGATGTGCGCTTCAGGAGATGTGCCTGGTGTTATACTCACCCCAAGATCTTTTTCCTTGAGTGAGGTTTGTAGTCTCTGACCCCCTAGACTGTACTCCGTCTGCGGCCTTCTTTGCCCTTCCCCAATCTTCATGACTTTGCACTTGGTGGGATTGAACTCCAGGAGCCAATTGCTGGACCAGGTCTGCAGCCTGTCCAGATCCCTTTGTAGTTCTGCTTGGTCTTCGATCGAGTGAATTCTTCTCATCAACTTCACGTCATCTGCAAACAGGGACACCTCAGAGTCTATTCCTTCCGTCATGTCGTTCACAAATACCAGAAACAGCACTGGTCCTAGGACTGACCCCTGCGGGACCCCGCTGGTCACAGGTGCCCACTCTGACACTCGCCACGTACCATGACTCGCTGCTGTCTTCCTGACAAGTATTCCCTGATCCATTGTAGTGCCTTCCTGTTATCCCTGCTTGGTCCTCAGTTTTTGCACCAATCTCTTGTGTGGAACTGTGTCAAACGCCTTCTTGCAGTCCAAGAAAATGCAATCCACCCAACCCCTCTCTCTCTTGTCTTATGCTGTCACCATGTCATAGAACTCCAGTAGGTTGTGACACAGGATTTCCCGTCCCTGAAACCATGTTGGCTGCTGTTGATGAGATCGTTCCTTTCTAGGTGTTCCACCACTCTTCTCCTGATAATCTTCTCCATGATTTTGCATACTATACATGTCAGTGACACTGGTCTGTAGTTTAATGCTTCATGTCTGTCTCCTTTTTTAATGATTGGGACTACATTTGCTGTCTTCCATGCCTCAGGTAATCTCCCTGTTTTCGATAGATGTATTGAATATTGTTGTTAGGGGTACACATAGCGCCTCTGCTCCTCTCTCAATACCCATGGGGAGATGTTATCTGGCCCATTGCCTTTGAGGTATCTAGCTCACTCAGAAGCCTCTTCACTTCTTCCTCGGTTGTGTGCACTGTGTCCAGCACTTGGTGGTGTGCCCCCACCTCTCCGTCTTTCTGGAGTCCCTTCTGTCTCCTCTGTGAACACTTCTTTGAATCTCTTGTTGAGTTCTTCACATACTTCACGGTCATTTCTTGTTGTCTCTCCTCCTTCCTTCCTTAGCCTGATTACCTGGTCCTTGACTGTTGTTTTCCTCCTGATGTGGCTGTACAACAGTTTCGGGTCAGGATTTGGCTTTCGCTGCTATGTCATTTTCATATTGTCTTTGGGCCTCCCTTCTTATCTGTGCATATTCGTTTCTTGGCTCTACGACTGTTCTCCTTATTCTCCTGGGTTCTTTGCCTTCTATATTTCTTCCATTCCCTAGCACACTTGGTTTTTGCCTCCCTGCACCTTTGGGTAAACCATGGGCTCATCCTGGCTTTTTCATTATTCCTGTTCCCCTTGGGTACAAACCTCTCCTCGGGCCCCCTTGATTTTGTTCCCCTACATATTCCTTTCATCTAATTAATGGCCCCCCGCCAGTTCTCTGCCCCAAATGAACCCCTTTCAGGTGGGTGCCTCTTTTCCTGTGTAGCCCCCTTTCTTGTATTTTGGGGCTTTTTTTCGCCCGGGCCCTTTCCTGCTTTTCCCCAACTTGTAGCTCTCTGTGTTTTAAAAGTTTAAAAACCCAAACGGGGTTTCACTGGCCCAGGGGTTTCTTTTTATGTAAGTCTCGATATCTGCACTACTAAGGTGAATACTAAAGTCCAGCCTTGTGGTTCATCCTTCCCCCTCTTCTTTTTGGGTAGTGCCCCTTTCGTTTTGGGGCACATGAAGTTTTTCCAGTACCCCCCTTTCATAACCCTTAGCCCTCATGTTCTTGGCCCCATGTGGGTCCAAGTTCTCCCAATCGATCTCCTTGGGGTTTAAAGTAAACCCATGATCAGGGCTTTCTCCTGCATGATGAGCTTTTTGGGCCCACTCTGGGCCAGTTTTGTAAAACCACCCGTTTCTATTGCTTCGTCGTATTTTTCCCTTGGCCCCCTGTGTTTGTGGTGGGAAATAATCACTGCTATTTCCACCTTGGGACCTCCAGAGTGAAGTTTTCCCCGCTGAAATTCATTTTCTTCTCCGCTTTTCCCCCTCCCCGGCTCTTAAAAATTTCCCAGCGATTTTTGATAAAGCCGCCACTCCTCCCCCCCCCCTGTTCCCCCCTGTTTTTCCCTCAGGATTTGGAATCCGTTGGAAAGATGGCATCGGGTTATCAATTTTTAAAAGTTTGGTTTTGTGAGATTTTTGATGTCCGGTGTTGCTTCTTTGCCCTTTTCATGCCCTCCTCCCCCTTTTTTGGTTAGGCCCACCCAACGTTTGTGTAAAATACCTTCCCATTTTCCTTTTTCCAACACTGTGGTTTGGGGGGCCTTGAGGGAGGGAGCCCTTTGGTAGCTTTCTGGGTTTTTTTAGCTCGGTTTTGGGGGAGGCTGTGGGTTGGGTTTTGTAGGGGGTGTTGGGATGGGTGATAGGTTGTTTGGTTTGGGGAATAAGTTGTGTTTTGTTCCCCTTTCTGTTCTGTTCTGTTTTTGGACTGACCTTGGGGTTTTCCCCCCTTTGTCTCTTTTCCTAGCTCCTTTCGCTTTTTTTGTCCCCCCAAAAAGCTGCTGTGGGTTTCCGATTTTGTTTGTTCGTCTGGGAACCCCCTCTTGTATTTCTTCCGAGTTTTTAAATCTTTGGTTTCTCTTGGAGGATCCTTTTTCCGGCATGTTCCGTCCTGAGAATCGGGCTTGATTGGGCCGGCCGCCCCTTGGGTTTACCCCCTTTTTCCCTTGAAAATTTACACTTGGGTCCATTTTAAATTTTTCCTAAATGATTTTCTCAATTTTTCCTTTCTTTCTTCCTGCTGCCTTTCGGGTGTGTGTCCTTTCCTCTCTCTCCTGAACCCCAATGGATAAACACTGATTTTCCCTTTTTCCCCCCTTTGCCCCCCCTCTGATTTGGGATCCTGCCTGTATGTGGTCATTTTTCCCCCTTGTTTTTTCCCAAGGGCTTTTGATACCCCTGGTTTTTCCCTCGGGATTCGCCCCCTATCACCCTCTCCATTGCAACCAGTGTTTTCCCTTTCACCCCCTTTGGCCCTCCATGGGGGGGCTGATTTTGTTTCCTTAGCAAAATTTTCAAAATTTCCCTTTCCCTTTCCCTGTTCGGCCTCGCAGTTTCTTTTGCTGTGCTTCTCGGGTTTCACTCCCCCTGTAACTCCTTCAGCCTATTTATCTCAACTTCTAGGCCCCTTATTTTGGCTACTGCAGTTTCGATTTTGTCCCTCCCAATTCTTTTTTTCCTTTCTCCCAAACCCCCTTTTCCCAAATTTCCCCGAGAGCTCTTTCTCCATTTTTCAGAAAAGGGTCTCCCAATTTTCTTCCCACTCTTGTTCCCCCTTTTCCACTGCCCTCCATTCCCCTCCTCCCTACCAGAAAACCCTTCTATTGATCTTGGTTCCCGCGAGTCCCCACCCTTTTTTTTTTTTTGTGAGAGAAGAGGGGAAGGGGGGAAAGGGAGAAGGAAAAGAGAGAGGGGAAGAGTGAGAGGGAAAGGGGGGGGAGTGGAGAGGGGGGAAAAAAGGGGAGAAGGGGGGGGAAGGGAGGGGGGGGGAAAAGGGGAAAAAAAGGAGAAGAAAATGGGAGGGGCGAGAGAAGGGGAGCGGAAAAGAAGAAGAGGGGGAAGAGGGGTTTAGGAGAGAGAGAGGAGAGGAGAGAGAGTGAGGAGAGGAAAAGGGGGAGAGAGAGAGAGAGGGGAAGAAGGGAAGGGGAGAAAAGGGGGGGGAGAAAGGGGGAAAAAAAAGGGAAAAAGGGGGAAAGGGGGGGAGGGGGTGGGGGAAGGGGGGAGAGGGGGGGAGAGAAAAAAAAGGGGGAGAGGGCAGAGAGGGGGAAGGGGGAAAAGAGGGGGAGATTGGGAAGGGGGGGAGAGGGGAAAAAGAGGGAGGGGGGAGAGAGAAAGGGAAAAGGGGGGGAAGGGGGAGAGAGATGGGGAAAGGGAGAGGGCGAGAGAAAGGCGAGGGGGGGAGGGGGAGGAAAAGGGGGGGGAGAAGGGGTTTAAAGGGGGGGAGATGGGAAAGGGGGGGGGGAGAGGGAGAGGAAAGAGGGGTTAGAAAGGGGGGGAGGGGGAGATGGAAGGGGGGGAGAGAGGGGGGGGAGAGGGAGGGGAAGGGAGGGGAGAGATGGGGGGAAGGGGGAGGGGAGAGGATAGGTTAAGGGGGGGGAGTGAAGGGGGAGAAAAGTTAAGGGGAAAAAAATTTTTTAGAAGGAAAGGTTTTGGGGGGATTAAAGGGGGAAAATTTTAAGGGGGGGAAAATAGAGGGAAAAAGGGGGGGGGGGAGAGGGGAGGAAAAAGGTTGAGAAATGGTTTAGGGTTTTACAGGATGGGGGGGGGGAAAGGGGGGTTTGTGGTGTTTGGTGTGTAAAAAACAGTTAAAAAGCTTGTTTGGGTGTTTGTTTGTGTTTTTTTGTGTGTGTGTGTGTGTGGGGGTTGGTGGGGGTTTTGGTGTGGGTGTGGGGTTTTATTTGTGTGTGGGGTGTGTATGTGTGTGTGTTAGTTACACCCCCCCACACACACTACACACACCCCCACAAAACACCCCAACCCCCAAAACCCACACACAACACACCCCCCACCCCACACACCCCCACACACAAAACACCCCACACACAACCCCCCAAACCCCCAACCCCCAACCAAAACGTGTGTGTTGTGGGGTGTGTGTGGGGTGTGATGTTTGTGTGTGTGTGTGTGTATGGTGGTTATGTGTGTATGTGGGGTGTGTTATGTGTGTTTTGTGTGTGTTGTGTGTGGGGTGTGTGGGGGTGTTTGTATTGTGTGTGTGTGTGTGTGTGTTGTGTGTGGGATTTGTGTGTGTGTGTGGGGGTGTGTGTGTGTGTTTGTGTGTGTGTGTTTTGTTTTTGTTTTGTTTGTCTGGTGTGTGCGGCCGGCCCCCACTTCTAAGTAAAATACTGCTAAAAATACCGGTAGTTTCCCAAAAATTTTAAAATTACCCAAAACTTGTAACACTTATCGATTCTACTTCTAAAATTTTAGAAAGTAGGTTGAAAATTTAGCTTGTTTTAGCTTAAGTGTCTGGCGTTATCCCTCATAACCCCTTTATCCTTGCACTCTCCTCTATGCTATTTCTACTCTAAATTTTGGTAATGGCTTGCAGGAAATGAGTGACCGTAAACCCAACAGTGATGCAGGACCAGACTTTAATTTTAAAAAAGCAACCTCAACAGGTGAAAAAACTTGCGCTGAGAGCGGGTGGACAAGTTGCCAGAACTGATGTGTAGCCGTCGTAAAATTGGCCCTTTTTCACTATTTTGGGAAAATCCTTTTACCCGTGAAGTTTATTCCCTATATGCTCATGCATTCCCCCGTTCCTCAAATGATTTTTACTTTTCACTTTTTCAGAATAAATTTTACATTCGGGGTTACCCCTTTTTATGTATAATTTGGGATACAAAAATGTTGTGACGTCCTGCTTCGTAGGCCTACTTCCAACCCCCCTTGTTGTTTTTTTATTTTTTCTTTTTTTCCTTTTGCCCATTAAATTTTTCACCCCCACATTACCGGTTTCCCCACATTTCCTTTTTTAACCAAAAAGTGGTAATTTTGATCACCCTTTTCCACACTCAAATTTGATCTTTTTATGTTTGGATCTGTTGGCAAAAAGTGCCCAGAGATCCACAACGGTTTGGCCCCTTTTAAAAAAAAAATTTCTGAATTTAGGTTTCCCTCGAATTTTTTCAACCCCTTTCTAACTATAGTTATACTCGTAGGTTTGTTTTAAAGACTTTGTCACTACCAATGATTACTTTCTTGGGGTTTTGCCGCCTCAGAACCCGAAGGTTCCGGAGCCTTGTGTACCCACGTCTGCCCCACCATGTGTGTGTTTTGTGTGGTGTGTGTGTGTGTGTGTGTGTGTGTGTGTGTGGGGGTGGTGTGTTGTGGGGTGTGTTTTCTGTGTGTTGTGTGTTTTGTGTTCGGGTGTTTTGTGGGGGCCTTTTTTGTGTGGTTTTGTGTTTGTGTGTGTGTGTGTGTGTGTTGTGTGTGTGTGTTTTCTGTGTGTTTCTCACCCATTTTTACTCACCTATTTTTTCGTTGGGAGGGGTCGATTCACAGCTCCTGGCCCCGCCTCTTCCCCTGATTGCTACTAGGTCCTCTCTCTCCCTGCCCCATGAGCTCTATCATACCTCGCCTTAAAAACTATGTATGGTTCCCGCCTCCACTACGTCACTTTCTAGGCTATTCCAGGGCCCTGACTACTCTATGACTGAAGAAATACTTCCTAACATCCCTTTGATTCATCTGATTCTTCAACTTCCAATTGTGACCTCTTGTGTCTGTGTCCCTTCTCTGGAACATCCTGTCTTTGTCCACCTTGTCTATTCCGTGCAGTATTTTATATGTCGTTATCATGTCTCCCCTGACCCTCCTGTCCTCCAGTGTCGTCAGGCCGATTTCCCTCAACCTTTCTTCGTAGGACAATCCCCGTAGTTCTGGGACTAGTCTTGTTGCAAACCTTTGCACTTTCTCTAATTTCTTGACGTGCTTGACTAGGTGTGGATTCCAAATTGGTGCTACATACTCCAGTATGGGCCTGACGTAAATGGTATACAGAGTCTTAAACAAATCCTTACTGAGGTATCGGAACGCTATCCGTAGGTTTGCCAGGCGCCCGTATGCTGCAGCAGTTATCCGATTGATGTGCGCCTCAGGAGATATCCTCGGTGTTATACTCACCCCCCAGATCTTTTTTCCTTGAGTGAGGTTTGCAGTCTTTGGTGTGTGTGTGTGTGTGTGTGTTTTAGTTATGCAAAAGTTTATGTGAGAGAGTTTATGTTGCTGTAATTTTTTCACTTATGTGTACGTGTGGGTGGAAATCGGAACCACGTACAATCAATTCTGGCATGTGTGGGTAGGTAGGTACAGCACCCACTCACACCTATGTATGGGGACTACCCACTCTCACTTGTTTATGTGGGGCAGGTACACACCCACTCTCACCTGTGTATGTGGCCAAGTGCAGTACCTACTCAGAGATGTATATGGGGGACTACCCACTCAGACTGTGTTTTGGGAGTACACACCCACTCACTTATATGGAAGATACCCACACAGTCTCTTCTTGGTGCCTGCGACTCACCTGAAAAACGAAACAAATGTATGAATATAATGATGGGAGGTTGACACCAGCAGCGAGACAACAAAGTGCCAAGTACCAGTGTTGCAGTAAAGTATGGAGATATGGGGAGAAAGGGAAAGGTGGGATGGAGGAGGGAAGAAGCAAGGAAGAGGAGGAAAACTATGGGGAAGAGGAAGAACGACAGATGATAGATGAAAGGGGAACGAAGAGACGAAGGAAAATATAGATAAATGACGGGGAATAGGCAGGGAGGACAAGGGTAAGACACAGAGGACAAGGGTAAGACCAGGAGCACAAGGGGTAAGACACAGGAGGCAAGGGAGACACAGGAGGACAAGGGTAAGACACAGGAGGACAAGGGTAAGACACAGGAGGACGAAGGTAAGACACAGGAGGACAAGGGTAAGACACAGGAGGACAAGGGTAAGACACAGGAGGACAAGGGTAAGACACAGGAGGACAAGGGAGACACAGGAGGACAAGGGAAGACACAGGAGGACAAGGGTAAGACACAGGAGAACAAAGGGTAAGACACAGGAGGACAAGGGAGGCACAGGAGGACAAGGGTAAGACACAGGAGGACAAGGGTAAAACACAGGAGGACAAAGGTAAGACAAAGGAGGACAAGGGTAAAGATACAGGAGGACAAGGTAAGACACAGGAGGACAAGGGAGACACAGAGGACAAGGGTAAGAACGGAGGAAAAGGGTAAGACACAGGAGGACAAGGTAAAAAACAGGAGGACAAGGGACACAGGGGGACAAGGGTAAGACACAGGAGGACAAGGGTAAGAAACAGGAGGACAAGGGAGACACAGGAGGACAAGGGTAAGACACAGGAGGACAAGGGAGACACAGGAGGACAAGGGTAAGACACAGGAGGACAAGGGTAAGACACAGGAGGACAAGGGTAAGACACAGGAGGACAAGGGAAAGAAACAGGAGGAAAAAGGTAAGAAACAGGAGGAAAAGGGAAAGACACAGGAGGACAAGGGTAAGACAAAGGAGGACAAGGGTAAGACACAGGAGGACAAGGGAGACACAGGAGGACAAGGGTAAGACAAAGGAGGACAAGGGTAAGACACAGGAGGACAAGGGAGACACAGGAGGAAAAGGGGTAAGACACAGGAGGACGAAGGTAAGACACAGGAGGAAAAGGGAAAGACACAGGAGGAAAAAGGGGAGAAACAGGAGGAAAGGGTAAGACACAGGAGGACAAGGTAAGACACAGGAGGAAAAGGGGTAAGACACAGGAGGACAAGGGTAGACAAAGGGGGAAACAAGGGTAAGACACAGGAGGACAAGGGTAAGACACAGGACAAAGGGAGACACGGGAGGACAAGGGTAAGACACAGGAGGACAAGGGTAAGACACAGGAGGACAAGGGAGACAAAGGAGGACAAGGGTAAGACACAGGAGGACAAGGGAGACACAGGAGGACAAGGGTAAGAAAAAGGAGGACAAGGGTAAGACACAGGAGGACAAGGGTAAGACACAGGAGGACAAGGGAGACACAGGAGGACAAGGGTAAGACACAGGAGCACAAGGGGACACAGCAGGAAAAGGGGTAAGACACAGGAGGAAAAGGGGTAGACACAGGAGGACAAATGTAGACACAAGAGGACAAGGGTAAAGAAAAAGGAGGACAAGGTAAACACAGGAGGAAAGGGTAAGACAAGGAGGACAAGGGAGACACAGGAGGACAAGGGAGACACAGGAGGACAAGGGTAAGACACAGGAGGACAAGGGAGACACAGGAGGACAAGGGAGACACAGGAGGACAAGGGTAAGACACAGGAGGACAAGGAGAAAACAGGAGGACAAGGGGAGACACAGGAAGACAAGGGTAAGACACATGAGACAGGGTAAGACACTGAGGACAAGGAGACACAGGAGGACAAGGGTAAGACACAGGAGGACAAGGGTAAGACACAGGAGGACAAGGGTAAGACACAGGAGGACAAGGGAGACACAGGAGGACAAGGGAGACACAGGAGGACAAGGGAGACACAGGAGGACAAGGGAGACACAGGAGGACAAGGGAGACACAGGAGACAAGGGAGACACAGGGGACAAGGGAGACACAGGAGGACAAGGAAGAAAAAAAAGAGGACAAAGGTTAAGACACAGGACAAGGGTAAGACAAAAGAGGACAAGGGTAAGACACAGGAGGACAAGGTAAGACACAGGAGGACAAGGAAGACACAGGGGACAAGGGAGACACAGGAGGACAAGAGGACAAAAGGGAGACAAGGAAGACACGGGAGGACAAGGGTGACACGGGAGACAAGGGGACACAGGATGACAAGGGAGACACAGGAGGACAAGGGAGGCACAGGAGGGACAAGGGAGACACAGGACGAAGGAGACAAAGACAGGAGACACAGGGGACAAGGGAGACACAGGAGGACAAGGGAGACACGGAGGACAAGGAGACACATGAGGACAAGGGGGGGACACAGGAGGACAAGGGAGACACGGGAGGACAAGGGTGACACAGGGGGACAAGGGAGACCAGGAGGACAAGGGTGACACAGGAGGACAAGGGGGGACACAGGAGAAAAGGGGAGACACAGGGGGAAAAGGGGAGACACAGGGGACAAGGGAGACACAGGAAAACAAGGGTGACACGGACAGGGTGACAAAAGGAGGACAAGGGGACACAGGAGGACAAGGGAGACACAGGGAAAAGGGGTTTGACACAGGAGGACAAGGGTGACCCCAGGAGGACAAGGGATGACACAGGAGGACTAGGGAGACACAGGAGGACAAGGGTGACACAGGACAAGGGTGACACAGGAGGACAAGGGTGACATAGGTGGACAAGGGTGACACAGGAGGACAAGGGTGACAAAGGAGGACAAGGGTGACACAGGAGGACAAGGGTGACACAGGAGGACAAGGGTAAGATACAGGAGGACAAGGGTAAGACACAGGAGGACAAGGGTGACACAGAAGGACAAGGGTGACACAGGAGGACAAGGGTGACACAGGAGGACAAGGGGACACAGGAGGACAAGGGTAAGACACAGGAGGACAAGGGTAAGACACAGGAGGACAAGGGTAAGACACAGGAGGACAAGGGGTGACAACGGGAGGACAAGGGAGACACAGGAGGACAAGGGTAAGACACAGGAGGACAAGGGAAAGACACAGGGGGACAAGGTGTAAGACACGGGGAGGACAAGGGTAAGAACACAGGGGGACAAGGTTTAGACACAGGGGACAAGGTAAGACACAGGAGGAAAGGGTGAAAACAGGAGGACAAGGGTGAAGTGAAGGGTAACAAGAATATAGAAATTATGAACTTCATTATGACACAACTTAATACAAGTAAAAACAAATTGCATCAGCACACACACAACATACACCCCACACACAAAACAAAACACACACACACACATACACACACACACACCCCACACACACACAAACACAAACGCACAACACGCACAAACACACAAACGCACAACACACAAACGCAAACACAAACGCCACAACACACACACACCACACACCCCACACACACCCCACCCCACACACACACAAAAACACACACACACACACGTGCTCATATACAACAGGCCTAGTGTCTAATCGACATGTGCCTAGGACAAAATGGTAACTAACACACACACATACACACGCCGAGGTATGATAAAGCTCACCGTTCAGAGAGAGTTACCCAGTAGCGACCAGTGAAGAGGCGGGACCAGGAGCTAGGACTCGACCCCTGCAACCTCAACTAGGTGAGTACACACACGCACAAGGAAAGAAAAACTCAAGAGATTTAGGAAGGTCTCAGAGGAGACAAGAAGTCTGACAGCAAACGGAAGTGGTAGAGTGCACCAGCGAGTGTTGGACACAATAGGCACAAATGAGGAGGTGAGGAGGCTGCCATGTGAGCTAGACACCTCGATGACGGTGGGACTATATAATATTTCTCACTAGATCCTGAGACATGAAGCAGTATTGTGTAGGATTGGCAACAATCTTCAACAAGTCTATCAACACAGGGCAACTGCCGGAGGTATGGAAGACAGCAAATGTAGTCCCAATTTTTAAGAAAGAAGACAGGCAGGCAGCATTAAACTACAGACCTGTGTCACTGACATGCACTGTATGAAAAGTTATGGAGAAGATTATCAGGGGAAGAGTGGTGCAGCAGTCAGAGAGGAACGGGTTCATATACGACAACCAGCACGGATTTAGTGATGGTAAATACTGTGTCAGAGAAGACAGGAGAGAGAGGGATTTTTATACTGCATATTATTGGACTGTAGGAAAACATTTAACACACCAGCACAAGAGACTGGTGCAAAAGATAAAGAACCAGGCAGGAATAACGGAGAGAGAACTACAGTGGATCAAGATATACCTGATAAGAAGGAAACAACGAGTGATAGTTCGTGAATAGGTGTTGGAATGGGTGCATGTGTGAGTAGGCTCCCCCAAGAGTCAGTCCCTGGGGCCGGTGTATTTTTTTATACATAAATTGACGTTACGGAAGGGATTGGTGAGGGGTTTTCCCCTTTTTCGCAAAATTGTTGAAACTAATGAAAAATCAAGTCGACGAGGCCCAGGGAAGCTACAAGTGGACCCGGACAGGCTGCGGGTTTGTTGACACGTGACTATTTGGGTTTAAAAAAACCCCCAAAGTGCATAATTATGAACTTCGAAAAAAGGAAAAAAGAAGACAAAACGAAAACGGGCTGAGGGGGAAGTAAAAAGCAAAGGCTGTAAACCTCACTCGGGGAGGCCCCTGGGGTTTAGTTCTTCCGAGCGAAACACCTGAGATGCACATAAAACTAAAAAAACTGCTGCAGAAAATTTTTGATAGTTTTTAGATATCTTAGAGGAAAACTGGTAAAATTTTCTGCCAGGAGCTACATCAAACTAGGGTGTGTACTATATGGGCCGAGGCCCCAACAAAAAACAACTGGCTGAACAATCAAAAAAAAAATTTTTGGGCCCTCGGAAAAGGCCCTTTGGGGTTTAAAAAAACTCGAAATTTGTGGGCCAGATACATCACAGGTAAAAAGGTTTATAAAAAAATACCAAAATTTATAAATTTTTTTCAGGTGTAAAAATTTAAATGTGTAACGTAATTTCCTTTTACCCCCCCATTTTTAAAACCTGTGGTAACGTCATTTTCTGAAACCCTAAAATTAAAACCCACTGTATTTTAAACGGCCCTTTACTTTTCCCTCCCCCCAAAAAACACTGTAGTAACGTCATTTACTTTACCCTCCACCATTAACACTGTATTAAACGTCACTTATTTTACCCTCCATTTTTAAAAAATGTAGAAAACGTAAATCACTGTACCTCCCCCAAAAAACACTGTGAAAGTCACTCACTTTTTACTCCCCACCATTAAACGGAGAAAAGTCACTCACTGTACCCCCCAAACCTTTTAACCCACTTTTAGCCCGTCACTCACGTACCCTCCCCATTAACACTTTTGAAAACGCCCTTTTCACTGTACCCCCCCTCTTTAACACTTTTTGGAACGCCCACTCATGTCCCCCTCCACCTTTTAACCCCACTTTTAGAAAACGTCCTCACTTTTACCCTCCACCCAAAAACACTTTTAGTAACGTCACTAACTGTCCCTCCCCCTTTTAACACTGTTTTTAACGTCATCACTGTACCCCCCAACCGTAACACTGTAGTAACGTCATCATTTGTACCCCCCAAACCCTTAAACATTTGAAAGGTAAAAAATCACTCATTTAACCCTCCACCATTAACACTTTTAGAAAACGTCACTCACTTTTTCCCCTCCTTTTCACTGTAGAAACGTATCACTGAAACCTCACCATTAACACTGTAGAACGTCATCCTGTCCCCTTTCCACCTTTTAAAAAATGTAACGTCACTCACTGTACCCCCCATTTTTAAAAAATTGTAGAAAAAGTCATCCGGGACCCTCCACCTTTTCCATTTGTAGAAAATGTCACTCACTGTCCCCTCCCCCTTTAAAGGGAGAAACGTCCCCTAAATGTACCCCCCCCACCTTTAAAAATGTAGCAACGTCACTCACTGTACCCCCCTCCTTTAAAACCCCTGTAGAAAAGTCACTCACTTTTACCCTCCTCCTTTTAACCTTTTGAAAACGTCACTCACTGTACCCTCCCCCAAATTAACACTGTATTTAACGAAAACTCCCTGTACCCCCCTCCATAAAACACTGTGGGTAACTTTCCACTCACTGTCCCCCTCCCCATTAACACTGTGGGAAACGCCCTTCACTGCCCCCTTTCCCCCTTTTAAAAATTAGAAAACGAAATCACTGTCCCCTCCACCATTAAAACTGTATTTAACGAAACTCACTGTACCCTCCTCCATTAACCTGTATTTTAAGGGTCACTATTTACCCTCCCCTTTAAAACACTTTTGTAACGTCACTCACTGTCCCTAAACCCATTAACACTGTAGTAACGTCACTCACTGAAACCCCCCTCCATTAACACTGAAAGTTTCGTACTCACTGTACCCTCCTCCCTTAACACGGTAGAAACGTCATCACTGTACCCTCCCTTTAACCACTGAAATTTAAGGGTCACTATTGTACCCTCCTCCATTTCTGTAGTAACGCCCACTCACTTTTCCCCTCCCCCTTTAAAAACTGTAGTAACTTTCCTCACTGTACCCCCCCTTTTTAAACATGTAGTAACGTCCTCACTGTACTCCCCCCTTTAAAATTAAACCCTTGTAAAAAAGTCACTCACTGTACCCTCCCCCCTTTTAACACTGTAGAAACGTCACTCACTGTCCCCTTTCCACCATTAACACTGTGGGAAAAACCCGTCACTCACTTTTTCCCCCCATTTTTAAAACATGTAGTAACTTTCACTCACTGTACCCTCCACCTTTTAAACTGTAGAAAGGGTAAATTCACTGTCCCCTCCACCATTAACACTTTTGGTAACGTCATTTCCTGTCCCCTCCTCCACCATTAACACTGTATTTAAACGTCACTCACTGTTCCCTCCCCAAAAAAACCCTTTTGTAGAAAACTTTCACTACTGTCCCCTCCCCCATTAAAAAAAGTAGTAAGGGTCATAACTTTTACCCCCCCCTTAAACCCTTTTTATTTAACGTCACTCACTGTCCCCTCCCCTTTTAACACTGTAGTAACGTCACTAAATTGTACCCTCAACCCTTTAAACCCTTGTATTTAACGTCCCCACTGTCCCCTCCTCCATTAAAAAACTGTAGTAACGTCACTCATGTACCCCCCCTTTTAACATGTAGTACGTAAATAAACTGTCCCCTCCAAAATTAACATTTGCAAAAAACGCCCACCACTGTACTCGCCTTTTAACATTTAATAACGTCCCCCCAAATTTTAACCCTCCACCTTTAACACTGAAAAAACCGTCACTAAATGTACCCTACCATTAAACTTTTGAAAAGTCACTCAATGTACCCTCCCCCTTTTTAACACTGTAGAAAACCCCTTTCATCACTGTACCCTCCCCCTTAAAACTTTTGAAAAACGTCACTCACGGCCCCTCCCCCAATTAACACTGTATTTAATCGCACTCACTGTACCCTTCACTTTAAACACTTTTGTAACGTCACTCACTGAAACCCCCCACCATTAACACTTTTTTATCGTCACCACTTTTCCCCTCCACCATTAACACGTAGAAAACGTCCTCACTTAAAGTCCCCACCATTAACCTTTTAAAACGTCACTCCCTGTCCCCTCCACCTTTAAAATTGTGAAACTTTCCACTCACTTTACCCTCCCTTTTAACATTGTAGAAACGTCACTCACTGTAACCCCCCACCATTAAAATGTAGTAGCGCCACCCCACGTCCCTCCCCCCTTAACACTGTAAAAAAGGGCACTTATGTAACCCTCCATTAACACGTAGAAAACTTTTCTCCCTGTACCCTCCCCCTTTTAAAACTGTAGAAACCCGCCCTTTTACTTTTCCCCCTCCACCATTAAAACTGTAGTAACGTAAATCCTGTACTCCCCACCTTTAACCCTGTATTTAACGCCCAATCACGTCCCTTTCCTCCTTTTAACATTGTAGTAACGTCAACTCACTTTTACCCCCCTTTAAAACACTGTGGGAACGTAAACTCCTGTAACCCTCCCCCTTTAAACCCCTTTTGAAAAAGTCCCCTCATTTAAATTCACCCCCTTTACCCCTTTAAATTTAACTCACTCCTTTTACCCTCCACCATTTCATTTGTTAGAAAAACTTTCACTCCTGTCCCTCCACCTTTAAACCCACTGTAGTAACGTAACCCCACTGTCCCCTCCACCATTAAAATGTATTTACGTCCCTCACTGAATCCCACCCTTTTAACATTTAAAAAAAACGTCACTCCTTTTACCCTCCCCTTTAAACCCTGTAGAAACGTCACTCACTGTACCCTCCACCTTTAACTTTTAGTAACGTCACCACGGGACCCCCCAAACCTTTAAAAATGTGAACGTCATAATTTCCCTCCCCCATTAACATGTAGAAACCCGTCCTCATTTTTACCCCTCCTTAAACCCACTGTAGAAACGTCACTCACTTTTCCCCTCCCCCCTTTTAACACTGTATTTAAATCAACTAAACTTCCCCTTCCACCTTTAAAAACGGAAAGAAACGTCACCCCCTTTTCCCCTCCTTTTAAACACTTTTGTAAAGTCCTCACTGTCCCCTCCCCCTTTAAACCTTTTGTAACGTCCCACTGTTCCCTCCCACCCATTACCACTGAAATTTAAACGTCACTCAATTTTACCCCCCCCTTTTTTAAAACACTTTTGAAAGGGTCACTCCCCTGTACCCTCCTTTTTTAACACTTTGAACGTCACTCACTGTACCCTCTCCCAAAAAAAACATTGTAGAAACCCGTAAACCCCATTTTGGTGACTCACTGTACCCTCCACCATTAACACTGTAGTAACGTCACTCACTGTACCCTCCACCATTAACACTGTAGTAACGTCACTCACTGTACCCTCCACCATTAACACTGTAGTAACGTCACTCACTGTACCCTCCACCATTAACACTGTAGTAACGTCACTCACTTACCCCCCACCATTAACATGTATTTAACGCCCTTGAAACCCCCCCACCTTTAAACCCACTGTAGTAACGTCCCCTCACTGTCCCCTTCCCCCAAATTAACACTGTAGAAAGGTCACTCATGTCCCCTCCCCTTTAAAACACTGTAGTAACGTCACTCACTGTTACCCCCCACCTTAAAACACTGTAGTACGTCATCACTGTACCCCCCACCATTAACACTGTATTTACTCACCACTGTACCCTCCCCCAAATTAAAAATGTAGTAACGCCCTCACTGTACCCTCCACCTTAAACCCAATGAAAGTAACTTTTCACTCCTGTCCCTCCACCTTTTAAAACACTGTAGAAACGTCACACGGTCCCCCCCCCTTTTTAAACCCACTGTAGAAACGTATTTCCGTACCCTCCCCTTTTAAACACTTTTAGTAAACGTCTTTTCTGTACCCTCCACCAAAAAACCTGTTATTTAACGTCACTCCCCTGTCCCCCCCACCATTAAAACTTTTGAAACCCGTCACTCATTGTACCCCCCTTCCTTAAACCCTGTAAAAAAGTCACTCACTTTTCCCCTCCCCCATTAACACTGTGTAACGTCACTAAATGTACCCCCCCCAAATTAACACTGTAGAAAACGTCATCACTGTACCCTAAAATTTAAACCCACTTTTGAAAACCAAATTCCACTTACCCCCTCCTTTAACACTGTAGTAACGTCACTAAACGGACCTCCTCCTTAACACTGTAGAAAGTCACTCACTGTACCCTCCTCCTTTAAACACTGTGGGAAATTTCACTCACTGTTCCCTCCCCTTTTAACCTGTAGTAACTTTAAACCTCACTGTACCCCCCAAAAAAATTAACACTGTAGTAACGTCACTCACTGTCCCCTCCTCATTAACACTGTACCTTCCACCATATCTGATCAGGGGGGCTTTTTAAAAGGGACGTTAGGGTTGAGCATCGCCCCCGCAGGCGGGGTCCCAGATCCGGGGTCCCATACTTGAACTAAATACCTTTGTTTAAAAAAAAACAAAAAAAAAAATAAAAAAAAAAAAAAAAAAAAAAAAAAAACATCACTGGCAAATTTTGTTTTAATAACATCAAAAAAACACCCCATTTGAAATTTTAAATTTTTAAAATTTGCTTTAAAATAAGGGCCCAAAGTTATTAATCCCGGCAGCTTCTTTCGACAGGTATGATTATTTTTAAAATATATTGTAGCCGGGGTTAATCTACCCAAAATACCCCCAAAACCCCTGTGAGGGCCCGGGATACAACACTTTGATGACTGGTACCACACCGGTGAGGGACGTTTACAACACTTTTTGTTGATTGAAAACCACACTGTGATGATTGGAAACCAAAACCTGTGATGATGGTACCACACCTGTGTGACTGATACCAACTGTGTTGACCGGGACGGGCCCCCGCGGGGGGGTTGCCCCCCGGAAACTCTCCCCCGGAAAAAACCGGGGAAAAAAACCCTGTGTTTTGATTGGTCCCACCCCTGTGATGTTGGGGTTTCCCCCTGTGTTGATGGTCCCCCCTGTGAGGGACGGGTTTCCCAACCTGGGAGGACTTTTTCCCACACCTTTGATAAATGGTACCCCCCTGTGATGCCCCGGGATATCACATCTGTGATGATGGTAACCTGTTATGACTGGTATCACCCCTGTGGGGATTGGTATACCCCTGTGATAAATGATACCACCCTGGGGGTTTTTTAACTGGTATCAAACTGTGATGATGGAAACCAAACTGTGATGATTTGGTTTTCCACCCTGTGATGTTTTGGTACCACCCCTGTGATGAGGGGTTTTCCAAACCCCTGTGATAAACTTTCCCCAAAACCTGTGAGGGACTGTATAAACCCCTGTGATGACGGGTTTCCACCCCTGTGATGACGGGTTTATAAACCTTTTGATGATTGGTACCACCCCCCTGTGATGATTGGTACCACCCCTGTGATGACGGGTTTACCACCCCTGTAAATGACTGTTTCCCAACCCCTGTGATGACGGGTTAACCCCCACCTGTAATGACTGGTCCCCAAAACCTGTGATGACGGTTTAAAAAACCTGTGTTGATGGTCCCCACCCCTGTGAGGAATGATATCCATTGTAAAGGGACTGGTAACTGTTAGGGACGGGTTATCCCCCTGGTGATTGGAAATCACACCTTTTGATGACTGGTACCACCCCCTGTGTGACTGATACCACACCTGTGATGATGATATCACCCCTTGTGAGGGTTTATCCATCGGGATGACGGGTTTATCACCCTGTGATGATTGGTCCCCAAAACCTGTCGGGACGGTTTTCCACACCTTTGTTGATTGGTACCACACCTGGATGTTGGTACCACACCTGTGGACTGTTTCCCAAAACCTGTGATCCCGGGTTTCCACCCCTGTGATGATAGGTCCCAATCTGTGAGGGGCTGATATAATCTGTGGGGACTGGTACCACCGCCTGTGAGGACTGGTCCCACCCCTTGTGAGGGCGGGAAACCAAAACTGTGATGACGGGTTTCCCCCCCTTGTGTTGACTGGGTACCACACCTTTTATGACTGATATCACCCCTGTGATGCGGTTTCCCACCTGTGGGGCTGGTATCACCCCTGTGATGTTTTGGTCCCAACCTGTGATGATTGGAAACCACCCTGTGAGGGGAATGGTCCCAAACCCCTTTTGATAAATGATACCACCCCTTGAGGGACGGGTTACCACACCTGTGATGAGGGTTTACCACACCTGTGTTTGAGGTCCCAAACCCCTGTGAATGCCTGATATCAAAACTGTGATGACGGGTACACCTGTTTTAAAGGGGTATACCCTGTGATGATTGGTATCACACCTGTGATGACTGATACCACACCTGTGATGACTGGTACCACACCTGTGATGACTGGTATCACATCTGTGATGACTGGTATCACACCTGTGATGACTGGTATCACATCTGTGATGACTGGTATCACACCTGTGATGACTGGTACCACACCTGTCATGACTGGTATCACACCTGTGATGATTGGTACCACACCTGTGATGATTGGTACCACACCTGTGATGACTGATACCACACCTGTGATGACTGGTACCACATCTGTGATGACTGATATCACATCTGTGATGACTGGTACCACGCCTGTGATGACTGGTACCACGCCTGTGATGACTGGTACCACACCTGTGATGACTGGTACCATACCTGTGATGAATGGTACCACACCTGTGATGACTGGTATCACCACGCTTGTGATGACTGGTATCACCACGCTTGTGATGACTGGTATCACCACGCTTGTGATGACTGGTATCACCACTCCTGTGATGAATAAAACTTGTTCCTATCTACATACAACACATCATCTGCTACATCAACTTGTTCCTGTCTACTTACAACACATCATCTGCTACATCAACCTGTTCTTCTCTACTTCCAAATATTTCATCTTCCTCGCACACATTTTATTACAGCTAAATAAGTCTAGTGAAACGTATTGTCAAGAGAACTACTGTACAAGGTTCTTTATGCTGGCAGATATAATTAAGAATGTGCTACTATCAACATACTTCAAGACAGGAGAAGCTGCATTATCCACTTGTTACATTGTTAGTATTTAATACAGCAAGTGGCAATTATTATGTATAAACTATCGAGAGAATTTTAGACTTGCTTATCAAACGCTTTAATTTGTGACTTGTGAAATATCTGAGACCAGTTTCCTGGGTTGCATCCCTGCCTGAGGCCAACCTTGCTGGGTGGCTGCTTGATCAAGCAAGCTGTTGCTACTAGACATATGTGGGTTTACATTCCTAGAGGGTGCTTCTGGGGTCAACGCCCCCGCGACCCAGTCCATGACCAGGTTATAACAAAACGATTAACTAAAACCTTGTGGATAATTGTGGAATTATAGAGCAGACAACACACAAGACTCCGGTATTAAGGTACAACAGCGCTATCAGTGTTTGACCTTAACTTTCTACTGCAGGTGATAATACAAGCCTTGTATGCTGGAAGATATGTATAGCATTCCTGGTACGAATGTAAGATATTAGTAAACACTGCAACACTATCAATACTGTGGTAGTGGTGGAACCACATTGCCATCACCACCAATATTGTCAGAATGATGGTACAACATTCCCACACCACCAGTATTATGGTGGTGATGGTACAACATTCCCACACCACCAGTATTATGGTGGTGATGGTACAACATTCCCACACCACCAGTATTAATGTGGTGATGGTACAACATTCCCACACCACCAGTATTATGGTGGTGATGGTACAACATTCCCACACCACCAGTATTATGGTGGTGATGGTACAACATTCCCACACACCAGTATTATGGGTGGTGATGGTTACAACATTCCCACACCACCAGTATTATGGTGGTGATGGTAACACATTCCCACACCACCATTATTATGGTGGTGATGGTACAACATTCCCCACCACCATGTATTATGGTGGTGATGGTACAACATTCCCACCCACCAGTATTAATGTGGTGATGGTACAACATTCCCACACCACCAGTATTATGGTGGTGATGGTACAACATTCCCACACCACCAGTATTATGGTGGTGATGGTACAACATTCCCACACCACCAGTATTATGGTGGTGATGGTACAACATTCCCACACCACCAGTATTATGGTGGTGATGGTACAACATTCCCACACCACCAATATTGTGGTAATGATGGTACAACATTCCTACACTACCAATAGTGTGGCGATCACACCATACGCACAAACTACCAGTATTGTCGTGCAACACACACCACACACACACTACTAGTGTCGTGGTGCCCCTGCCCCCACAGGTAGTGACACGCTCACATCACTAACAGTCACTATCACTCAGTGATAATGTTTATATACAGTATATAAACTGAAGAAAATCTTGAGATTAAGAGATGGTGTCAAGTTCAATCAGTGTTATGATTAACAACTGTGGTAATACAACCATGTTAACCGCCGCCGCCACCAGTCAACCACGACGATAACAAGAACGAACATGAGGACGATGAGGACGTGGATGAGGGTGACGGCGTAGATGAGGACGATGAAGAGGGCGCGGATGAGGATGAGGGCATGGATGAGAATGAGAACGATGATATGGGTGTGGATGAGGACGACGAAGACGTGGATGAGAATGAAGGCGTGGATGAGGATGATGGCGTGGATGAGGATGATGGCGTGGATGAGGACGATGATGAAGGCGTGGAAGAGGACGATAAAGGCGTGGATGGGGACGATGCTGAAGGAGTGGATGAGGACGATAAAGAGGTGGATGGGGACGCTGGAGTGGATGAGGACGATGAAGGTGTGGATGAGGACGATGATGAAGGCGTGGATGAGGATATAAAGAGGTGGATGGGGACGCTGGAGTGGATGAGGACGATGAAGGCGTGGATGAGGACGATGAAGGCGTGAATGAAGACGATGAAGGCGTGGATGAGGACGATGAAGGCGTGGATGAGGACGATGGTGGTGTGGATGAGGACGATGAGGGCGTGGATGAGGACGATGAAGGGTTGGATGAGGATGATGAATGCGTGGATGAGGACGGTGGTGAGGGCGTGGATGACGACGATGGTGAGGGCGTGGATGAGGACGATGAGGGCGTGAATGAGGACGATGAGGGCGTGGATGAGGACGATGATGAGGGTGTTTGGGTGAGGACGATGAGGGCGTGTATGAAGACGATGATGAGGGGGGGGTTTAGGACGAGGGGGGCGTGAAATGGGGAATGAGGGCGTGGAGGGAACTGATGGGGGTGTGGATGAGGAGGGATGAGGGGTGGAGGGGACGATGAGGGGTGGTGAAGAGATGAGAGGGGTGGTTTTGGACGTGGGGGTGAGGGGTGGGGGGGAAAGGAGGGGTGAGGGCGTGGTGGGGAGAGGGGGGGATGGGACGTGGGGGGTGGATGGGGGACGATAAAAGGGGGCGTGGTGAGGCGAGGGGAGGCGGGGATGAGGGACGAGGGGAGGCGTGGTTTAGGACGTGGGGGGGCGTGTGAGGACGATGGTGGGGGGGATGAGGCGATGGGGGCGTGTTTGAGGACGATAATGAGAGGGAATGAGGGGACGGGGGTGAGGGCGGGATGAGACAAAAGGTGGGGGCGGGGTGAGGACGAGTAGTTGGTTGACAAGGGGCCCCTGTGGACAGTACTGAAATTTTAACCTTGGGGTGAGGGTGGTGGGGTGTAGGGGGCGGGGTGGGTGGGGTGGTGGGGGTGGGGTGGTGGGGTGGTGGTGGCGGGGGTGGGGGGGTGGTGGTGGGGGTGGTGGGGTGGTGGGGTGGTGGGGGTGGTGGGGGGGTGGGGTGGTGGGGTGGTGGGGGTGGTGGGGTGGTGGGGGGAGTGCTGGTGGGGGGGTGGTGGTGGGGTGGTGGCGGTGGGGGGGTGGTTATTGGGGTTGGGAAAGGCTGGTGGGGGTGGGGGGTTGCGGGGCTGGTGGGAGGGGTGGGGGTGGTGGGGCGGAGTGGGTGGGGGTGGTTTAAAGTTTTTGGTGGTGGGGGTGTGGTGGCGGTGGTAGTGTGGTGGTGGTGTTGGTGTGTGGTGGTGGGGGTTTGTGGTGTGGTGGTGGGTGGTGGGGGTGCTGGGTGGGGGGTGTGGGGGTGGGGGTGGTGCGCGGGGGTGGTGGTCTGTGGTGGTGGTGGTGGTGGTGTGTTTGGTGGTGGTGTTTGCGGGTGGTGGTGGGGGGGTGGTGGTGGTGGTGGTGGTGGTGCGGGTTTGGGTGGTGGGGGGTGGTGCTGGTGGTGGTGTGGTGGGGGTGTGGTGGTGGTGGTGGTGGTGGTGGGGGTGGGGGTGGTGGGGGTGGTGGTGTGTGTGTGTGGTGGTGGTGGTGTGGTGGGGGGGTGGGGGTGGGGGTGTGGGGTGGTGGTTTGTGGTGGGTGCTGGTGGGGGTGGGTTGGTGGGGGTGGTGGTGGTGGGGGTTGGTGGGGGTGGTTGGTGGTGCTGGTTTTTGGGTGCGGTGGGGGGTGGGTCTTTTGTTGTGGTGGTGGGGGTGCTGTGGTGGTGGTGTGAGTGCTGGTGGTGGGGGGTGTGCGGTGGGGGGTGGTGTGTGGTGGTGGGGGTGCTGTGTGGTGTTGGTGGTGCTTTGGGGTTTGGGGGTGGTGGGGGTGGTGTGGGGTGTGGGGGTTTGCTGCTGGGGTGGGTTGGGTTGGTGTGTGGTGTGGTGGTGGTGCGGGTGGGGGTGGTGGTGGTGGTGGTGCTGCTGCTGCTTCTGGGGTGGGGGTGGTTTGGGGTGCTGGTGGTGGTGTGGTGGGGGTGGTGCGCTGGTGGTGGGGGTGGTGGGGGCTGCTGGGGTGGTGGGGGTTGCTGCTGGGGGGGGGTGGTGTGCTGCGGGGGTGGTGGTGGTGCGGGTGGTGGTGGGGGTGGTGTGCTGGGGTGGGGTGGGTGGTGGTGGTGTGCTGGTGGGGGGTTTGGGGTGGTGGTGCTGCTGCTGCGGTGGGGGGGGTGTGGTGGTGCGGGGTGGTGGGGGGGTGGTGGGGTGTGTGGCTGGGGGGGTGGTGGTGCTGCTGTTGGTGGTGTGGTGTGGTGTTGGGTGGCGGCGGCACAGCGTTGTCACGGTGGGTAAACAAAAAAATTGAGATAAAGTGGGGATTTGTAGAGCAGCAAGGCGGCAAAAAACAGGGGTTTCCACAGATACAACCAAAACTTTAAACTCAAAAAGCCCCAAATGTCGCCCAATAACATTTGATGATATTGTTAGGACTGTGTCCGTGTGCGTCGGCAGCGTGCTGGCAGCCTTACAAGACGCAGTTACGCAAAAAATGGGGTCAATCAAGTTTCACTCTCCGCTCCAAAACCATTACTGTTTTCATTGCTCTATTTAGGGGAAAAACTATCTTGCAACGTATTTCACTTTAGGAATTTAATCCCTGGTTAAAAAATCTTTTTATGGAAAAAAAAATTTTTTTTTAAAACATGCAAAATATAAAAAAAAATGCTACGTACTTAATTTTTTTCCCCAGGTTGTTTAAAGGGGGAATTAAAACCCAAAAGACATCCAACAAAATTTTTTAAACCGGCAGTTAAATTTGGGTGCAAAGCTTTTGTCGACCCACAAGTTTCCCCAATATTTGCCTCACAAGTGGTGTCCCCACACATCAGATCTCTTTTTCTGGTACATTATTATTAAAATTATGGGGGGGGGGCGCAAAAACCCGTGGGATTATAAAAACGCATGTTGGGGGGGGGGAGGGAAAATTTTCAACTCAATTCGGGAAAAACCGGAGCAAGTCCAATTCGTAGATCAAGAGCCCCCCCTAGTATCAAGAACCCCCCTTGGGGGGTTTTTTTTGGTATAACCCTCCTTGCACAAGAAAGCATGGGGGAATCAGGCCTTTTTGCTGTTATCAACTACCCCCGTCCCCTTTTGTTGCAGGCAGCCCTGGAATCCCAGCCGGGATTTAGAAAAAGGTATATAACACCCGACAAAATGTAAAAAAAAAGGACATTTTTTGCAACGTGAGTAATTTTATTGTAAAAAACTTTTCGGCCAACTTGGGTTTTATAGTTAACAGAGAAAACAAGCGGGCATATATACAGTAGCGTGGAGGTCAGGTGTAGTGTAGGGGGGCCACAAAATTTTTCAGTCTCAAAATAACAGCCATGACCACTTGATGAGTTAGGGTCATATATCTTAACATAATTGTATAGAACGCACAAGCTTAATATTTTTAATAGTTTTATTTAAAATTAATTTTGGGGCCTCAGGCACAGGTGACAAGATTTTGTGGGCTACACCAGATTGTTCCTATTTTACAAAAAAATTTTCGTCTGTATTAGATTGAAAAACGCTACCCCCTTGTTGGCAAACGTTTTTCCACAAATAGTTACCTCAGTTGGGGTTTCATTTGTGCAGCTGGAAGGGAGCCCCTTGTTACATTACTCGGTTGGGGTGGCGTCCCCCATCCTCGGGAAAAAAAAAAAAATTTCCCTATAAGCTTTTTTTTTTTTAAAATTTTTTATAAGTTTTGTTTTAAAGGATTTTACGCAAAATTACAAAAATACTTTAAGTTTAATTTTGTTTTTAGAGCTCCTTGAGCTCCTCCAGCTCGGCCCTATCCCCCAAATGTGCAGGTATTTTTTTTTTTTAGATCTCCCCAAATGAGGCGCTACAAGAAATAGTGGCAACCTTGGTTTCATTGGTTTTGTTGGAAAACCCACCTTAGGAAAACCCCTGGATTGCTTTCCAAGGGCCAAGGGGGTTAAAACCCATTGGGGCTTCAAGTTTTTTCCAAAAACAAGTTTTAAATGGCTTGCTATCTTCCCAAAATGAATGTGGCAGGCAAATACAGCTTTTAATTAAATGAATTATATAATATTTATTTAAAAAGGGATCGAGGGCTTGTCGTGGTAAAGAGCAGCAGGTGCATACTTACAAAAAACGGCACATAGAGAGGCCAATTTTAAAAGAGCAATTTGTGACTGGTTTCGAATCCCTCCCCAAGCTTAACTTTTACTGGCGCCTGGGGTTTTTACTGCCAGCTACCCTTTTTCCGGAAATGTTTTTAAATCTATGACCATGGATATTGACACAAGTTTTTAATTGTCTATGGCACCCCCGCTGATCAATGTTTTTTTCTACCCTTCCTCCCCCATCTCTCACTCCCAATAAGTTTTGGTAATGTACAAAACCCCAGGCTTAAACCCCCAAGTATTTTTCATGTTATATTATTTGGTACATCTTTCCTCGTACTGATTCTATGTGACATTTTCAGCTCGCTGCTTTTCCGCCTTGAAAAAACTTTGAACATATTACATTTTTGAGGGACGAGAACCCAGAAAAAAGCACAAAATGCCCCTATGACTACTTTTGCTTTTTTCGTTTAAAAAAGAAAAAAAGGCACCAATACCGTGATAGAAAAATATACAAATAACTCGCAATAAAGAGAGAAAACTTATGCCCATGTATCGGTCCGACCGGGGCCCCTTTTCTTTTTAATGGTCCAAGCGGACCGAAATGTCGTTTTTTAAGCTCCCTCTTCCCATGTGCGGGTTTTTGTGTATTGGTTTAAAAAGGTTTATATCCACCCCCCCCCTTTTTTCCGGCCTTTTTAGCATTTGCCCGAGATTTTTAAAAATTTAAAATCATCTGACATGATTAGCCACGGACTTTTTACATTTCCTTTTCTTTTGTAATTTTTTTGCAAAGTTCTGTTTCTGTATTGTTTTTTATTCGTTTATTTCGCATCTAGGCAGTTGAAAATTGTCACTTTTAAATATTTTTTTCACCCCCCCACTGTGACACCTTACGTGTTTACTTGGTATGCCTGTAAACAAAAGACGCTGGGTGGAGCCTTTTATCCAGTCTGCTGTAATGAAAGAAACGTATAGACGCCGACTATACTTTGGTACTGAATTTTTTATTTTTTTCAAATGCTTTTTTGGGGGTGGGGGTGGAGGGGGGAAATTTTGGGGGTGGAGGGGGGGGACGGGGGGGTTTGGGGGTTTTAGAGTTTTTTGTGATCTTAAGACGTAATTTTTAAATCCCCTTCCTTACATTTCCCGTTATATGAAAAAGAAATTTTCTTTCATTGGGACATTTGTCAACCCTCTTTACAAAATCTGTGTATACAACGTCACATTTTTTCGTCCACTGCTGTGTAACTGGTAACTTGTATATTTTACGATAATGTTAGTGATGTGAAAAGGACCTTTAAAATTTTTTCTACTGTTCTACTGTATCCTTTTTATTGCAGTTTTGTCGCCCCGTATTACTTCCCTGGAATTTAGCATTTGTTTAAACTTTTTCATTGATTCTGTATCCTTCTAAGTCTGCTTTTTTTTTAAAAAACCATTTTCCAAAACTCGGTTCCCGGGAAGAGCGCATGTGTATATTAACGTATCCTTCATAAAAAGGTTACAAAATTTAAAAAGCACCCAATTTGAAACCTTAAAAAAAACGATTGGGGGCTTTTACTTTGTTTTTTTTTTTAATGTTGAAAAACGGATTCCATTGTTTTTTTCATATTTCACTTCATATGTTTTCCCTCCTTTGTCAAAATAGAGACCAAAAAGTTCTTCAGGTTTTTTTTTTTTTTTTTGTTGATTTTAATAGGGGACCAATATTTTTTTACAACTTCTTGGGAAACTTTTGCTCCTTAAATTTCCATTTTAAATGATAAAGAAGGGGAAAAAAGAAGACAAAGAGGGGTAAGACAGGGGAGCCAAAAAGATGGTGGGGAAAAGAGGACATAGTAAATTGAAGTTGGCAAGACAGGGGTAGGGGGGTGAGGCAGGCGGGGAGGGGAAAAAAAAAAAAAAAGAAAAGGGGGCAAAAAGTAGAGGAAGGGGCAGGTAAGAAGGCAGGAGGCGGTGGGGGGGGAGGGGGGGAGCGGGAACCCAAATTTTGAGAGAAACAAACAAGCCGGAGGGGACCAGCGTCTTGCACCCCCCCCCCCCCTCACCCCCCACACCAAAACTTTCCCCAGGCTACGATCCCCCCACCTTTCCCTTTCCTTCCCAAGTCTACAACCCCAAAACCCCGGGTATCAACACCACCTCACCCTCTTCACCAAAAAAAACACAACACCACCCGGTCCCAAACACCACGGCTCAGGGAATGCCCTAGTAGCATCAGTGAAGAGGGGGGGCCAGGAGTTGGACCGCCCCCCCGCAACCTAAACTGGGAGTAAAAACGGGTGATACAACGGGCCTATGTCTAATGACTGTGCCTAGGACAAAATGGTATAAACACACACACAAAAACCCACACACACACCTACACCTACACCCCCTACAAAAGGCCTAGTGCTAATCGACATGACCTAGACAAAAGGAACTAACACACACAACATAATACACACACACACACTACAAAAAACAACATACACACAAACCATAACAACACCATACCACACACGCACCACACAAAAAGTCAAGAAATTAGAAAAAATAAAAAAAGGGTTTGCAATAAGACAGTCCAACCTACGGGATTGCCCACGAAGGTTGAGGGAAATGGGCCTGACGACATGGAGGCCAAGGGTCGGGGGAGACAGAAAACGACATATAAAAAAATGCGGGGAAAAGAGGGGAAAAAGAGGGGAAGTTCCAGAGAGGGGACACTGAACAAGAGTCAAAATTGAATTGAAACTCAAAAGAATAAAAAAGGGGTGTTGGGAAGTATTTCTTCAGTCATAGAGTATCAACCCGGGGAAATAGCCTAGAAAGGAGTAGTGGAGGGGGGAACCATACATAGTTTTAAGGGCGAGGTAGAAGAGCCGGAACGGGGAAGAAGGGGGGACCAAGTACAACCCAGGAAGAGGGGGGGCCCGGGAGCATGACTCGCCCCCCTGAACCAAAAAATAGGGGGTACAAATGGGTAGTAACACACAACACACACAACACACAACACACCAACACACAACAACCACAAAAACACACAACACAAAACACACACAAAAACACACAAACAACCACGCACAGCACACAGCACCCAAAACCCCCCAACCAACCACGCACACACACGCACCAAAACACCACACACACGCACACACACGCACACACACGCACACACACGCGCCCAAAAACGCGCACCACGGACACACCCACCACCGCACCACACGCGCACACAGCGCACCACACGCACACACACACAAAACACACAAAAAAACACACCAACACACACCACACACCACACAACACACACATACAAGGTGAGTGAGAGGGGAATTGCAGCAACAGCAGCAAAAGGATACAAATCTTGGCTGCAACAATTTATAATTTACCCACAAATTATGAAGGAAAAATTTAGACAAGTTTTGGGCTTCTTTGGGCCATTATCAAGTTTTAAATTTGGGTTAAGTTGTGAAAAAGACTGTGGATCATCGATTAGAGCTTGACCTTTATTTCCCTTACATCAAATTCTACCTTTACAATGTTTTCTTCCTTTTTCCTTAAAACCCTCACTGGTTTGTTCGTGTACTGTAAATAACATTTTAAAGAAGATGTAGACACAGTAATATTACCTGATCACCCTGGGTTTTTCCCGCAGAAAAAATCTTGTATATAAACAATGATATGGGTTTCCCAATTTTTTGTTATTTTTTGGTTAAAAAAAAATTTAATTAAAAGGTACCCTCGAAGGGGGACCTTTGGAGTAGTATCCTGAGGTTTTATCTTCCTCCAAAGTTTTTTTTTAAAATTTGGGAACGCCTCATTCTCATCGGAATCGAATTTTTCAACTTTATTACAATGTAACTAAGAAGAGTTTTTGTAGTTGTTAGCATGTGTTGGTTCTCTCTGAATCAATGGTGGGATGGATGTTCTAGGGTTGTTTTCAGGCGATAATTTGAGAAAGCCTCAAATGCGTAACCTCAGATTTTAAACAATGGTGTATCATATTTGGGGAAATTTGAAGTATAGTACCTGCCACTCAGAAGGTGGGCCCTTCTGGAAGACATCTGCCCGAATGAATGATGCTGTATGTAAATTCCATTATTTTATGGAGTAAAAATTTTGCTTAGTACACTGTATGGCCCTTTAGGATTTAGTGCTGAAGGACAGACACACAGACCCCACACACACACACACACACACACACTTTATGATGTATAATATAGATAATTGCAAACAGGGAATTTTACACCACACACAAAACAACAACACACACACAACACACACCACACAACACCACACACACAACACACACAACACAAACACACACGCAACACACACGCAACACACACGAAAACACACGCAAAAACACACACAAAACACACACACACACCCCGCACACGGACATACAACAACACACCGCATGCACATACAACAGGCCTAGTGTCTAATCGACAAGTGCCTAGACCAAATTGGTAACTAACCACCACCACTACCCGTTCACCAAAAAGGGATTTGTGCCCGACCACCACCGTAAACCATCCGTACACACCACCCGCAAAGTATCAACACCAACACCCGTGCACCTTACACCACGTATGTATAAAGCACCAACACCCATGAAACTTACACCACGTATGTATCCAACCACAACAGCCGTGCACCTACACCACGTATGTATCAACCACCAACCCCCGTGCACTTAAACATCACGTATGTATCAACACCAACACCCATGCACTTACGTATGTATCAACACCAACACCCGTGCACTTACACCACGTATGTATCAACACCAACACCCTTTGCACTTACACCAACTATGTATTCAACACCAACACCCGTTGCACCTACACAATCACCACCACTCGCGCAATCCTTGCTCAAAGGACTTGGAACCTGCACCGACGACAACAAAGAAATAAGTGACGTAATGATATAATACGATTCTGTGTTCAGAGAGCCGTTAATCAAACTAAAGATGAGTATCCCATGCTGACAGGTCAGGGAGTATCAGCAAGGTCTACTGACAAATTGAATGCTGACACCTAACACTCCTATTAATGATAAGTAAGACACGTTTGCAACAATAAGAATACTTATTGACGAAACTTTTCGCCTGCGCTGTAGGTTTCATCAGTCGAATACAGAGATGAATGAGAATTCTGAAAACATCAGCGTTGGTTGAAGACTAAGTGTTGAGGTAGTCTGATGTAATCAGCTCAGTGTCTTGTCATCTGCTCTTAGGTGATGGACAGATTACATCAAACTACATCTACACTTCGTCTACTTGTTTTCGGACCAACGCTGATGTTTCCAGGATAATGATTTATCTCTGTATTGGACTGATGAAGCCTACAGTGCTGGCGAAAAGTTTCGTCAGTAAAGATTGCTACTGTTGAAATGTGTCTTAACTGTCAACTTATTACTGTTAATAATATGAAAGTCATTTTAATGCGACTTACATAAATATACTTCACTGTGTGAATGTTAATCCATATTCTAATATCCACTCCACAGTAAATTATGTATCTCACCCACCTGTAGCTGTATCAGGGGAGGAAAAACCGGTACTATAGTAGCCTAGCTCCCTGGTAAAAAGATGGTAAAATGGAACTATGGACAAAGTTAAAATATCATGTTACAAGTGGCGCTCGATACAGATCAGTTTAAGATCCTTTATTTTATGGATCAAATGGTTCTAGTACCCTTTAATTTTGAACGGGTTGACAGGTAAGCCAGCGGATGGCCTCGGTCATGATGATCAAAAGCTCCAGTGTTATGAACCTCTTGTGAATGATGGACCAATTCTAGAGGCGATTTTTTTACTTATATATTGCATGTACTGGAGGTTGTTCGGGGGTCAGCGCCCCCGCTGCCTGGTCCATGACCAGTGTATGTGAAGAAATATTTTATATATTTCCTGGTATGAATATTTTAGTCTTTGATCTACAGTATATTCGGTAATGTCTCGGTGTACACTACCTTTGTTGTGAAACATACTCTTTTTTTTAAGTACATTCGGTAACTCTTTGTTATTTCTTCTTTACATTCTTCAATACTCTCTTCCAATAGTTGATATCAGAGGCTTTTCTCAGCATAATTTATTTTATATAGACCTTGTTGTGAATATGCTTGTGAACATTCCTTCACTTCTTAGATTCTCTACGCAAGATAAAGATGTGTTCGAAATATTTGAGATTGTCTCTGATAAGTTTCTTAGTGTTCATGAAGACTGGATAGTATTTTCAGTTCTAGTAGGTTTTGTTATATGTTGGTTGAAAGCAGATTTTTCACATGGACCCAACAGTTGTCTGGTGTGCGTCTGTTGGGCTACCTGCTTCCAGGAAATGTCTTAAATATACAATGCTTTCCTCTACCGTCTTCCACTAAACATTTCGAAGGTTGAAATGTCTAAGTTTAAGGTTTTCAGGGCCTTCAAGACAGCTTTCTATGTTCCTTGTCTGTTCCGTTAATCCACTTCCACTGCTGAAGGTGGTTTATATACAAGAATAATTACGGCAACGTTTCGCTCTCCAGGAGCTCTGTCAAGCCGTAACGACTTGACAGAGCTCATAGGAAAACGAAACGTTGCCACAATAAATGTCACGTTAGATGCATCTGTGTCAAGAAAAATGATTGCATTCCTGTTCTCCGCTGTAATGCATAGTTTTCCCCCTGTATTACTTGATGAATTCAGCAGTTGTGATCAACCAAGTGAGTTTATCAAACAGTCCTACTCCTCCATGTGAGTTATTGACTCTCTCACATCTATACGTATTATTGCTCTTCACTCTATTCTCACTGTTCAAAATATATCCTATATATCTGCCTGCGAATGCTCCAATTTATGTACATAACTATGTTATGTGTATGTAAAACAAGGCAACACTCCACAATTTTCTCTCTTTACAATTTATGTACATTACATAGTTATGTATAATTTATGTACATTACATAGTTATGTATAATTTATGTACATAACATAGTTATGTACATAAATTGTAAAGAGAAGAAAATTAAAAGTGAAAATAGGAAAGAGTAAGGTGGTGATAACAAAAAAATAGGTTAACGAAAGACTGGATATCAGATTGGAGGGAGAGAGTATGGAGGAGGTGATGATTTCAGATATTTGGGAGTGGATGTGTCAGCGGATGGGTCTATGAAAGATGAGGTGAATCACAGAAATGGCGAGGGGAAAACGGGAGTGGTTGCACTGAGGAGTCTGTGGAGACAAAGAACTTTATCCATGGAAGCAAAGAGAGAATGTATGAGAGTATAGTTATACTAACGCTCTTATATGGGTGTGAAGCATGGGTGGTGAATGTTGCAACATGGAGAAGGCTGAAGGCAGTGGAGATGTTATGTCTGAGGGCATGTGTGGTTGTGAATATAATGAAGAGAATTCGTAGTTTGGAAATTAGGAAGTGATGCGGGATTGCCAAAAACTATTATCCAGAGGGCTGAAAAGGGGTTATTGACGTGGTTCGGACATGTAGAGAGGGTGACTTCGAGAGTGTATAAATCTAGTAGTGGAGGGAAGGCTGGGTAGGGGTCGGCCTAGGAAAGGTTGGAGGGAGGGGGTTGAGGAGGTTTTGTGTGCAAGGGCTTGGACTTCCAGTAAGAAACCGGCAGGCCGGATTTGAGTCCTGGAGATGGGAAGTACAGAGCTTGCACTCTAAAGGAGGGGTGTTAATGTTGCAGTTTTATAACCGTGGTGTGGGCGCATTTCTGGCAAGACAGTGACGGAGTGAATGATGCAAGTTTTTCTTTATCGGGCCACCCTGTCTTTGTGGGAAACGGCCGATGTGTTAATAAAAAAAATATACTTATTTAAATTTGTTTTAAAACCGTGAATGTTAGCAGAAAGGAATCCTACACAGTAGGCTTCTTCAGTCAATACAGAGGCAGCAGGTGTATCAACCCTGGAGAAATAGTATTTTAGGTGGTCAGTCCTTCAGCCTGGAGAAGGGTTCAGCTCCATGGAGCTGAACCATTTTCAACATGTAGGTTTTACCCTGGTGAGTGAAAAATGACTTGGAGTGTTTCTACTGCCAAGTATATCTGTGCACCTGCATTTCATTGTTCTTTTTGTTTCTTTAGATCGTCTCTCACTCTGCTTACAATATTGTTGGTATTTACGATGCACTTAGTTCCTGGTCTGTAGTGATTATTTGTACTTCTCGGAGGGAAAATACCTGCAATCTTTATGGAAAAATAGACACAAGTGCAATATATTGTGATCCTTTCGTTTCTATGTTTGGCCCACACAGTGGACTTGATCAAGTCACAAACAGTATCAGTTTTTGACTTGATAAAGCCCACTGTGGTGGGCGAAACGTAGTTAATAAAGGATCGCAATATACTACATTTGTTTCTATTTTTCCATCGTGTCTATTTTACACCGTCCATCTTCAATGCAATCTTTATCAAATGACACCGTTCCTTTAGTATTAAAGAATATAGGAAAGGAGGAGCACTGCGGCATACCTATTGACCATGCTGTACCAGTAGGTCTGCCATTCATGTACTTCTTCAACCCATTTTTAAAGCTACCCGAGCCTATTCATAATTCAGTCCATGTCATTGATTATATGGAACAGCGAATTTTGACGAAAAGTGAAATCTCCCCTCTATGTAGGACGAAAAAAATAAGTTGCTGGGCTTTTAGACACCCAGTGTACTCAAACATCGCCACCACGTACATACCTGTGACCAGTGTCGACTTACTACTTCCGCAACGAGGCTTGGGGCCAGGCTTTTCTGTTGCTTGCCTGGTCAACCAGGCTGTAGATTAGGTAGGAGTAAAACTCGCTTATTTTTTTTTTATAGATTTTAGATAGTAAAGGCAAGTTTGATATAGATCTGTAGTTATTTAATTCAGTTGGATCATCTCATTAGAGGATCGGGGGTAACCTTTGCTATCTTATGAATGGATGGGAAAGTTGAAGATTCTACCGATTTGTTAAACAGAGTTGCAACAGTTAGTGGCGGAGATAGTGAACCAGAAGCTTTTTGAAGACTTACACGCTTGTTCCGCCAATTTTTTCTGATATCCATTGGTAGCAGGCTGTGTAGTCGTAGTCCAAGTGTGTTGATATTGTTTTTTCATTGTGCCCATGCCACCCCTGCTTTTTATTTGGTTTGTTTCACACATCCTCTCATATCTCACTCCAGTACATTGTTTCGGTAGTATGTACTTTTGTGACTAAGTCCTAAAATACCTTTAATTATGCACTGTGTTTCTTTTCTCTCTGCTCCAAGGAATACTTATTCAGTACTTTCAGGAATATCTAATAATTTAAATAATTTACTGTTTCTATGCGGGCATTCAATGATCTGTGTAAATGTTCCAGCTCTGGTATCTCTCCTGCCTTGAACGGAGCCAGACACAATGAGCAGTTAGCGAGAGAAAGCACAGTGTCACAAGTGGCATTATTTCCTTTGCTTTGAAAGTCTTCATTATCCACCCCGTCATATATCTGGGCTTTTACGACATTCCAGTTGTGTCGTTTAAAAAGACAGATCAGCTGATATTACACTCAGATCTTCCACTTGTTCTTTCGTTCTATCAGATGATCCTCGTGCTCTCGGTATTATAGTGCATCTATTAAATTCCATATCGAATAGTTAGAATCTGTCACCACTGAACATCCTATTATTCTCCATTGCCCATAGGAAGACTTTGCTTGTCTTTTTGTAGCTTTTCCGTCTCTTCTACACAGATGATTTTCATGCTTACTTTAGTATGATCCTTGAAACTGTGGCGAGTACTTTATTCATCAATGTCTGTATGAGGATGAAAAACAGTAAAGGTGCCAGGACAACGCTTTGGAGGTACTCACCATTTTACTCTGCTAATGCTACATTCTGTTTTGCTTACTACTACTCTCTCTTCTGTTCTTCAAAAATTGAACATCCATTTATCTACTTTCCCATTGTACTTCCGTTTATGATCGCAGGTGCTATCATCCATGATCGCAGGTGCTATCACTCCATTGATCGCAGGTGCTATCCACTCCATGATCGCAGGTGCTATCACTCCATGATCGCAGGTGCTATCACTCCATGATCGCAGGTGCTATCACTCCATGATCGCAGGTGCCTATCACTCCATGATCGCAGGTGCTATCACTCCATGATCGCAGGTGCTATCACTCCATTATCGCAGGTGCTATCACTCCATGATCGCAGGTGCTATCACTCCATTATCGCAGGTGCTATCACTCCATGATCGCATATGTCAAATGCCTTCATGTTTAAATCATGTCCGCATTTAATTTTCTTTCAACGCCTCTGATGTTATCTTAAATTTTCGTAATCGTGACAAGCATGATCTTCACGCTGTAAATCCATATTGGTTGTGGTTGTGCAGGTCACACTTTTCCACAAAGTTTGTAATTAAGCATTTCATCACCCTTTCGAAGACCTGTATGATGTTTGATGTTAGAGTTGTCGCCCTGTAATTTGTTGCCAGCGTTCTACTGCCTCGTCTCAGCAGAGGTGCTACGTCTGCACTTTTTAAGGCCTCTGGGATTTCGCCAAGATCTAAGAACTTTCTCCTAAGAATACTGAATTGCTCACGCTAGTGGCATTTGCACCTCTTATAAAACAAAGGACCGCCATGAATCAGGCCCAGGTGCTGCATGGGTCACCCAAATACATCAGCAGTGTGCTGTTATCCTTTCTATCCTATTACATACGCGCAGAGATAATTATTTGAGTATATATATTATATATAATATATATATATATATATATTATATATATATATTATATATATATATATATATATATTATAATAATTACACACGTACATATTTTGCACACCCATAATGAACACAGTACCTCCTGCACAGGTGCAGTCGACGGCGAGTAGTAGGGGTGAGGGACTTATTAGACACACTTCACGTGTATTGGATAAAAAGGAGTAAGAGAAAAAAGGAAATAACAAAGAAAAGAGAAAGGAAGGAGGAGGAGGAGGAGGAAGGGAAGAGGGAGAGGGGGATAGAGGGAGGGGAGGAGGAGGAAGAAGAAAATGAGGTGGAGACAGGAGACGGAGGAGGAGCAGCAGAAGGTGGATGATCAAGACTAGGATCAGGAGGAGGAGGAGAAAAAAAAGATAATGGAAAGAACGAATAAGTAACAAGTACCTGAAGGATGTTTTCGGGGGTAAGCACCCTAGGCGTCTGGTCCCAAACAAGGCCTCAAGTGGATCAAGGCCTGATGAACCAGGCTCATTCTGCTGGCCGCATGCTTTCCAACGTAAGAACCACAGCCAGGCTGGTCAGGCTCTGATTTGAGGTATTTGCTCAGTTTCCTCCTGAAGACAGCCAGAGATTTGAAGATTACGACACATGTACAACAGCTGAGTATCTTTACTGATGAGACGTTTCGCCTACACAGTAGGCTTCTTCAGTCAAATACAGAGGCAGCAGTAGTAATGAAATAAAGATGATGTAATCAGTCCATCAACCTTAGAGCAAAATATTTGAGGTGGTCGTCCCTCAGCCGGAGAAGAGTTCAGCGGAGCTGCCCTCTTCTCCAGGAGAGAGAACGCTGAGAGTCTGGGACCTCTGACACTCGTTCTTTGTTTTTTCTTTCTTTTTGTGTCTTGGTAGACAGTGACAAAAAGCCGACAAGAGGGAATAAAGAAAATGGTAGCAGAAGATTCTTTTGGAGAAAGTTTCGCCCAAGGCGAAATGTTGTATTAAAAGGATCTTCTGCCGCCAGTGTCTTTATTCCTTCTTGTCGGCTTTTGTCCTGTCTACCAAAACACACACAAAAAAAAAAAGAAACAAAGAACGAAAAACAAATAAAGAGACGAAAAAGGAGGAAAAAAAGGAAGCTAAGAAAAAAAAAAAACAGGAAAGAGAGGAAGAAGAAAGGGGGAAAGGAAGTTAGAGGGTGGGAGGGGAGAAAGATGCCTGGTGGTGGAAGACGCAGCTGAGAAGCGCGAGAAGCCACTTTTCAAGATTTCCGGGGAAAAATACACAGTGAAAGACTTCCTTGACTCTCCCTAAAAATCTTATGAAACGAGAAAAAACACACAAAGGGAAATTAATCAACGTGCACAAATATTGAAAGGGAACCAAACTAAGCGGACGGCGCCAGTAAATGTAACACAAGATTAATTGTACCCCGTGTAACTGGCGCCATTTTTGGTCATACGCCTGAGTCCCACTACCACACTTAATGGCGTAAAATTATAAGACAGGAGGAAGGCGGGGATATCTTTTTGCCTATTAATATTCGGAAATCATCGCCTCCGAGGTCCGGTCTTGGCAAGATCTACTAAATTGCAAAGCAAACTGTACTGTATTAAGTTGGACCATTGATATACATCTGATTTATCTTTGATGAGTCTCGAATCTTTTTACTCCCAGAGCCCTGAGAAGGCCAGGCTCATCTGGTGCTTGCCTGGTCAACCAGGCTGTTGCTACTGGTAGCTCGCTGACCCACATATCCATCACAGCCTGGTTGATCTGGCACTTGGTGAAGATACTTGTCCAGTTTCCTCTTGAAGACTTCTAAACTTGTCCCAGCAGTATTTCTGGTATCTTCTGGTAAGATACAAGTATGAAACACACAGTAACATGTACACCTAATATATGTACAAATTTTTAAGATTCATCTGTCATTTCACATGCTCCTGAGACAGACACAGAAAGAATAATCCTGTCAGAATACAAACCTTTTTATCAGATTTCCGTCAACTGATATTAGAGGGAAGTATCACTGTAGCAAAGATTTGCCTCTCAAGGCATACGTGTGTTAGTCATAAATATTTGTTGTAAATCTTCAGAACTCTCCTTTAGTGTATATTTACACACCCCACACACACACAAGAGCTCAGTTTAAGTCGTAATGAACGACTGTCGATGAATGAACAGAAAGATGGAAATGGGACTCGAAATGGTCCCGAGATTAAACAGTTCCAGCGTTTACCACTGAGCTACAGGGTTTCAATTAGGAAATTTTTCTAACAGAAAAGTTTCAAAATTCCAAAAAAATTTGCTGGCCCCGTTTTTCCCTCGGGACCCCGGTTCGAAGACAACCTCCCCCTTTAACCATTTAAATTAGGGACATTTCGTTTTTTTTTACGACCAGATTTCACGGGATGATGAGAGGACTGGGGATAGTTTTACCGGGAAAAAAACCGTGGTGGGGGGAAAGAACATTTTTGGTTTCCCGACGGTAGCCAAAAACAAAGACGGGGAACACACAAGTCCCTTCGTGAAATTTTTTCCTATTAAAGTCTTTTAAAACTCGGGGCGGTAGACCCAAAAGGGGGCCCCCTTTTGTTCGGGGGAACAGGGTTTTTTGAGTCCCGCCCTTCCCCCCCAAAAATTTTTGTTTATTCACACACACACCAAAACCCCAACACAAAACCCCAACAAAAACACCACAACAACACACCACAAAAAACCACACACACACACAAAAAGGAAATATCGCAGCCCACTTTTGGAGGCTGCCCAAAAGGTGGCTTGCTCCCAATTTATGTCTTGTATCATTCAATTTCAGTACTCAAACTTTTAGTAGCCGCATGATTAACCTGTTTTTTCCTAAGACGGTGAGCCACAGGCTGGCCCCCGGGTGTTCCATTCTCCTCCCCATTTTTTTTTGGCCCACGACGATTACTATATCACTGACCTGTGGGAAACAAGAAAAAGTATAAAAAAAAATATTAAGGCGAGATGCCTGAATATAGAAGCTCGTGGGGTACAATTTTACAGGGAAGGAAAAGCTGGAACATGTTTGGGGGTTAATGGTGTGCCCAGCTTTGGGTAAAAAAAATGGCTTTACAGTCAAGCAGGCACTTAACTTAAGGAACTGGCGGAGTCGAAATATACGATTAATTAATTTTCTATTTTTTTGTCTCTCTTATCAAAAACATCACAGTAAAAAGGGAATATCACAATTCAGAAAAAGCACTGTGAAAAAATAGGAAATTCCAAGTGCTTTTGTGGTTTCACACACCAAACCCCACACACCACACACCCAACCCCAACACACACACCCACACCACACCACACACACCAAAAACCCCACACACGGAAACTGAAAAAAGAGAGAGAGAGAGAGAGAGAAAAGGGGAAAAGAGGAGAGAGAGAAGGAAAGGAGGGGGAGAGAGGAGAGAGAGAAGGGGGAGAGAGAGAGGAGAGAGAGAGAGGCAGACAGACAGACAGACAGACAAGAGGGGTGGGGAGATTGCTTTCTTGGACTGCAAAAAGGCCCCTTTGAGACAGTTTTCCCCACAAAAGGTCAGCCAAAAGCTGGGGGACCAGGCTGCATAACAAAAAGGGGAGCAATGATCAAGGAATACCTGAAGGGGGCAACAACGGGCATGGGAGTGACAAGGTGCAGAGTGGGCCTTGTGACTGAGTGGGGTTCCACAGGGTAGTCCGGGACCCGCGCTGTTTTTTGGGTTTTGGAATGACATGACGGAAGGAATGCTCAAATGTTTCCCCGTTTGCAGACGATGGAAATTTAAAGAGAAGAAATCAATTGGAAGAACAGGGAGGGCTACCCAAAAACCTGGGGAAGGCTGCAAGCCTGGTCCAGCAACTGGCTCCCCGAATTTACCCCCACCAAATGCAAATTTTTAAAGAGTGGAAGGGGAAAGAAGCCGTAGACAGAGTACAGGTGGTGGCCAATGACTGCAAACTTCACTCAAAAAAAAGGTTTTGGGCCTGGTAAAATACCGACAATCTGGGCGCACACCCAAACCAAAAAACTACTGCAGAAACGGGCGCCTGGAAACCCCTGACAATAGCTTTCTGATCCTCAGAAGGGAATCTTCAAGACTTTACACCGTGTACTCAGGCCCATACTAAGTATCAGAACCACGTCAAAAAAAATTAAAGAAAGTGCAGGGGTTTTGCAACAATTTCCAGAGCAAAGGGAAACGTACGAAGAAAGGTTAAGGGGAAATCGCCTGACACACGAGGAAGGAGGGGTAGGGAACTGAAACGCATAAAAAAATACTGCGGGGAAAATTGACAAGGTGCAGAGAAGGATGTTCCTGAAGGGGGGCACAGAACGGGGGGTCACAATTAAATTTTTGAGGCTCTGGGGAGTCAAAGAGTGTTAAGAATATTCTTTTTCATAGTGTTGTCAAAGTAGAAAATTTGGCAATAAAGAGTGGGGGGAACCATATTGGGTTTTTAAAAAACAGTATGATAAAGCTCATGGGCGGGGAAGGACCCAAACGTATTTGGGTGTGTGGTGTTATAATATATATGCCCGGGAATAGGCAGAACTTGCGTCTTGGTTTAAAAATAGAAACGTTCTCTTCCATATAAACAAGTGAAAATTTTGTGTATCAAAATTTCGTCAAATTATTTGACCTAACAAAAAAAAATATATTTCATTGTGTTTATTTAGTTTTTAAAATTTACTGTAAACGATCAAAATATATTTAGTTGGGTTGGCTAAAAAAAATTCGTTTTGTTATAAAAAGGTTTAGGAAAGTTTTCTAGATTTTTTTTTGGTGCAAAATTAATTTTTTTTACTTTAAACAATAATAAAAAAAAATATATTTTAAAAACGATAAAAAAAATTTTAAAAGGATTAATTTTAAATGGTTTTTGCTAATTGACCAGTTTACATATTCGGACGACTATATTATATATAATAATTATCTGTAAAAGTCTTTTCTGTTTCTACTTAAAACATAGTTTTTTAAAACCCTCATGTACTGAACAAACGTTCAGTGTAGAAGAATCAACGTATATTATCATAAACCATTATTTTTATACTAAAAAGTTTTTGAGTTATTATAAAATGATTTAAATTAAAAAAATAATAATGTTTTGTTTTTTGATTGTTGAATGTTTCAACAATTCTTGGTCGTTTGATCATCTTAGAAAATCTTATTTTTTATTAATATACTTTCTTAAGTGGGGTTTAGCATTTTTTATTGTGTAATAAAAAAATTGATAGTAACACAATTGAAAATTTTTTGATATTAAAATACAAAAAGTCCCTTTATTATAATATGAGGAAGGGCATCAAGGGAAGTGTAAAAACTAACAGGACCCCTTCCTGTTTTTTTCTTTATTTTTGTGTAAAAGATTCAGTTTATATTTAAAAAAGTTCTTGAAGTCATAGTGTAATTATCTAGCAAATTCTTTTTTCTACGTGAAAGTTTTTTTTTTTTTGTCTTAAAAAACAGGCGGGGAATCAGTCGGGGTTTAGGGTGCGGGGGAGCTGGGGGGTTGGGGGGACCGGGTTTGAAATCTTTGTTTGAATTTAGTTTCCAACTATTCCCGGGCAGAAACATTCCCAAAGAAAATGATTAGTTTTAGGTAAAATACAGTAATAGATTTTCCATGTTATATGTATTCTTCGAGACCTTCTATCCTACCTTCATGTTTTTGTCCCTTTGTGACTTTTTGTTGTTTCTGAAGTGGAGACTTAACCTACTATAAAATTCCACTTTTAAAGGTTATTACGGTGTCTCATAATTGTGTTAAACGGCCGTGAACCTTTTTAGCTTTTTTATTTTACTTACATATAGTGAAAAAATTTTATATTTTATTTCATGTAGTAGTATTTTTTTTTTTTTTCTGGGGAGATTTTTGGGGATGTATGTTATGAATTTTTTTTGTATAAACATAGTAGCAACTCAAAAACGGGAAAAAAAGGTCAGCTTGAGTGGCTTTTGAGTTTTTGACAAAAATAAGCTCCTAAGGACCCTAAAATTTTCCTTAATGGTGGGCTATCTAAGATTCAATTTAAAAAGTTTAACTGCGCTTCTACAATCATTCCCTGTGTTTTTTTTGGATGTGCCCAAAAAATGTACATTAGGTTACCCTGACTAGATTGGGGAAAATCTAAACCCATTAAAAAAAACTCCCCTAGAGATTAATCCTGAAAAACAGAGGTTACTTCAGCAGGAATACAATTCTGTTGAGCATAGGTTTGGGAGATCATCTAGTCCATTTGGTTACTACCCAAGTCCAAGTCTGGAATCGTAATATTTACGATTAAAGGTAAGTAACTAATACCCCCCGGAGCAATTCCCATGCGCATATTAATACAAAGCAATCCTAAAAACTTTTAAAAAAAGTTTATCTCTTGCTTTGGGATTCCTAAAAACATTCAAAGTTCAATTTTTGAGGGAAAAGTTCAATAATAGGAGAGGGTAAGTAAAAATATTTCATTGCCGGGTACTAGTTAAGGTAGGGGAAATTTAACTCCCGTTTTTTTTCCCGGGCCTTTTTTTCCCCTCCCTGAAATGATAGTTTTTATTGCCAGCGCTTTTTAACGTAGGGTCATCTAGCCCCCCCTCCCTTTTCCCCCCCCCCCCCCCCCTCAAGGGAGCATGGGGGTCTGGGCAAACAGTAAATCACTGACTCCAGCTTTCCCAAAAACTATTTAAGTACATGCCTGCCTTTTATTTTAGTGGGTTTTTTGCTTAAAAGCTTGCTCTAGTTGACTGTTGAAAATTTACACCCTCTTTGAGTAATGTACCTGCCATGGAGAGTGATTTTTAAGAGTGGGGGAACCTGTCTTCTTTTCAGCTTGGTGCAGTGGGGTCCCCCTGTCAATCAAAGAGAAGAACAAGAAGGCTAAAGTCCTGGAGACGTCCCCCCTTTTTATTGAACTACCTGTGCACCGTATGAATTGCAGGGGCGTAACCCCACATCATTTCAGCGGTAAAGAACCTGCTTTCCTGCATCGGGTACTATCGACTCTATCTACTGTAAAGAACTAGCCTGGGTCGTAACCAACACCTGCGACCCCACCCCCCCCCTCATCAGCAACGGCAAAATTTAAA
>NC_069444.1:35129024-35236524 GCF_026875155.1 Cherax quadricarinatus
TGAGAAATGTATGAAATCATTGTTCTTATATACTTAGTTATATTTAAACCTGCATGCAGGATCCACAGTGTGTTATTGTTATATATTATATATGCATGCAGAACAACCACTGAAAAAAATAGTGAAATTCCAAGCGCTTTCTTGACTTCTCACATTATCAAGGAACTAAAAATAAAAGGTTAGCAGGAATGAATTTGAGGACGAGACTTCACTTCCCCCCCCCCCAACACCACCTGACTTTTTATGAAACACAGCTTATATTCTACCCAAAATTTTGTCTAATGTACCTTAAATTCTTCCCAAATTTTATAAATTAATCCAATTTATATAACCCAAAAGAAATATGAATATTATTTTCAAAACTGCTTATTATGAAATATGATTCTATTGTATTCCTGTCGATCATGGACTTTTGACAACTTTCTCAACCTTTTTTAAAATCAGTTGGATTGTTAAAATCTGACATGAATGAACAGAATATTAGAATCTTGTCCACTTTTAATGCTATATTTATGTTTTAACACAAGTTCAAGACTTTTACCAGTTTGTAATAAAATTTATCACATATTTGACAAGGAATCTTAGACACACCCGTCAACATTTTGGGAGGAATTTTTTATCAGATTTTTTTTTAACCGTATCAGGATTTTTAAATAACTTTGATATTAAAATTCTTAAGCAGAAAAGACATATCAACCAAGTTTTCAAAGTAAGGGAGAACCAACATATTTCTTATTTGAATAAGGTTGGTTGTTTATTTTTGAACTGTAAAAAGTATTTCTAGCTATTTTAAAGGATTTATTAATTAAGTTACTTGGGTATTTTAGATCATTAGCTGTTTCATAAATTTTGGAGATTTCTTGTTCTATAAATTATGGACTATAAATACACAAGGTTCTCAAAAGCATTGATGAGAATACCGACAGTTTGCCTGTCTTGATGTGAAGAATAATAGTGTACATAGGAGCAGTTATTTATTGGTTTTCTGTAAATTTTTAATTTAAAATCATTACCCTTAATAATTAAAACATCTAGGAAAGGCAATGAATTTTCTTCGAACTCGACAATAACATTTATAGAATGAGCCTAACTCATTCTACAAAAGTTACAAGGAAATGTTTTATATCAACATTTTTAGGCATAAGACACAAAATCATCACTTACCTCTGTTAGGAAGGATTGTGATAGGCAATCCTGTTTAAAAAAATTCCATGTGTAAATTATTAAGAACAGGTGAAAGAGGATTTCCCATTGCCATACCAAACTTCTGAGCATAAAACTCGTCATTAATTACAAATTTTGCATTACCAATACTAAGTTTAATAAGTTTAATGATAGAAACTGGCAATGATAAATCGTAATTAACAAGTTCTTCAGATAAGAAACTTAACAAGTCATCAACTGGAACTTTTGTAAACAAGGAACTAACATCAAAACTAACCATATTGAATCCATTTAAATAAGTCAAAATTGCTTAATTTACCCAATAAATCTATGTTGTTTTTAACATTAAAGTTAGAAATTTTTTCCAGCAATTGAACTCAAAATGTCAAAACCATTTATAGGAAACTGAACCTATGGAGCTAATAATTGGTCTAACTGGATTACCTGGTTTGTGCGTTTTTATTAATCCATACATATAGGGTAAAGATGGATTAGTGGAAGTACATTTCTTAATTCATCTTTGCCTTTCAGTAGACGTTTTATTGAAATTACTGTTAACACCTAAAGGATTCTTTCTAAGTTTAGAATAAATTTCTGTATCTTCTAGATTATTTATTTTATCTTGGTAATCAATTTCAAAATTAGTATTGCATTTATTTTGTTTGCTTTAATAAGATGCATTTTTATTATTAAGCGTCTCATAAGACTCAAAGAATCACTGAGGGCAATTTGGAATATTTTTTGAACATAGAGCTATATATAGAGATTTATATGAGGTTAGAGGGAGGGAACATGGAGGAAGTAAATGTGTTCATATATCTGTGAGTGAACTTGTGTGCAAGTGAACCAGTGAAAGATGAGGTGAACCATGGAATAAATAAAGGGAAAAATGGGTGGTTCGTTGAGGTAACTGTGGAGACAAATGTAGGCAAAAAATGTATTCTCGCAGTACCAGCATTATTGAATGGTTAAGTCTGGGTTTTATAATTTGCTGCCAGGGAGAGGCTGGAGGCAGCGAGACATCGTTTTTGAGGGCAATTTGTGGTGTAAATATTATGCAGAGAATTTGGAGCATGGAGTTAAGACAGTGTGGGATGTACTAAAGGGATGCGGAGAGGTTAAGGTGGTTTGGGTCCGCCATTTTGACGGTCAGACACGCAATTTTGATTCTTTAATAATTGGGTTTGATAAAACTAAAAAGTCAAAAAGTTTGAAAGTATTAGGCCATTCAAATGTCTGTCATATATACAAATATTAGAATCATTATTTTACATCCTTCAAGGTTGCCTTTAATTAACTGACATCTTTTCCTTCCTCCAAGGGTTTTGTTAATTTATACACACTTCACCTGATGGGCTTCAGTTATCCCACATGGTTGTGCTGCCTGTAGGGAAAGGTTACGTGTAGACGGTTTTTGAAGTCATCGTCCCCGTGGCTCATTCCCATACCTGGTCTCCTTGTGGATGGTCTGTTGGTACTAGCACAATTAAGCACCACAGCCTGGCTGATCAGGAATTCATTTGAGGAATTTGACAATTTCCATCAAAAAAGATAGCTATGGGTGTGTTTGTATTTCCCCTTAAGAGGCTTTATCATGTACTTTGATAAAGATTCATATTAGTGAAACCTCATTTTAAGAAAGATGTACTATTTGTGTTTCAAACACTTGTCGGCTACGTTATACTTCAACTACTTTTAGTATACTCGCGCCTCTGGTCCTCACCAGAGGTATTTTTTTTTCACTCTGCCAGGTCTCTTGCTTTCATATGGAGTGACTTCGGTGCAGATCTGAGACTAGCATCCAGAATTTTTAAAGATGCATATTTCTCGTCTTCGTTCCAAGGAACATAATTCGAGGGATTTCAAGCCTTCCCAGTAGCTGAAGTGCCTAATTGATTTTTGTGTGTGGATGACCTCGTGTCAGTTTTAGGGAAATCCAAGCTGATTTCCGTTTCATGCAACAATAACTCGAAAAAGCCTCTTCTGATCGGCTTCAAACTTTCAAGAGTGGCGTATGCTACTTAGGTGAATGTTGGAACTGTTACCGGAGTGTGTAGTTACCAATTTCTCAATTATATTTTAAGAGGTTGTGATTTTTTCTTTGAAATAATTTGAGTATGCCTTTTCTGAATGGCTCCAGTTTTTACTGGCTTAATCATCGCATGGATGGATGGCGCCCTGTAAGTGTAGGTCGTGTAGATGTACCTGTATTTACTGTCTTACTACATAGTTAAGATATTTGGAATTTAGATTCCTGGCTGTGATAACACCGGCAAATCTTTATTTTTTCCCCTCGCAGAAAATACTCTCTCTATCCTTATGAATTAATTGATAATTAACTCGAATATTTTTTAAAGTCCTTTCTTTCCATTGCTCCTATATAAACATGTTCTACGATATCTAGCTTTGAGAACACAGCTTACTTCACACGCCTACACATAACACCTGCAGATACCAGTATGCCATCTTTTGTATCTTACGCTGTTTTTATCAAGCAGACCACATTCTGTAGCCTGTACAGTTTCATATATATTTATTGCGAGTTCTCTGAGAGTCAAGACGTGGAGTATCTGCAGACATGGGAAACAAGAAAGTCTCGAGAGTGATTAACAATTATGGCTAGACTTTAATAATCTCGGTAAACGTGAAAATATTTCGTGAAAAAGATTAGTGTTTTGCTTAAGTTTCTCTTTAAAATGGAGTTTATAGAACACGTTATGATATTACATGTGTTGCTGTTTTCTAACCTACTGGTTGCTTTCTACACAGTAGAATAACGCCTTTCTGGATGGCTGTTGACTAGCAACCTATTACCTACGTTTCACACATGACATAAGGGTAACTAGTACCTTCCTGAATGTTAGTTGCTTACCATCTTACTACCTAAGATTCATGCTCGTATGACAGGAGGGTCGTACCTTCGTACATGGTTACTGTTGTCCAACCTACCACCTAAATTCCACACTAGTGTGACGCGAGGGAAGTACCTCCCTTCATCCTACTACTGTCAGTGAAATACATGAACCAACATTGAACTTAAAATACTTAAACCTTGTTATAATAATATTGTCCCAATTTTTCAAGAGAAGCGAGTGAGCGTTTGAACACGAGCTCCTAGAAGGAAATTAAACCAGCCAGACAGCGACTTTTATGTAGGCTTACGTGCCGCGCTTGGCAACAGCCTGACTGATCAACCATTAGGGAAGTGTGCCTCAGGCCAGGCTGTGAGAATAAAGCTTCCGTGACTAGCCACGGGTCTGAGTGTATTAAAACTCTCTGAAGTGGACATGCTTATAAAACATTTGATATTGTATGTGGGATAGAAATACCGCGAAGAAATGACAGACGCTGAAAGCAAGCTTTTATGGGACAGTATGTCTCCCTATGTAGAGCTTTATCAAGTTTTAAACAAAAGCTCTATTGCTTTACAGAGAGCGAAACGTTGCGCCAATATTAGCTTGTTTGGCAACAATTAATATCTTGCCATGGCCACATAAAGCACATACTGCAGCAACAATTATTCCTCTCTGAGCAATAAAAGTTTAGTTGTATTTAATTCAGACATGAAAAAGCTTTCAAATTGGCTCCAAAATTGTGTTTCCTGAATATTTAATGGCAAGCCCATTGTGGAAAAAAGTTGTTTTTACGCGGCACTAATATGGTCATTACCGCAGATAGCTGCAGCTGAAGCAGAAATATCACCGGTTATTAAGAGGTATAATAAGATATAATCTCATCCACGATATTACGAAGGTATTACACGATGTTACAGCCTCCTTATTCGCAGGTTACTTTCCTGGAGATCCCCTGATTGCGGATAAGTCCCCAAAGTACTCTTGAGCACTGAAGCAGAGTGCGGTGCAGTGTTCTTCATTGATTGTGTCTACATCGCTACTCATTCACTACATCCTTAATGGAGGTGTAGATGGTAAAACACACACACACACACACACAGGGCTGAAGTTTCCTGTTTTATATCATTAAATATAGCTCGTGTCGGTGAAGAAATGTTGCTCTAATCATACAATGGTAAACAATAAGGACAAGGTGATGAATAAGGTACATGTGCAACACCTGGGTATCTTTAAGACCGTGTGGTACGGAAGTAACACCTGTAGCTGACTGAAGAAGCCTGCTGCTCGAGCGATAAATCAGTCAAGAGCCGCACAGGTTTCTTAAATTTACCTTAATCTTTATTGACAGTCGTAAGGAAGTATGTCGAGGAAAAAAAAAAAAACGAAGTTTGATCGTGGGAGTTGTAGTGACCAGCACATGACTGTAATAGTGTGGATAGTTGTGAGTGTAGCAGTGTAGTGTTAACACCCAGGCAGCACTCACACTTGTGCTCCAGCACTCTGCTGCACGTATATGGTTTGGTGGCTTAGTCCCTGGCCTTTAAGACAGTAGTCGTGTACTCCCTCCAGGACAGTGTCTGGGCTTGTACTGCCTCCAGGACAGTGTCTGGGCTTGTACTGCCTCCAGAACAGTGTCAGGCCATGTAATGCCTCCAGGACAGTGTCTAGGCATGTACTGCCTCTAGGACAGTGTCGAGCCATGTACTGTCTCCAGCACATTGTCTGGCCATGTAGTCTCCGAGACAGTGTCTGGCCATGTAGTCTCCGGGACAGTGTCTGGCCATGTAGTCTCCGGGACAGTGTCTGGCCATGTACTGCTTCCAGGACAGTGTCTGGCCAAATAGTCTCCAGGACAGTGTCTGGCCATGTATTGCCACCAGGACAGTGTCTGGCCATGTATTGCTTCCAGGACAGTGTCAGGCCATGTACTGCTTCCAGGACAGTGTCAGGCCATGTACTGCTTCCAGGACAGTGTCAGGCCATGTACTGCTTCCAGGACAGTGTCAGGCCATGTACTGCTTCCAGGACTGTCAGGCCATGTACTGCCTCTAGGACAGTGTCGGGCCTTGTACTGCCTCTAGGACAGTGTCGGGCCATGTACTATCTCCAGGACAGTGTCTGGTCATGTACTGCCTCCAGGGCAGTGTCTGATCATGTACTGCCTCCAGGACAGTGTCTGGCCATGTACTGTCTCCAGGACAGTGTCGGGCGTGTACTGCCTCCAGGACAGTTTCTGGCCATGTACTGTCTCCAGGACAGCGTTTGGCCATGTACTGTCTCCAGGACAGTGTCTGGCCATGTACTTTCTCTAGAACTGTCTGGTCATGCACTGCCTACAGGACAGTGTCTGGCCATGTACTGTCTCCAGGAGAGTGGCCATGTACTGCGTCCAGGACTGGGTCTGGCCATGTATTGCCTCCAGGACAGTATCTGGCCATGTACTGTCTCCAGTAGTGGCCATGTACTGCCTCCAGGATTGGGTTTGGCCATATACTGCCTCCAGGACAGTGTTTGGCCATGTACTGCCTCCAGGCCAGTGGCTGGCCATGTACTGCCTCCAGGACAGTGGCTGGCTATGTACTGCCTCCAGGACAGTGTCGGCCCATGTACCGTCTCCACGAGAGTGGCCATGTACTGTCTCTAGGACTGGGCCTGGCCATGTACTGCCTCCAGGACAGTGGCTCGCCATGTACTTCCTCCAGGACAGTGGCTCGCCATGTACTGCCTTCAGGATAGTGGCTGGCCATGTACTGCCTTCAGGATAGTGGCTGGCCATGTACTGCCTTCAGGACAGTGGCTGGCCTTGTACTGCCTTCAGGACAGTGGCTGGCCATGTACTGCCTCCAGGACAGTGGCTGGCCATGTACTGCCTCCAGGACAGTGTCTGGCTATGTACTGCCTCCAGGACAGTGGCAGGCTGTGTACTGCCTCCAGGACAGTGGCAGGCTATGTACTGCCTCCAGGACAGTGTTTAGCTGTGTACTGCCTCCAGGACAGTGTTTGGCTGTGTACTGCCTCCAGGTTAGTGGCTGGCCATGTACTGCCTCCAGGACAGTGGCTGGCCATGTACTGCCTCCAGGACAGTGGCTGGCCATGTATTGCCTCCAGGGCAGTGGCTGGCCATGTACTGCCTCCAGGACAGTGGCTGGCCATGTACTGTCTCCAGGACAGTGCTGGCATGCTGGGGTGGCCATGTACTGTCTCCAGGACAGTGGCTGGCCATGTACTGTCTCCAGGACAGTGGCTGGCCATGTACTGCCTCCAGGACAGTGGCTGGCCATGTACTGCCTCCAGGACAGTGGCTATGTACTGTCTCCAGGACAGTGTCTTACCAGGTACTGCCTCCAGGATAGTGTCTGGCCAGGTACTGTCTCCAGGACAGTGTCTGGCCATGTACTGTCTCCAGGACAGTGGCTATATACTGCCTCCAGGACAGTGGCTATGTACTGTCTCCTCCAGGACAGTCTGGCTATGTACTGTCTCCAGGACAGTGTTGGCTATGTACTGTTCCTAGGACAGTGTCTGGCCATGTACTGTCTCTCCAGGACAGGTGGCTATTATGTACTCCTCCAGGACAGTGGCTATGTACTGTCTCCTCCAGGACTGTGTCTGGCTATGTACTGTCTCCTCCAGGACTGTGTCTGGCTATGTACTGTCTCCTCCAGGACTGTGTCTGGCTATGTACTGTCTCCTCCAGACGTGTCTGGCTATGTACTGTCTCCTCCAGGACTGTTGGCTATGTACTGTCTCCTCCAGGACAGTGGCTATGTACTGTCTCCTCCAGGACAGTGGCTATGTACTGTCTCCTCCAGGACAGTGGCTATGTACTGCTCCTCCAGGACATGTTTGGCTATGTACTGCCTCCTCCAAAGACAGTGTTGGCTATGTACTGTCTCCTCCAGGACAGTGTCTGGCTATGTACTGTCTCCTCCAGGACAGTGTCTGGCTATGTACTGCCTCCTCCAGGACAGTGGCTATGTACTGCCTCCTCCAGGACAGTGTCTGGCTATGTACTGCCTCCTCCAGGACAGTGTCTGGCTATGTACTGCCTCCTCCAGGACATTGTCTGGCTATGTACTGCCTCCTCCAGGACATTGGCTATGTACTGCCTCCTCCAGGACATTGTCTGGCTATGTACTGCCTCCTCCAGGACATTGTCTGGCTATGTACTGCCTCCTCCAGGACATTGTCTGGCTATGTACTGCCTCCTCCAGGACATTGTCTGGCTATGTACTGCCTCCTCCAGGGCAGTGTCTGTCTATGTACTGTCTCCTCCAGGACAGTGTCTGGCTATGTACTGTCCCTCCAGGACAGTGTCTGGCTATGTACTGCTCCCCCAGGACAGTGTCTGGCTATATACTGCCACCTCCAGGACAGTGTCTGGCTATGTACTGTCTCCTCCAGGACAGTGTCTGGCTATGTACTGTCTCCTCCAGGACTGTGTCTGGCTATGTACTGTCTCCTCAGGACTGTGTCTGGCTATGTACTGTCTCCTCCAGGACGTGTCTGGCTATGTACTGTCTCCTCCAGGACAGTGTCTGGCTATGTACTGTCTCCTCCAGGACTATGTCTGGCTATGTACTGTCCCCCTCCAGGACGTGTCTGGCTATGTACTGTCTCCTCCAGGACGTGTCTGGCTATGTACTGTCTCCTCCAGGACTGTCTGGCTATGTACTGTCTCCTCCAGGACTGTGTCTGGCTATGTACTGTCTCCTCCAGGACTGTGTCTGGCTATGTACTGTCTCCTCCAGGACTGTGTCTGGCTATGTACTGTCTCCTCCAGGACTGTGTCTGGCTATGTACTGTCTCCTCCAGGACAGTGGCTATGTACTGTCTCCTCCAGGACAGTGGCTATGTACTGTCTCCTCCAGGACAGTGTCTGGCTATGTACTGTCTCCTCCAGGACAGTGTCTGGCTATGTACTGTCTCCTCCAGGACAGTGTCTGGCTATGTACTGTCTCCTCCAGGACAGTGTCTGGCTATGTACTGTCTCCTCCAGGACAGTGTCTGGCTATGTACTGCCTCCTCCAGGACAGTGCTGGCTATGTACTGCTCCTCCAGGACAGTGTCTGGCTATGTACTGCTCCTCCAGGACAGTGTCTGGCTATGTACTGCTCCTCCAGGACATTTGGCTATGTACTGCCTCCTCCAGGACAGTGTTGGCTATGTACTGCTCCTCCCGGACAGTGTCTGGCTATGTACTGCCCCTCCAGGACAGTGTCTGGCTATGTACTGCCTCCTCCAGGACAGTGTCTGGCTATGTACTGCCTCCTCCAGGACAGTGTCTGGCTATGTACTGCCTCCTCCAGGACAGTGGCTATGTACTGCCTCCTCCAGGACAGTGTCTGGCTATGTACTGCCTCCTCCAGGACAGTGTCTGGCTATGTACTGCCTCCTCCAGGACAGTGTCTGGCTATGTACTGCCTCCTCCAGGACAGTGTCTGGCTATGTACTGTCTCCTCCAGGACAGTGTCTGGCTATGTACTGTCTCCTCCAGGACAGTGTCTGGCTATGTACTGTCTCCTCCAGGACAGTGTCTGGCTATGTACTGTCTCCTCCAGGACAGTGGCTATGTACTGTCTCCTCCAGGACAGTGTCTGGCTATGTACTGTCTCCTCCAGGACAGTGTCTGGCTATGTACTGTCTCCTCCAGGACAGTGGCTATGTACTGTCTCCTCCAGGACAGTGGCTATGTACTGTCTCCTCCAGGACAGTGTCTGGCTATGTACTGCCTCCTCCAGGACAGTGTCTGGCTATGTACTGCCTCCTCCAGGACAGTGTCTGGCTATGTACTGCCTCCTCCAGGACAGTGGCTATGTACTGCCTCCTCCAGGACAGTGGCTATGTACTGCCTCCTCCAGGACAGTGTCTGGCTATGTACTGCCTCCTCCAGGACAGTGGCTATGTACTGTCTCCTCCAGGACAGTGGCTATGTACTGCCTCCTCCAGGACAGTGTCTGGCTATGTACTGCCTCCTCCAGGACAGTGTCTGGCTATGTACTGCCTCCTCCAGGACAGTGGCTATGTACTGCCTCCTCCAGGACAGTGTCTGGCTATGTACTGCCTCCTCCAGGACAGGTGGCTATGTACTGTCTCCTCCAGGACAGTGGCTATGTACTGCCTCCTCCAGGACAGTGTCTGGCTATGTACTGCCTCCTCCAGGACAGTGTCTGGCTATGTACTGCTCCTCCAGGACAGTGTCTGGCTATGTACTGTCTCCTCCAAGACAGTGTTCTGACTATGTACGCCCTTTAACAGTTGAACTTCAGTTTGTTAGGTCTTATGTACTCATCTCCTAGACTAGTAAGTTGGCATGTAGCTGACATCCTCCAGGACTAGTGTTGGGCTTGTACTGGCTTTAGGTACGTGTTGGCATATGTCGGCTCTCAGGATCGGTGGTTAGGCTGATAGTTGGGTTGGGTTAGATAGGGTTGGTTATGGCTGGGTTAGGTAGGTGCCCTGCGGTTAGGAGTAGTCCTTAAGTTTAGGTTATGCCACCCAGCGGAAAAATGTCTGTGCTTATGTACTGATTCCTCCAACATCTCTGCCTTGTACCTGTGTTCCTCCTCTCATGACATTGTTCTGGTTTCATTACACTGTATCCTCCAGGACATTCTGGTGTCTCCTTCCATCTAGCACTTGTTGGCTTGTATGCTCCTCCAGACAGTCTTGGCTTGTTACTTGTTTCCATGACATATCTGCTTGTTTCTTGTGTTCACTACCATGATGCACTTGTTACTGTTCCTTCCATTGACAGTGTCTGTTGTCTCACTTCCATGAGCACGTGTTTCTTTTGGTTCCCATGTACTGCCTCCTGACAGCTGGCTATGTTAAACTGTTAGGGACAGTGTCTGGGTATGTATGCATCCTCAGGAAGGACTTTATGTAGTGTGGCTCTCCAGGGGCCAAGTTCGTCTTGTAACTCATTCTCCAGGAGCGTATGACTTCCTGTCTCGATTGGACAGTTCCGGCGAAACTTTTCTCACAGTACTAGTGTTGACTTTCCTGTCTAATCCTCCAACAGGGGTATGTATTATTTGGTGACAGTGTTGGCAACTTTAAATTCTTTTTGCTAATAACCGAACAGTGCTTTTGTAACTTGGAAATCCTGCCAGGACAGATCCGCGTACTTGTACTCCTCCTGAGCAGGACATGTTGCTATGTACTCTCCTCCAGACAGTCTCACATGGCTACTAGCTTGCTTCGTGCGAGACATAGGTGGCCATGTAAGCTCGCTATTCCAACACTGTTCGATTACTGCCTTCCAGCAGTCTGTATTAATGACTCACGAACAATCTATTTTATCATTAGAAAACTGGGCTGGCAAGATGATCGCGTCACTTGTCCTGGCGAGCATGTACGTAACAAGGTACTATCGAATCTCGGCAAGGCATTTCGTCAGACTTTACTATAACGGTCACCCTGTGTTCTGCTCTATTGTGCTTGTCACTCCGCTAGTTTAGGGTAGTGTCTGCTGGCGTGGGGATTAGGATAGTATCTGCTGGTGAGGTAATTTACGATAGTATCTTCTAGTGTAGGATTTAGAATAGTATCTGCTGGTATGGGAGTTTAGGATAGTAACTGCTGGTGTGGGAGTTTAGGATATCTGCTGGTGTGGGAGTTTAGGATATTATCTGCTGGTGTGGGAGCTTAGGATAGTATCTGCTGGTGTGGGAGTTTAGAATAGTATCTGCTAGTGTGGAAATTTACTATAGTAACTGCTGGTGTGGGAGTTTAGGATAGTATCTGCTGGTGTGGGAGTTTAGGATAGTATCTGCTGGTGTGGGAGTTTAGGATATTATCTGCTGGTATGGGAGTTTAGGATATCTGCTGGTGTGGGAGTTTAGGATATTATCTGCTGGTGTGGGAGTTTAGGATAGTATCTGCTGGTGTGGGAGTTTCGGATATTATCTGCTAGTGTGGGAGTTTAGAATAGTATCTGCTGGTGTGGGAGTTTAGGATAATAATTGCTGGTGTGGGAGTTTAGAATAGTATCTGCTGGTGTGGGAGTTTAGAATAGTATCTGCTGGTGTGGGAGTTTAGAATAGTATCTGCTGGTGTGGGAGTTTAGAATAGTATCTGCTGGTGTGGGAGTTTAAGATAGGAAATATCTGTTCTCTTTTTCTTCTTGTCACCTCCGGCTCCACGTCTGGCCTCCAGAGATCTCTCATCTTTTGTACCGTTTTATCTGACTTACACCTCCATCTGCTCGTTACAAAGGCCTCGCATCCTCCACCTCTCTACCTGACTTACACCTCCATCTGCTCGTTACAAAGGCCTCACATCCTCCTCCACCTTTCTTCTTGACTTACACCTACAAATGCTACAAAGACACATCAGCACCAACTTCAAAGTGCTCGCCGGATCCTACCCAAAAATATTGCTTCTTAAAAATGAGGATATTTTGTCGAGTACAAAGAATGTTTAGAGTGTGTGTGTTGTGTTGTGTCTGTAGTGTGTTGCATGTTTTTGTTATGTCTTTAGTGTGTTGCATGTTTTTGTTGTGTCTTTAGTGTGTTGCATGTTTTTGTTATGTCTTTAGTGTGTTGCATGTTTTTGTTGTGTCTTTAGTGTGTTGCATGTTTTTTGTTGTGTCTTTAGTGTGTTGCATGTTTTTGTTGTGTCTTTAGTGTGTTGCATGTTTTTGTTATGTCTTTAGTGTGTTGCATGTTTTTGTTATGTCTTTAGTGTGTTGCATGTTTTGTTATGTCTTTAGTGTGCGTTGCGTGTTGTGTGACTTCAGTGGGTTGAGGTAGTTTATTGTGTGTCTAATGTGTTTGATGTGCGTGTGTATTGTGTGGGTTTAGTACGTTGTGCGTGTGTATTGTTTTGGTTCAGTACGTTTTGCGTGTGTATTGTGTGTTCAGTACGTTGTGCGTGTGTATTGTGTGTTCAGTACGTTGTGCGTGTTATTTTGTGTTCAGTACGTTGTGCGTTTTGTATTGTGTGTTCAGTACGTTGTGCGTGTGTATTGTTCAGTACGTTGTGCGTGTGTATTGTGTGTTCAGTACGTTGGCGTGTGTATTGTGTGGTTTCATACGTTGTGCGTGTGTATTGTGTGTTCAGTACGTTGTGCGTGTGTATTGTGTGTTCAGTACGTTGTGCGTGTGTATTGTTTTGTTCAGTACGGTTGTGCGTGTGTATTGTGTGTTTTAGTACGTTTGGGGTGTGTATTGTGTGTTCAGTACGTTGTGCGTGTGTATTGTGTTCAGTACGTTTGCGTGTGTATTGTGTGTTCAGTACGTTGTGCGTGTGTATTGTGTGTTCATACGTTGTGCGTGTGATGTTGTTCAGTACGATGGCGTGTGTAATTGTGTGTTCAGTACGTTGTGCTGTGTATTGTGTGTTCAGTACGTTTTTCGTGTGTATTGTGTGTTCAGTACGTTGTGCGTGTGTATTTTGTGTTCAGTACGTTGTGCGTGTGTATTGTTGTTCAGTACGTTGTGCGTGTGTATTGTGTGTTCGTACGTTGTGCGTGTGTATTGTGTTCAGTACGTTGTGCGTGTGTATTGTGTGTTCAGTACGTTGTGCGTGTGTATTGTGTGTTCAGTACGTTGTGCGTGTGTATTGTGTGTTCAGTACGTTGTGCGTGTGTATTGTGTGTTCAGTACGTTGTGCGTGTGTATTGTGTGTTCAGTACGTTGTGCGTGTGTATTGTGTGTTCAGTACGTTTGTGCGTGTGTATTGTGTGTTCAGTACGTTGTGCGTGTGTATTGTGTGTTCAGTACTTGTGCGTGTGTATTGTGTGTTCAGTACGTTGTGCGTGTGTATTGTGTGTTCAGTACGTTGTGCGTGTGTATTGTGTGTTCAGTACGTTGTGCGTGTGTATTGTGTTCAGTACGTTGTGCGTGTGTATTGTGTGTTCAGTACGTTGTGTGTGTATTGTGTGTTCAGTACGTTGTGTGTGTATTGTGTGTTCAGTACGCTGTGCGTGTGTATTGTGTGTTCAGTACGTTGTGCGTGTGTATTGTGTGTTCAGTACGTTGTGCGTGTGTATTGTGTGTTCAGTACGTTGTGCGTGTGTATTGTGTGTTCAGTACGTTGTGCGTGTGTATTGTGTGTTCAGTACGTTGTGCGTGTGTATTGTGTGTTCAGTACTTTTGTGTGTGTGTATTGTGTGTTCAGTACGATGTGCGTGTGTATTGTGTGTTCAGTACGTTGTGCGTGTGTATTGTGTTCAGTACGTTGTGTGTGTGTATTGTGTGTTCAGTACGTTGTGCGTGTGTATTGTGTGTTCAGTACGTTGTGCGTGTGTATTGTGTGTTCAGTACGTTGTGCGTGTGTATTGTGTGTTCAGTACGTTGTGTGTGTATTGTGTGTTCAGTACGTTGTGTGTGTATTGTGTGTTCAGTACTTTTGTGCGTGTGTATTGTGTGTTCAGTACGTTGTGCGTGTGTATTGTGTGTTCAGTACGTTGTGCGTGTGTATTGTGTGTTCAGTACGTTGTGCGTGTGTATTGTGTGTTCAGTACGTTGTGCGTGTGTATTGTGTGTTCAGTACGTTGTGTGTGTGTGTATTGTGTGACTTTAGCGTGTTTATTGTATCTAGTGTGTTGAATTTGTGTTTATTGTGTTTTAAGTATGTTGAGTGTGTGACTCTAGTGTGTTAGTGTGTGTTGCGTGTCTTTACTGTGTTGCCTTTATTCTGTGACTTTAATGTGTTACACGTGTGTTGCATGTGTTTATTGTGTGTGGAGCGTGTGTTACATGTATTTAGTGTCTTCAGTGTTTCGACCGTGTGTGGAGCTTGTGTTAAATGTGTATTTAATATCTGCATGTGCTTATTATGTCTTCAGTGTTTTGTGTTGCATTTTACTATTATGTGTTGGGTGTGTTTAGTGTGTTGAATGTTTTTAGTGTATTCGTTTGTGTGTTAAGCATGTGTTGGTTGTGTTTAGTGTGATGGATGTGTTTAGTGTGTGTTTCGTGTATTGTGTGTGTTTAATGTTGAATTTAATGTGTGTTTTGAGTATTTAGTGTATGTTTGGGTATGCCTGGTTTGGGTTGATGTGGGACATTAGTGCTATCGGTCTGTAATTCTTTGCAATTGATGTACTGCCACATTTGTGGAGTGGGGCTATGTCTGTTGTTTTTAGTGACTATGGGACGACCCCTGTGTCTGTGCTCCCTCTCCATAGAATGATTAAGGTACGTGAAAGGGGCTTCTTGCAGTTCTTGATGAACAGGAGTTCCACGAGTCTGGACCTGGGGCAGAGTGCATGGCCATGTCATTTATTGTTTTTTCAAAGTCCTGTGGTGTTAGGATTATATCATAATTTTTCGAATTAACTGAATTTTGACTCTTGGTCATTAAAATTTATTTACATTGTTGGCTCTTAGTCTGGTTAACGGCTCACTAACGCAGAGTCATACTGAGACTTGAGTATCTCATTTCTTTGCTGTCACCTACGTAAGTCCCATCTCATCTGAGCAGGGGTTCAATACTTCGTGATTTTTTACCCTCGATTTGTATAAGAAAAGAAGTATTTTTTTTGTTTCATTTATGGCTTTAAGTTCTTCCTGTGTTTGTCTCTATGATTCCTTAAACTTAAGTTCGACATCTGCTATTCCCCTGACAATTGCCTTCTTTCGTATTTCACATATACTGGCCCCTTCCAGCAGCTCTGTGATTCTTCGCCTTCACCTGTAGAGGGAGCGTCTCTAGTTTATACATCTTAAAGGAATGTGCCTTGAGCATACCTCAAAGGCCACAGAGTTAATCCTTTCTAGGAAAGGTTCCAATCCGTGTTGTTTAGGATATCTTCCCAGCTTGTTTCATTTAGGACATGGTTGATTTGATCCCACTGTATGTTTTTGTTATTCACGTTGAATTTAGTGAAGGCAGCCTCATAACTGATCTCATTTTGCTGGCCAGGAGTCCTGCGCATACATATCTGTACTTCTATTAGTGAAGATGAGGTCAAATGTATTTTCCAGTCTTGTTGGCTCCACTATTTGCTGGCTTAAGGTAAATTTGTTGCAGAGAATCAGTAACTCATGTGTGTGTGTGTGAATTTTCATCTGAGCTGACTCCTGGGGTTATCTCTGATAAAACATTATTTGTTACATTCTTCCATTTTAGGTGTCTTAAGTTAAAAACCACCCAAGATGTTTGGGGCAGGGGTTGGGAGATTTTCCAGACAGTCAGTTTTCAAAAGCTGTTCCTTGAATTGCTGGGAAGTTGCATCAGAAGGCTAGTGTACAACCACAATAATGAGGGTCTGGTTTTCAATCTTTATTGCCAAAACTTCAGCTTCTTCATTTGTGGTGTTTAGTAATTCCTAGCAAATAAGCGACTTTGTGACATACAGGCCAACCCACTGATTTTTTTCCCTCTCGCATGTGAATAAGTTATATCCTGGGATCCATGTTTCTTTGTCAAAGTTATCCTTTATATGGGTCTCTGTGAAAGCCGCAAACATTGCATTTGTCTCTGTGAGCAGTCCACTAATAAAAGGTATTCTTTTATTGATGGCTTTAGACCCTGTATATTTGCAAAGATAAATGTATTGATGGTATGTAGGGGGGCTTTATTTACTGGCACTAATATATGTTGTTCTGGAGTGGAGGCCGCTGACTGCGGCTCCACTCTAGTAGAGACCCGAGGTGGTGCAGTATTTCTGTCATTTCTTGCCAGTTTCTTTTTCTTCCAGGCACTAAAAAATCTCTTTCTCTGGAGTGGCTTTAACTACCCCTGTTTGTTTCCCAAGGTCTCTGTGATCTGTACTTTCTTGTCCCTTTTAAATTGTGTGCAGGACAGTGTGTGTGGTAACATTTTCTTTCGCGGACTAAAGAATAACACATTACAGGGTGAAATACTTTACAAGGAGAAGGTTGTGTTTAGTGTGTGTACAGTGTGTTTAGTGTATGTACAGTGTGTTTAGTGTATGTACAGTGTGTTTAGTGTATGTACAGTGTGTTTAGTGTATGTACAGTGTGTTTAGTGTGTGTACAGTGTGTTTAGTGTATGTACAGTGTGTTTAGTGTGTGTACAGTGTGTTTAGTGTGTGTGTGTACAGTGTGTTTAGTGTGTGTACAGTGTGTTTAGTGTGTGTGTGTACAGTGTGTTTAGTGTATGAACAGTGTGTTTAGTGTATGTACACTGTGTTTAGTGTGTGTACAGTGTTTACTGTGTGTACAGTGTGTTTAGTGTGTGTACATTGTTTAGTGTATATACAGTGTGTTTAGTGCATGTACAGTGTGTTCAGTGTATGTACAGTGTGTTTAGTGTATGTACAGTGTGTGTACAGTGTGTTTAGTGTGTGTGTACAGTGTGTTTAGTGTGTGTACGGTGTGTTTAATGCGCGTACAGTGTGTTTAGTGTATGTACAGTGTGTGTGGTGTGTGTACAGTGTGTGTAATGTGCGTACAGTGTTTAATGTGTGTACAGTGTGTTTGGGTGTGTTTATTATTTATTGTTAGTGACTAGTGTGATTGATGTGCTAAGTATACGTTGAGTGTTTAGTGTGTTTAGTTTGTTTAGGGTGTGTTGGAGTGGTGTTAGGTGTGTTTAATGTGTGTTAGGTATGTTTAATGTGTTTTGTGAAGGGTATGTTTGTGTGTGTGTGTGTGATGTGTTTATTGTGTTTAGTATGTGATGGGTGGTTTTATATGTTGGGTGTGTTTAGTGAATGTTGGGTGTGTTTAGTGTGTGTTGGGTGTGTTGTACATAACATGGTATAAAATATATGCTGAGTCATCAGTTGTACATAACATGGTATAAAATATATGCTGAGTCACCAGTTGTACATAACATGGTATAAAATATATGCTGAGTCACCAGTTGTACATGGTATAAAAGGTGAACCAGAATAATAATAATCATAGAGTGCTGTACAAGTGAGGCTTTGCTTCTCTCATCCACATATACTGTAACATGTTTTCTGGCACCCTCAGCTCACCGCTTCATCTGCAAGAATTGATATCCATTGTGGAGATAGCTTGTTCCCTTCTGAGGGCTGAGCCATGAAGTCATGGGTTGTGTTCCTGACATATTGCGTGATGGGTAGGCGTTCATTCTCTCGTCTGGTACACATCCCTCCAACATTGCTGCCACAACAGTCTGTGATGGTGGTACACACCTTCCACGTTTTGGCTTTTGTGAAATATTTTCTTCTTTTCATTGAGTAACGTCGCCTCTTCTTCGTAGAGAAAAACCCGGCTTTCCAGAGATGTCGGCTTTGGCTGGTTGTGAATAAATACAGATTAGTGTAAAAAAAATGATGGAACAAATTTTTATTCCACCTTTAGCAATTGACCTACAGTGGAGTTTCAATACTGTGATTCTTCCCGATATAAAAAAAAGAATCAAGGATGACTTCAAGAAAGATTGAAATCTCCCTGGCTAAATGTTTTCAATCTCTAGGGAAATCTGGTATTACTTGTTTATGTCCCTGACTTATTTGTTGTTACCGGTACTTCATTACTTGTTCTGTCCTCTTCGCCTGAGTTTTTTCTTTTCGAAATATTTCTAGGCACATCACATGGTATTTAGGTTCATTAACGACGAGTGTGGTCAGGAATTTATTTTGCAAGAGTATCGCATCGTTGATGAATTCTTAATTAACGACATTTTTCTGCAGCTGGCGTAGGGGCAGCTGGGTACCAGTCACTTGTCCACAGACCAGGCAGCTGAAGTGTGGGGTCAACGTCTGGTCGCTGGCTCCAGCAAGGTCCAACTTGGGATGCTGGAGATGTGGTTGCTTTCACCAGCCTGTTCTGGAACCTTCCGCAGCAGTTTCAGTGGCATTTATCTTGCCTCTCTCATAGTTTGTCAGCAGTCAAAGTGGATTGAAGCTCAACTGACAAGTTGCTGGCAGCATGGTAGATCAGAAGGGCAACAACAAGTGAAGCAGGTGCTTGAACTCTGTCTCCTTGTTCACAACAGCAAGACTAATCCATCACAACAACGGGACTAATCCATCACAACAACGGGACTAATCCACACAACAACGGGACTAATCCAGCACAACAACGGGACTAATCCACACACAACGGGACTAATCCACAACACAACGAGACTAATCCACCACAACAACGAGACTAATCCACCACAACAACGGGACTAATCCATCACAACAACGGGACTAATCCAGCACAACGGGACTAATCCAGCACAACAACGGGACTAATCCATCACAACAACGAGACTAATCCATCACACAACGGGACTAATCCATCAGAACAACGAGACTAATCCATCACAACAACGGGACTAATCCACCACAACAACGGGACTAATCCACCACAACAACGGGACTAATCCATTACAACAGCGAGACTAATCCATCACAGCAACGAGACTAATCCATCAGAACAACGAGACTAATCCATCAGAACAACGAGACAATCCATCACAACAACGACTAATCCATCACAAACAACGAGACTAATCCATCACAACAACGAGACTAATCCATCAGAACAACGAGACTAATCCATCACAACAACGAAACTAATCCATCACAACAACGAGACTAATCCATCACAACAACGAGACTATATCCGAATCCAAACAACGAGACTAATCCATCACAACAACGAGACTAATCCATACAACAACGAGACTAATCACTCACAACAACGAGACTAATCCACACAACAACGAGACTAATCCATCACAACGAGACTAATCCATCACAACAACGGGACTAATCCACCACAACAACGAGACTAATCCACCACAACAACGAGACTAATCCACCACAACAACGGGACTAATCCTACAACAACGAGACTAATCCACTACAGCAACGAGACTAATCCACTACAACAACGAGAGTAATCCACCACAACGAGACTAATCCGTCACAACGGAACTAATCCATCACAACGAGACTAATCCATCACAACGAGAGTAATCCACCACAACAACGAGACTAATCCATCACAACGGAACTAATCCATCACAACAACGAGACTAATCCATCACAACAACGAGAGTAATCCATCACAACAACGAGAGTAATCCATCACAACAACGAGACTAATCCACCACAACGAGAGTAATCCATCACAACGAGACTAATCCACCACAACAACGAGAGTAATCCATCACAACGAGATTAATCCACCACAACAACGAGAGTAATCCACAACAACGAGAGTAAACCACCACAACGAGAGTAATCCACCACAACGAGATTAATCCACTACAACAACGAGACTAATCCACCCCAACAACGAGACTAATCCACCCCAACAACGAGACTAATCCACCAAAACGAGACTAATCCACCACAACAACGAGAGTAATCCACAACGAGAGTAATCCACCACAACAACGAAAGTAATCCATCACAACGAGACTAATCCATCACAACGAGAGTAATTCATCACAACAACGAGACTAATCCACCACAACGAGAGTAATCCATCACAACGAGACTAATCCATCACAACGAGAGTAATCCACAACGAGAGTAATCCACCACAACAACGAGAGTAATCCATCACAACAACAAGACTAATCCATCACAACGAGAGTAATCCATCACAACGAGAGTAATCCACCACAACAACGAGAGTAATCCACCACAACAACGAGAGTAATCCATCACAACAACGAGAGTAATCCATCACAAGAACGAGAGTAATCCATCACAACGAGAGTAATCCATCACAACAACGGGAGTAATCCATCACAACAACGAGATTAATCCACCACAACAACGAGAGTAATGCACCACAACGAGAGTAGTGCACAACAACGAGAGTAATCCACCACAACAACGAGAGTAATCCACCACAACAACGAGAGTAATCCACCACCACAACGAGAGTAATCCATCACAACGAGAGTAATCCACCACCACAACGAGAGTAATCCATCACAACGAGAGTAATCCACCACAACAACGAGAGTAATGCACCACAACAACGAGAGTAATGCACCACAACAACGAGAGTAATCCACCACAACAACGAGAGTAATCCACCACAACAACGAGAGTAATGCACCACAACAACGAGAGTAATCCACCACAACAACGAGAGTAATCCACCACCACAACGAGAGTAATCCACCACACAACGAGAGTAATCCACCACAACAACGAGAGTAATCCACCACCACAACGAGAGTAATCCACCACAACAACGAGAGTAATCCACCACAACAACGAGAGTAATCCACCACCACAACGAGAGTAATCCACCACCACAACGAGAGTAATCCACCACCACAACGAGAGTAATCCACCACCACAACGAGAGTAATCCACCACAACGAGAGTAATCCACCACCACAACGAGAGTAATCCACCACCACAACGAGAGTAATCCACCACACAACGAGAGTAATCCACCACAACGAGAGTAATCCACCACAACGAGAGTAATCCACCAACAACGAGAGTAATCCACCACAACAACGAGAGTAATCCACCACAACAACGAGAGTAATCCACCACAACAACGAGAGTAATCCACCACAACAACGAGAGTAATCCACCACCACAACGAGAGTAATCCACCACCACAACGAGAGTAATCCACCACAACGAGAGTAATCCACCACAACAACGAGAGTAATCCACCACAACAACGAGGTAATCCACCACAACGAGAGTAATCCACCACAACCGAGAGTAATCCACCACAACAACGAGAGTAATCCACCACACAACGAGAGTAATCCACCACCACAACGAGAGTAATCCACCACAACAACGAGAGTAATCCACCACCACAACGAGAGTAATCCACCACCACAACGAGAGTAATCCACCACAACAACGAGAGTAATCCACCACAACAACGAGAGTAATCCACCACAACAACTGTGTCTGGGAAAGACATTTAAAATAATTTAAAATCAACAAAAAAGTTAATAAAGAAAACGTGCGGTACTACACTTATCTAGAAGCTATGAAACTTGAAACCATTTAGCAAGGCAAGTTTCCATTGGTCCGTGGTCTCACGGACCGCTGTGGGTCCGTGGTCTCACGGACCACTGTGGGTCAGTTTCCAAAGGCGGAATAAAAACCTTTCTCATAATGTTTTTATACTAATCTGTAATTATTGAAAACCACTTACTGATGAGCGGTCAGTGCCATCATTATAAGGTTCCTTTCCAAGGTGCTACGGTGTCCCGTAGCTCGATTGCTAGCGCACTCACCTCACACACTCACGTCCGTAGTTCGATCTCCGGTACGGGTAGAAACATTAGGACGTGTTTCCTTAAGACACCTGCTGTCTGTGTTCACCTATCTGTAAAATAGGTACGTGGGTGTTAGTCGACTGGTTTGGGTCACATCCTGGGAACAAAAGTGACCTAATTTACCCGAAATGCTCTGGATAACAAGCTTTCTATATAGTAGTATGTCAATGATGTCAGCTATGGTCTATACAACTTGTAAATGTACTTGTAGAATAAAGATTATTATTATTTTTATTGAACGCCATAAATGAGGTCAGTATCAAGATGGCTGCCCTACACCAGAAAATGGTGGACACATTATTTATTCCTTTCTCAGTTAGACTTAGCCATAGATGTTTTAATCACGAAAATGGAACATGAAACAAAAAAAAATATGTGGAGCAACAGGTCGCCAGCAGCAACACCCTGATTGAACCTGCAGACACCAGATAAACCTGGCCCAGGGCAGGGCTGTGGGAGCAGGGTAACACACTCTAAACCCATCAAAGGTATATCAAAGACATGTGAACCTCTAGGGAGATGGAGGAGCCTTTCAGTGGAGCTCCAATTCTGCAACTCTTCTAGAGCAGTTTTGAGAGTTCACAAGGAACAACATAAACACTTAGTTAAACTTTTACAAGCGTGGTAAACCACATGTAGAGAATCACATTGTGGGCGTGGAAGGCGGAAGAGGAGTGTGGGAGTTGGCGGGTTGGAGGTGTAAGGTAGTGGGTGGAAGTGTGGGTAAGTTGGCGGGGTGTGGGTAGAGGTTTGAGGAGGGTGGGGCGGGTGGCACCAGATATACATGGTTCAGATTCTGGAGGTGACAGTTATAGCACCACTCAAGCCTCTCCCACAACTCTGTCTCACCCACAGCAGTGCCCTCACACCCCACACCTCTCCCAGATGGTTCCTCCACCATCTCTCCCAGCTGGTTCCTCCACTTCTCCCAGCTGGTCTCCCCCTCTTCACTAAACTTTCACTTTCTTTTCCAGTGCCCCATCAAGCTGGTGTGTGTTTCAAGTTTCACGTGTGTCCTTCCCTCGTTCTTCCACCTTCCCTCTCTTGACCATCCTCTCTCTAGGCAACAGTATCTTGTAGTTCGTGACTAAGTCTCCTCTAGATCATTCCTCTCTCACTGACGTGAATTTGTGCACTATCTTGTTTTGCAATTAATTCTTAGATAATCCAATGCATCTTGCTTGAATAGGAGCTTTCTTCAAGGTAGTTTCTCTCTCTCCTCTCTCTCTCTCTCTCTCCTCTCCTCTCTCTCTCTCTCTCTCTCTCTCTCTCTCTCTCTCTCTCTTTCACCCTCTCCCTCTCCCTCCTCAATTCTTTCCTTCCTGCTGCCTTAACACCGGCTTCTCTCCCCTCTTACACACCAGTTTAACTTTGCTCAATTCTGCAGCCCTTTGTTTTATGTTCCTCTTGCTTGTTTTATGTTCCTCTTGCTTGTTTTATGTTGCTCTTGCTGTGTGTTCCTCTTCCTTGCTTTATGTTCCTCTTGCTTGTTTTATGTTCCTCTTGCTTGTTTTATGTTCCTCTTGCTTGTTTTATGTTCCTCTTGCTTGTTTTATGTTCCTCTTGCTTGTTTTATGTTCCTCTTGCTTGATGTATGTTCCTCTTGCTGTGTGTTTCTCTTCCTTGCTTTATGTTCCTCTTGCTTGTTTTATGTTCCTATTGCTGTATGTTCTCCACTGTATGATTGACACAGTCTGGTGAAGGGTATGATTGACACAGTCTGGTGAAGGTTATGATTGACACAGTCTGGTGAAGGGTATGATTGACACAGTCTGGTGAAGGGTATGATTGACACAGTCTGGTGAAGGTTATGATTAACACAGTCTGGTGAAGGGTATGATTGACACAGTCTGGTGAAGGTTATGATTGACACAGTCTGGTGAAGGGTATGATTGACACAGTCTGGTGAAGGGTATGATTGACACAGTCTGGTGAAGGTTATGATTGACACAGTCTGGTGAAGGGTATGATTGACACAGTCTGGTGAAGGTTATGATTGACACAGTCTGGTGAAGGGTATGATTGACACAGTCTGGTGAAGGGTATGATTGACACAGTCTGGTGAAGGGTATGATTGACACAGTCTGGTGAAGGGTATGATTGACACAGTCTGGTGAAGGTTATGATTGACACAGTCTGGTGAAGGTTATGATTGACACAGTCTGGTGAAGGGTATGATTGACACAGTCTGGTGAAGGTTATGATTGACACAGTCTGGTGAAGGGTATGATTGACACAGTCTGGTGAAGGTTATGATTGACACAGTCTGGTGAAGGTTATGATTGACACAGTCTGGTGAAGGGTATGATTGGCACAGTCTGGTGAAGGTTATGATTGACACAGTCTGGTGAAGGGTATGATTGACACAGTCTGGTGAAGGGTATGATTGAGACAGTCTGGTGAAGGGTATGATTGAGACAGTCTGGTGAAGGGTATGATTAACACAGTTTGGTGAAGGGTATGATTGAGACAGTCTGGTGAAGGGTATGATTGAGACAGTCTGGTGAAGGGGTATGGAGACATATTGGGCAGTCCATTCTGGGTCTGTAATCGTAAAACGTGTTAAGAACCCCTGTGCTAGAGTGAGAGATGCTGGTAGTGTAAAATAAACCCAGTGAAAAGTAAGGGTGCAGTAGGCACAATAAGAGAACACTGTGTCAACATCCCTGGTATCAGGCTATTCCACCTGCTACCAACAGATATCAGAAACATTGTAGGAACAGGTGTATAAATAACAAAATAAGGCTTTGTAAATGGTCCAAGTCGGACCGAAACGTCGTCGTAAGCTTCTCTCTTCTGTGTCCGGGTTATTTGTGTACAGGTGTAGAAGTTCTTCAAGAAGAAAGTTGATCAGCACCCCCGCCATGTCCCGGATCAACCAAGTTGTGATGGCTGCGTTGCTAACGGGCCGCCAGCAGCAAAAACCTAGTTGCGAGAGTAGAAAACTCCGCAGAACTGGTTACAGGTGTAAGAGTATAGTGTGGATAGATTACGCAGGTTGAAGGTTAGAATCCTCTCCCTGGTAGGTCACCGCCGCCTGCTACCGGCAGGTCATCACAGCCAGATACCAGCAGGCTATCACAGCCTACTGAAACAGCCAAATTCACAACATTCTCAGTGAAAAATATTGAGAGTGGCCAGAGCGTGGTGCCAGGAGCCCTTTATGATGTGAAAAGTTGGTTCAGTTGCTATCACATAGTGATGTGAAGTGCATGTTGTATATGTGTGTGGGGGTTGGCTGTACTATGTGATGTGTGAAAGTCGCTGTGTTATGTAGGGGTCAATTTGTTATGTGATGTGTGATGTATAATGTGTGGTGGTGTGTTGTGTGTGATGTGATGTGCTATGTGTTGATTTGTGGGGGGTCGCTAGGCTATATGATGTGCTCGCTTATTTGTACCTATCTGTTTAGCCTAGTGGGTCCTGTCGTATCTGCCCTTAAAACCATGCATGGACGCTACTTTCACCACCTCCTCACCAAGATCATTCCACTTCCCGATCACTCTGACACGAAAAAATACTTCCTAACATCCTTGTGGCTCATGTGTGACATTAACTTCCAGTGGTGTCCTCGAGTTCCTGTTTCTCGCCTCGCAGACAGCCTGTTCCTCTCTACCGTATCATTTTCCCTGAATATTTTGTATGCTGTTATCATGTCCTCCCTGGTTCTTCTGTTCTCCATTGTTGTTTGGTCTAGTTCCGTTAGTCTTTTCTTGTAACTCGTGCTCCTTTGCTCAGGAACAAGCCTGTTGCATACTTTGTACTTTCTCCAGTTTCTTAACACGCTTGTTCAAGTGTGGGTTCTATTCTGGTGGTGCGTACTCCAAGATGGGCCTGACATATTTTGTATAAAGGAGATTAAAGCCACTCTTAGAGTTGCCAGACGAGTATTCACAGCAGAGGCTTTTCTGCTGATGTGAGCCTCTGGCATTGTTATGGGTATTATGTTTACCCCTAGGTCTTCCTCTTTGAGTGGGGTCTGCAGCCTCTGCCCCCCTTCCTAGTATATACCCTGTTTCCTGTCTTTCTGTTTCTTTCCCAATCTTCATGACCGTGTATTTACTGGGGTTCAGTTCAAGTAATCACTTATTTGACCACTCTTGCAGTTTGTACAAATCCCTTTGGTGAGTTTTATTGTCCTCATTTTTTCTGATTTGTTTTACATCATCAGCAAAAGAAATATATTTGAATAAATCCCAAAAACATTGCTGCTTCTAATAAGGATCCTTTCGGAACCCCGCTAATTATTCTTCCCCATTCTGGCGTTTCTTTCCTTATAATCACTCTTTACTTCCTTTACTTGAGATACTTTTTAATCTACTGGAGTACTTTCTTTGTTATTTCCTCCTGTATCTTAAGTTTTTTCATCCAGTGTTGTTAATGCTGACAACATTAACAACACTGCTGCTGTTGACAGCATTAACAACACACAGTTGCTGCCTGCTGCTACTGCTAACAGCATTAAGAGCTCACTGTTGCTGCCTGCTGCTACTACTAACAGCATTAACAACACACTGTGGCTGCCTACTGCTGATGCTGACGGCATTAACACGCTGTGGCTGCCTGCTGCTGATGCTTACAGCATTGACAACACGCTGTTGCTGCCTGCTGCTACTGCTGACAGCATTAACAACACACTGTTGCTGCCTACTGCTACTGCTGACATCATCAGCAAGGTCTAATATTGAATTTTATGATAGTGTTAGCGAGTCTTTGTGTGTGCTATATACTGGTGGCTAGTCTGGGTAGTGACTAGCCAGGGTGGTAGCTAGTCTAGGTAGTGGCTAGCCTTGATAGTAGCTAACCTTAGTGATGGTTAGCCTTGGTAGTGGCTAGTCTTGGTTTTGCCTAGCCATAGAGTACAAGTGGGGTACCACAGTACTACTACTGCAGTTGACAGCAGAGGGTGATATTCCTAGTAGCTTGTGACACTCTGCAAGTATATAGCGATGTATATGGGAAGAAATGAAGGTTTTTGTAGTAGCAGTGATGCTCAAAAGTCTTGAAGCTCCACATGCCAAGGACTATACAGTAGGTCATGCGATGTTGGTGATAATGTTGGTAGAATTACCAACGGTATGTCATGTACAAGGACACACTTGCAACTAATTTAACATTTTGTTGTGACAACAACAAAAGTTCACATTAGTTGCACATGTGTCCTTTTATCAAACAGGTAATGTGATGTCTGGAGAGACAGGGGTAATAGTGCTAGAAATATATACTCCACTAAATAGGAGGACAAAGACACAGAGTAGTTATCCAGTTACCGGAAACTGGCTGAGAGAGCAGGAAGAAGAAGAAGCAAACTTAACTCCTAATGCTAGGAGGTGTCCACCTTTGACTGTGAGACCTGGGACTCCCATGGGGGACCACGAACATGGAGAGAGACTTGAGGAAGTATCATTGAAGAATTTTTTTGCTTAGGTAACGTTTGAAGGAAACACAAGAGTGAGAGTAGATGAGTCAGTAGGACCGTAAAGCCTAAGACCGGAAAGCTTGAGACCGGAGACTGTAAACCTTGATACCAGAAAGACTAAAGCTTAAGAAGGCTGGAGACTGTAAAGCTTAAGAAGGCCAGAGAGTGTAAAGCTTAAGAAGACCTGAAATTGAGCATGGATTTATAGAATAGAGCTTGCAAATCTAATTCAAGGAACAAGAGCTTGGAGGTAAGCATGATGCCGAGCACATAGCCAGCAGCACACAGCAACCTAGCAACTCCTCCACTGAATGCTTGTTTGGCTAATCAAAGACTGGCTTAAAGGAACCTCAACAAAGAGTCATTCACGGCCCTATATACGACATATGTCAGGCCCATCTAGGAGTTTGAAGCACCAGCATGGAACCCTCACCAGACCAGTTATGTTAAGGGACTGGAGAAAGTGCACAGATATTCAACAAGACTAGTCTCAGTGGATAGAAGAATACTAATGGACTTGATAGGATGGACAGGCATTGATTGTTTGAGAGGCGGGCCTCTTCAAAGGGGGGCTCCTTGGCGTGGTGAAGAGGCTCTTGGTCTGAGGAATTAGACCTGTTGGTCTCCTTCCTCAGACCGAAACCTAATTACCCCCCAATCCCCCTTCCCTATCCCATCCTCCCCATCCTCTCCTTTTTCCTTTCCTCCCCATCCTCTCCTTTTTTCCTTTCCTCCTCCTCCTCCCCACCCCTCCCTTTTGACCCTTGGGATTTTTCCCACAGGCTGCTAGTTCTTAGGTAGGGAAAGGGTACCAGGGTCCATCCCATTCCGTTGAGGTTCTTGGCGGTGGCGTAGTTTGCCGTGGAATCTGGATCGCCTGGGGATGTCCCGATCCCTCTCCGGTATCCCGGAGGGTGGCTTTGAATGTCTTTCAGGTGACTGGTGTCTCTGGAAGCCACCTTTCAGATTCCAGGGGTGATGGCCGAAGGAGGTATGCTTTATGGCAGATATCCGGCCGCCCTGTCTTTTGTCCACTGAGGTAGCTCGGCAGATGTGAGGTTGCTATCCCGGATTGCTGGTTTACTGGCATGAAGTGTAGGGTATGGCACGGGTTCCATGCTGCATCTGCGCTCCTTGCGGTGCTGAGGTCCTCTTGGGCACGGAGGGAGATTTCTGGCCCTTTCATTCCTCCTTGGAACTATCCCTCCCTGGTTCCCCTTTTTTTTATTCTTTTTTATTTTTTTTATTTTTTTTTCTTAAAAACAAAAAGAAAGAAGTAATCTAACCATGGAGTAACCGATCCATGACCCTGCTACCCCCAGGCCCCTTATTGTTACCGCACCCCGTTCTGACCTCGCCTCATCTTTTGGCCACTCTTCGGACACTCCTAAGGTCCCTGTACCTCTTGCTGGTGCTGTTTCGTCACCCGCTTCAGGTGCCGGAGCTTCGACTGACTCCTTTGATTTGTCTGACCTCCGCTCTCCTTTGACTATGCTTCCGGTCTCTCCCTCTATGGTGCAGCGATTTTCGAATCGCCAACCCGTCCCACGTCGGACCAACTCTGGTCCCACTTCTAAACGCCAGCGACAGTCTCCTGATGATGTTACTTCATTATCTTCCCATTCTACTCGGAAAAGACTGACACGTCATGCACTCCCTCTCTCCCTCTCCACACTCAGTTTCGGATCACACAATGGACTAAATTCTTTACTTTAAGACCGACTTCTTCTACTGCCTATCTTTCCAACCATAGTATTGGCAAAGCGCTCCTACGCCACATTGGTAGAGATATTTTCTTTCATGCTCTTAAGAGTGGTATGTGAATCATCACAGTCCAGAATTCTACCCAAGCTCATAATCTTTCTCTTCTTTTTCATATCGATACTATTCCTATCACTATCGAAAAACATCATTCCCTCAATTCTTGTAGTGGTACTGTTATTCTGCCCCATACCATAGTCCAACAGAATTTCCAGACATGTGGCAATGACATTCTCGAACAGCTGGAACTCCAAGATCTCCCAATTCTCAAAGTAGACACTTATGTTCTTCCTGCCCGCCGGCAAAGACGATACCCTTGCAATGTGTCTCGTTTAACTTTTAACAGCCATGAACTCCCATCCTCTGTTTATGTAGCAGGACATCGGTTACAAGTTCAGAAGGTGATCCCTACACCACAACAGTGTAGGAATTGCTGACAATTTAGCCACCCAGCAAAATATTGCAGATCTATAGCCAAATGCCCAGTCTGTGGTGCCGATGACCATTCTAATACGTCTTGCAGTCGACCTCCCTCTTGCCTTAATTGTCATGAGGCTCACCCTTCGTACTCTCGCCGTTGCCAGGTCTACTTAAATGAGCGGGAAATTCGTTACCTCGAAGAGGCAGAAGGTCTCCCTTATGCTATGGCAGTTTCTCATCTCCGCCTCCAAGGGAGACTACCCCGTGTTTCTTATTCTCGTGTTTCAAAACGTCCCCCCACTTCTGGGGTCCCATCTTCTGCAGCCTCCTCTGCAGTTGCTAGTCCCATAGTCACTCCTGTATCTAATTCTTTTGCTGTCCTGGGCCCAGACGTCCCTACTTCAACACCTCAGTCTGTTCGTCTTCTTCGTGTTATCCCTCACAAACCCCGGTATCGACAAAACCTCATACGACACCTCCCAATCGTCCCTCTACTTCTCAGAAGTCCAGAAAATCTCCTTTAACCCCTCCTTCCCTTCATCCACCTCCACCTTTTACCTTCCCGGTCTCTGTACCTGGGTCTTCCCCTTTCACTGGCTCTGTTACAAGTGTGGAGGTTCATCCTCCTCATACTGTGCCTTCCTTCCCTGTCCCCTCCCAAGTTTCTTCCTCTTCTGCCACCTCCCAGGTTTCTACCTCTTCTGTCCCCTCCCACACTTCTCCAGTTCCCTCCACCCTTTTGCCCCCCCTACCTTGGTACAGTCCATTACAGTTCCGATCTTCACTCAATCTTCTCCTCCTACCATCTCCGATATTGTCTCCCATACGACGTCTCTGAACTCCGAAACACTTGAAGCAATCTTTGAATATATTGCAGAGACCAAACCATCAATGGACACTGATCCACCCTCTGTTCTTTCTCTTTCCTCTTCTCCATCTGCACAACTCCTTTCTTCACAGTGCACCGTTCCTTCACTGCTTGAACGTTTTCTGCTGCCACTGCATGTGGACTTTTCTAACCCCTCTAGTCCGTAGGTACCCTTCCCTGCGACTTTCTAGTATCTTTATCGTTACCAATCATGGCCTATTTACAGTGGAATATTTGTGGCCTCAGGGGTAATCGGGGTGAGCTTCAGATGTTGCTTTCCCAATTTTCCCCTGTTGGTGTTTGCTTACAAGAACCAAAATTACACTCTGCTGTTATCTGTCCTATCTCAGGCTATAATTTATTGTATTCTTCGGATCCTTTTCCTGATGGGACCTTGAATGAAAGTGCCCTTCTTCTACGCACTGATATTCCATACCATCAGCTATTTGTTCGTACTTCGCTGCATTACACAGCAGCCCGTATCCACATACATAGATGGTATCTCTCTCCTTCTCGAGCATTATCTATTCCGGATATTGCCTTTCTTGTTTCGTCATTACCGCCATCACTTCTGTTACTTGGCGATTTTAATGCCCATCATTTCCTCTGGGGGAGTCTCACTGTGATTCCCGTGGCATTCAGCTAGAGGCTTTTCTTGCTTCCCACCCCCTCCATGTTTAAAATACAGGTACTCGCACCCATTTTGATCCTTGTACTCATACACTCTCTTGCATTGATCTCTCAGTCTGCTCTTCCTCTGCTGCACTAGACTTCACCTGGTCTGTTCTCCTGGATTTACATGACAGTGATCATTTTCCAATCATTCTTACTTCCCCTTCATATTCACCACCTCTTCGTAACCCATGCTGGCAATTTGATCAGGCAAATTGGGACCTTTACTCACAACTAACTGTTTTTAGTGAGGTTCCTTCTTCGTCCTCCATTGATGAGCTTTTACACCTCTTCTCGTCCTCAGTTTTAACCACAGCTTCTCATTCTATTCCCCAAGCCTCGGGCAGGCATTCTCAGAAATGCATGCCTTGGTGGTCTCCTGCTTGTGCTCGTGCAGTACGTTTGAAACGTGCTGCGTGGGGCAGGTACCGGTATAATAGAACTATGGAGAGACTTCTTGATTTTAAGCAGAAGCGTGCAATTGCTCGCCGTGTCATCCGTGATGCTAAACACACTTGCTGGTGAGATTATGTCTCCACCATCACTTCTGCTTCCTCTATGAGTGCAGTCTGGAAAAAAGTATGGAAACTGAGTGGTAAATATTCTCCTGACCTGGCTCCTGTTCTGCAGGTTGCCGGTGTTGATATAGCAAACCCTCTAGATGTTGCCATTGAAATTGGCAATCATCTGGTCCATATTTCTCTGGAGCTCCATCTCTGCCCCTCGTTTCTTTCCTCAAAGTCTGCCAGAGAGTTAGCACCCTTGGACTTTTCTTCTCTCAGAGAACAACAGTATAATGTGCCTTTTACACTTCAGGAACTGGAGACAACACTCTCAGCTTGCTGATCATCGACAGCTGGGCCCGATGACATTCATATTTGTATGTTACAACATTTACATCAGTCAGCCCTTGCAGTCCTCTTACGCCTTTTCAATCTTATTTGGTCACAAGGAGTTCTTCCACAGCTGTGGAAATCTGCCATTGTTCTCCCTTTCCGCAAACCGGGTACTACAGGACATGAAGCCTCCCACTATCGTCCCATCGCTCTTACCAGTGCAGTTTGCAAAGTGATGGAACATCTGGTAAATAGATGTTTAATGTGGTATTTAGAGACACACAACAGTCTCTCCACTCGTCAATATGACTTTCGTAAGGGCCGTTCTACCATAGACCCCTTACTACATTTGGATACATATGTTCGTAATGCCTTTGCGAATAACCACTCAGTTATTGCCATATTTTTTGACCTTGAGAAGGCATATGACACAACTTGGAGGTATAATATTTTGGCCCAAGCCCACTCCTTAGGCCTCCGAGGCAATCTACCATCTTTCCTTAAGAACTTTTTAACTGACAGACATTTCCGTGTTCGAATAAATAATGTGCTTTCCCCGGACTTTATCCAAGCTGAAGGTGTTCCTCAGGGATGTGTTCTAAGCACAACACTTTTTCTCCTTGCTATAAATGATTTGGCCTCTGTTCTTTCACCCAATATTTGGTCATCACTCTACGTAGATGACTTTGCTATTGCTTGTGCAGGCGCTGACTGTCACCTCATTACAGTTTCTCTCCAATTGGGCCCAATTGTTTCCAATTGGGCCACCATGCATGGGTTTAAATTTTCCCATACCAAAACTCACCAAATTACTTTCACTAGACGCCGGCTGAACCTTCTTAAGACCCTTGCTCATCTTTCATGGGGAGCTGATCGTTGAACTCTCCTTCGCCTACATTCAGCCCTCATTTTATCGAAACTCGATTATGGTGACCAGATCTATTCAGCGGCCTCTCCTGCTACTCTCTCTAGCCTTAACCCCATCCATCACCAAGGATTACGTTTATGCCTTGGTGCTTTTCGCTCTTCCCCTGTCGAGAGCCTCTATGCTGAAGCGAATGTTCCATCCTTGCTTGATCGCCGTGATGCCCATTGCCTTCGCTACTATGTGCGCTCTCACAATCTCCACAATCCTTCCATTTTCAGTGTGTTCAACTGATATAAGTAGACATTCTTTATTTGTTTGCCACCCCTGTTTGCTCTGTCCCTTCTCCTACATTCGCTCTTGTCTTCCCTTCAGTTACCGCCTTTACATGTTCATGTAGCATCTCACTTTTCCCTACCCCCCTGGGAAGTTCCAGCTGTTCGGGTCTGTTCTTTCTCACTCCCTTGCTCGAAAGCCCAACTGCCTACGGTGGCTTCCTGCTCTCTTATTCTTGACCACTTCCACTCTCATGCCATCGCCTTGTACAAAGATGGCTCTAAATCTTCTGACGGCATTGGATTCGCAGCAGTGTTTCCAGACAGCATTGTGTGAGGGCATTTACTATCTTCGGCTAGCATTTTTACTGCTGAATTGTATGCCATTCTTGCAGCACTTATTCGTATCGCAGCTATTCCTGTGTCATCATTTGTGGTTGTCTCAGACTCCCTCAGTGCTCTACAGGCTATACGGAAATTTGATACACCTCAACCCCTAGTTCTCCGTATCCAACTTTGGCTACACCGTATCTCTACCAAGCATAAAGATATTGTTTTTTGTTGGGTCCCTGGTCATGTTGACATACAGGGCAATGAACAGGCAGACACTGCTGCATGGTCAGCAGTACATGACCTACCAATTTCATATAGAGGTGTTCCATTTCCAGGACTATTTTGCTGTAATAGCTACCCACCTTCACACCCGTTGGCAACAACGTTGGTCTGCTTTGCTCAATAACAAACTTTGTTCTATTAAACCGAGTATAGGTTACTGGCCGTCTTCTTGTCACCAGTGTCTGAGGTTGGGAGACTACTCTCTCCCGCCTTCGCATTGGCCATACTCGTCTTACTCATGGACATCTCATGGAGAGGCGCCCTGCTCCTCTCTGTGAGCATTGTCAGGTTCCATTATCGGTCAACCACATTCTGTTAGACTGCCCAATTTATTCAACGAGCGTGCAGAATTTACCTCCAACGTCGTCTCCGCTCTATTACTATCTCTTTACCTTCCCTTCTCGCTGATGGACCCACCTTTCATCCTGACTCTCTCATTGACTTTTTGACAACAACTGACTTACTCCACAAACTCTGATGATACCTTCAGCCCTTTCTACCTCAATCTCTTGCTACCCTCTACCCCCGCACTATCCCCTGCCCAGCTGTTTTCTGTAACGTACTAATCATCCCTCCCCCCTTCTGCCGCCCGATACTCTCGCTTCCTTCCCTACCCTGCAGCGCTGTATAGCCTTTGTGGCTTAGCGCTTCTTTTTGGTTATAATAATAATCGAGAGGAAATTTAAGATACAAATATGTTACAGGATTGTTAGGAAGATGAATGACTTGGTCGAATAGGTATGACAGGGCCTACGAATCTAAGAGGAAGGAAACGCAGCATGTGGCAAATTAAGAGGCAGGGCCAGAAGTTGAGACTCGACCCCTGGCACCACAAATAGGCGAGTACAAATAGGGAGGGTGTAGAGGGTGGGTAACAAGACTGTGGGTGAAGCAGTTAATGAAGCAGAAGGAAGACATAAAGGGAGAGTGGGTGGCCTTGTGGCGTGTTGAACCTTCCCCCACCCCTTCCCTAACTTCCTAACCCTTACCTGTACCCCTCTCCTAACTTCCCTAGTTCCCTTTACCCCTCCCCTCCTCCACGGTGATATGACAAGGTGATGTACTGTGAGACATGCTTGCCGCTTGCTACTAAAGCAGTGCCTGCTGCAAGCCAGCCAACTCGCAGCTTAAACAGAAAATCTTACTTCTAGCTACTAGTCTGAGAATTTGGTAGAACAATACGTGTAAAGTGCGTCTTGCTTTACTGGATAAACACATCTTGTACACCCACACGTAGTCTGTAGGAGATACAATTATTGGGCACAACGTCTAAGTTCTGTAATACAGAAACAGTAAAGATACATAGGCATCAGTGTGTTCAACTTTCTTACACTCGACCCCAAGTAAACAGAGTGCAAGTGTGTGTGTGTGTGTGTGTGTGTGTGTAGACCAGTTGGTTAAAGACTGTTCACATATACCAGCAAATCAAATCAGAAATAATTCAGTCTATCCCAGACCATAGTTTAGTCTAACTAGAAAAGACAGAGGCCACACCACACTAGGCAGAAATAGAATCTAGTATACCAGATATAAGTCAAACTAACAAAAGCTTGGGTGAAGTCATTTCCAAGATTTCACGTGTCCACAACAGTCATGTGGTCCTACACCGGATCAGTCGCAATTAATCAGAGAAGTTTAATAACTTAGAAAGTGTATCAAAATGCTAGGCAATGTTTCAAAGTTAATGTGATTAAATATACATGGAAAGATGTTTTCTCTGAGTAATAAATGTTCGAGGTGGAAGGTCTTCACACAGTATAGTGTGGAGAATATATCAGTGTGAGCAAAGATATCTTGTAACCTCCCTGAACTACTGAGTATAATGATGCTCACCCAGTATCAGTAGAGTGGAGGGCGCTCACACTGAGTATCAGTAGTGGAGGGCACTCACACTGAGTATCAGTAGTGGAGGGCACTCACATTGAGTATCAGTAGTGGAGGACGCTCACACTGAGTATCAGTAGTGGAGGGCGCTCACACTGAGTATCAGTAGTGGAGGGCGCTCACACCGAGTATGAGTAGTGGAGGGCGCTCACACTGAGTATCAGTCGAGTGGAGGGCGCTTACACTGAGTATCAGTAGAGTGGAGGGTAATTCAGTATATTATGGCATCACTCACCAGACTTGTCTCTGAATAAACTTGCCTCCAGCTGACAAACAATGCTCTTCCTTCTATATAACAACAGTGTTTCCGCATGAATGGCAAGTAAAAATATTTGACAATTTTGCCTGGTGTTTTATTTTCTTCATCCATAACACTCTTGCGCACAAAGTTCTACAGTTGCTACCATTGTTATGCACAGTTTTCATTCTACCATTATTATTGACGGAGGAGTGTTTTTTGTTAATACTGCATAATGATAACATCAGTGCTCCCCCTGGCTTCCTCTGTTATTGCAGTGTACTTCATTTGTTGTAGTGATACATCACTGGACTGATTACGTTTCAGATCATCATTGTCGTGTGTACGCTTGTCTGTGTCATTCTTCTTTGTGGGTATTCTACGAGAACCAATCACCAACCTTAAATTCCTGTAAACCTACGCATGTAGCTCACAGCACCTGTAGGACAAGACTCAGATTTTATTACATATAGGTATATTGTGTCCAGACACAGATATTGTTGACACTGTGAGCAGCTTTCGGCTATTTTGAATGGCTGATTACTTGTAATCATTCAAATTACCCAGAAGTTACCACGGGGATGTAGCTGCTATTCTGGTTCCAATTCTCTAAAAATGAACCAAAGTGCTAATTCTTCATATTCCATAGAAGATAATGGAGGTGGTGTTGTTTCACGTGTCCTCACGATTGTCATTTCACGAGCGAGAGGAATGGATCCTATCAGTATAGGAAAGTAATGAGTTGAAATAGTGGTTACCTCCACCTCGCCTCATTACTCCGTACTGGGGGATATTACTCAGTTCCACCTAACTAGGTACTCACTAGGTATTGCCGCTTCAGTAATAAATTAAGGATAGGAAAAGTGAATACTGTCTTAAACATTTTATTAATAATTATTACAGTAGTTTACTTAGTTAACGAGACAGGAATCTGATGCTAGGATATCTGAGAGAATACCATACAAGATATCTGAGACAGAGACCTACAGTAAACTGAACATGCATAAATATTTACAGTATAAATCCGAGTCCAGGTTCACCAGTGCCTAATACAGAGTATAGTTTCCACAAGGAGTACACCAGAGTGAAGCTTCTCTAGGGAAGCTTCACATGTTCGCCTAGAAATAAGGCACTACTCTGCACAATACTTCTCCACCAAATCCTACCTGACTCCTCACTTCACCTTATAAGGCAACCCTATCTTTTCCCTAGTTCAGGTCTTCCCAAGGATACCCTACCATGTGTTCACTCGTAGGGCTGAGATTTCTATACCTAGGCAGACTATCATGAAAGTAGCACTTCCGATACTATTGTTACAATCAAGATATTGAAGACCTAGTCTCAAGATCTCACATGAGTGCGCTAGTGGTAAATACGTTTGGTAAAGTTGTGTGATCTTCCAGAACATAATGTTGGCTCCAGGATTATCTGTGATGATGGGTTCCTTACATATACTGACATACTTTAAAACATCATTTCCTATATTGAGTTTAAAATATCTTATGGGAAATTCTTCTGTCATGCCCAACAGCACATTACCTAGGTAAGATAGGGTATTAGTCTGGCAAGTGTGAAATAGGACACTTGTGTAGTGCTAAGATATTTATTGAGATGTTTTGATCTTGAGAGTTTCTTCAATACAATATAGAGATGCCAGTATAAGCAGGTTGTGATTATATATGGACGAGCGGGCCTCCAGCAGCAACAGCCTGGCTAACAAGGTAAGAATCGTACAAGCCTGACTCAGGGCCGGGCTGCAGGAGTAGGAAAACTCTCGAAACAGTCAAGAGCATATCAAAGATCAAAAGAGGGTGAGGTCTGACGCAGAGGGGCGGGGCCACTTATAATTGCAGTCTTGCTGAGGTAGAATGAATTTAGTCATAAGTTGCGAAGTAATGAAATGTGTTGAGCAGGAGGCTCGATCCTTTGTCATCACAGACTAGAATATAGGGTGGCTTGACCCAGTTATACCATCGGCACCCGACATAATTTAGCCCAGAGTATCGAAATAAGGAAACTGGCAATGTTGTGGGCGACATTGTTGTGTTGGTGGTTGTAACAATTACATTTTCCAGATCTCGCTGTTTAGAGCATCTCCAAGTGACTGATAGTAAGTGTGACCTCATTAAACTCCTTATAGTGGATTGTGAGAGTTATGGTGGATGACTCTGCTATTGCTCTGGATATAACTGTCACATCTGCTTTATTATTAAGTAAAACACAGGTGCAGCAATTAAGTATCTTTATTTCGAACGTTTCAGAAGAAAGATTCCTAACTGTTGCACATCTCTTACCAACTTGTCGGTACTGTAATTTGTAGACGGTTACCATACTGGTAATCAATTGGTATAGCCACGGTATTGTTACAGCCACGGTATTGTTACAGCCACGGTATTGTTACAGCCACGGTATTGTGACATATTCTAAAAGTAATATTTGTAGCTACAGTTATTGTGAGTGTAAAATAAATGTTTGTTTGCACAGGAGGGTGTGAGAGGTGTGCTGGAGGGCCTGGCGTCACGCTACGCGGATGAGTTCAGCACACACTACCAGGACGTGTTTGACCACCTTGACAACCTGCGCATGGAGGCCTGGACACAGCTCATCAACCGTGTTAAAAACCCTATAGTGACGGATGAGACAGTGGGGCGTCCTGTCTCCCCATCCCGCTCCCTCCAGCACCACCATCACCAGCCCCACCACCACAACGACGACGACCAGGGTGACGGGGCTGGGTCGTCACCCTCACAGCCCAGACAACACAGCTCCTCACAGACCTCGTCTCACTCGTCTTCCCCTGAACACCGCGTCTACGACGACCAGCCCATCTATGTTCCAGGCAGATATAACGTGAGTACTTCACCTTGCTGCTCTACGCTCGCTCAATTCCAATGCTGGTTTATGACTGAGTCAATATCTTCCACTGCTTGTATGTTACTGGGTCAGTGTCATCTACTACTAGTAGGTAACCGTGAATACCGCTAAGGACGACCAGTCTGGCCATGACTATTCTTTCCAGGTCCAACAGTATTCGTCTTCAATGATCACGTGTTTAGCGTCAGATAATAGTTATAAAATAATTTAATAATATTAAATCTACAAGATCCTCTGTTAAGATTTCTCTCCTCAATTATTCCTTCAGTAGTACCACTATATTATCTTTAGGTTTCACTCTTTCAGACATATCAAACTTAATTTCTTCCTATTGAAAATGATATGACTGCCGTCCGGGAGGTTGATTTAGTTTTTATTTATCCTGGTTGAGTGCTAAGAGCGACCTGTATTGCCAGGGAATTTGGAGCTCTCTGTTTGACCATAACTTATTTCATACCTCTTGGGTCAAGGTCTTCATTGACGGGTTCAGTAGAGGGTCTGGGTTTTATATTTGACATGACTGAAGACTGGTACTTCGCCTAGCTCCCAGTAGAGTCCAGTGTCCACTGGAGAACTCCATAATGTGGATTCAGGGCCTCTACATAAAATATAATGTCAAGTAAGGCGGGATATGAGTGTACTGCCTTTCTGCAGGAATTATTCGCCAAGAAACTGTTCTTTATTGACTGAAGATTCAGTGTTCACTTGTGTTTGATGGTCCCCTACTTGTAGATCCCTGTGTGCGTCCAGCATCGAGTCACCGGATGCCACATTCAACTGGCCTTCCAGATTTCGATACGTATTTTACAATCCTCTGGATGCCTCTGCCATCCCATACATTACGTAAGAGACAATAACAATTAACAAAAATTGGTTGGTAATAATCTCATGCTGAGATGGCTTTAAAAACACACCAATATCCGGTGTCGCCACGTATGTTACCTGTCACATAATGTAGCATGAAACTGCATGACATCACTGATGCCACTACTTGACTATATTTTCTGCAGCAAGTATATGATAATCATGACACTAGCAGACACCTTACTTTCTGTATACAAATATATATAATTTGAAATATATCAGTGAAAATAGGAAGAACCCGAATGTTTGTATGTGCTTACACGTCTTTGAAGATGTGTGTAGATATATGACATGTTTTTCGTATTTCCCCTGACCGTCTTCACTGGAATGAGTCACTCCAGTGAAGACGGTCCTGTGGGAACGTACTTGCTTGGACAGTTTTTATTTTTTTTTTTAATAAAGTTGCTTGGACATCCTCCTCTTTTCTGCAATTTTGTAAGCTTCTGATGTGTTGATTGCAACACGAAAGGCCAAGAGCTATCATTCTACTTCCCCAGTAGTTGTTTTCATATATATATATATGCATATATTTTTTCCAACAAGTCGGCCGTCTCCCACTGAGGCAGGGTGACCCAAAAAGAAAGAAAATCCCCAAAAAGAAAATACTTTCATCATTAAACACTTTCACCTCACTCACACATAATCACTGTTTTTGCAGAGGTGCCCAGAATAAAACAGTTTAGAAGCATATACGTATAAAGATACACAACATATCCCTCCAAACTGCCAGTATCTCAAACCCCTTCTTTAGAGTGCAGACATTGTACTTCCCATTTCCAGGACTCAAGTCCGGCTATATAAAATAACCGGTTTCCCTGAATCCCTTCACTAAATATTACCCTGCTCACACTCCAACAGATCGTCAGGTCCCAAAAACTATTCGTCTCCATTCACTCCTATCGAACACGCTCATGCACGCCTGCTGAAAGTCCAAGCCCCTCGCCCACAAAACCTCCTTTACCCCCTCCAACCCTTTCGAGGACGAATCCTACCTCGCCTTCCTTCCCCTACAGATTTATACGCTCTCCATGTCATTCTACTTTGATCCATTCTCTCAAAATGACCAAACCACCTCAACAACCCCTCTTCAGCCCTCTGACTAATACTTTTATTAACTCCACACCTTCTCCTATTTTCCACACTCCTGATTTTCTGCATAATATTTACACCACACGTTGAACATCAAAATGGTATACAATACCGACAGGTTGTTAGGTAAGACACATATGCAACAGTTAGGCAACTTATTCCGAAACGTTTTGCCTACACAGTAGGCTTTTTCAGTCGAATACAGAAAGTAGGCAGGAACAGTAGAGATGTGAAGACGATGTAATCAGTCCATCACCCTTGAAGTCGTAGAATTTGAGGGACTGACAACCTCAAATTCTACGACTTCAAGGGTGATGGACTGATTACATCGTCTTCACATCTCTACTGTTCCTGCCTACTTTCTGTATTCGACTGAAGAAGCCTACTGTGTAGGCGAAACGTTTCGGAATAAGTTGTCTAACTGTTGCATATGTGTCTTACCTAACACCACACTTTGCCCTTAGACAGGACATCTCCACTGCCTCCAACCGCCTCCTCGCTGCTGCATTCACAACCCAAGCTTCACACCCATATAAGAGTGTTGGTACTACTATACTTTCATACATTCCCTTCTTTGCCTCAATAGATAACGTTTTTTGCCTCCACATATACCTCAATGCACCACTCACCTTTTTTCCTTCAATTCTATGATTAACCTCATCCTTCATAAATCCATCCGCTGACACGTCAACTTCCAAATATCTGAAACATTCACTTCTTCCATACTCCTCCTCCCCAATTTGATAACCAATTTTTTCTTTAAATCATTTGATACCCTCATCACCTTACTCTTTTCTATGTTCACTTTCAACTTTCTACCTTTACACACACTCCCAAATTCGTCCACTAATCTCTGCACTTTTTCTTTAGAATCTCCCATAAGCACAGTATCATCAGCAAAACGTAACTGTGTCACTTCCCATTTTGTATTTGATTCCCCATAATTTAATCCCACCCCTCTCCCGAGCACCCTAGCATTTACTTCTTTTACAATCCCATCTATAAATATATTAAACAACCATGGTGACATTACAGATCCCTGTCTAAGACCTACTTTTACCGGGAAGTAGTCTCCCTCTCTCCTACACATCCTAACCTGAGCCTCACTATCCTCATAAAAACTCTTTACAGCATTTTGTAACTTACCACCTGTTCCATATACTTGCAACATCTGCCACATTGCTCCCCTATTCACTCTATCATATGCATTTTCTAAATCCATAAATGCAATAAAAACTTCCCTACCTTTATCCAAATACTGTTCACATATAAGCTTCAATGTAAACACTTGATCTACACATCCCCTACCCACTCTAAAACCTCCTTGCTCATCCGCAATCCTACATTCTGTCTTACCTCTAATTCTTTCAATAATAACCCTACCATACACTTTTCCTGGTATACTCAGTAAACTTATTCCTCTATAATTTTTACAATCTCTTTTGTCCCCCTTCCTGTTATATAAAGGGACTATACACGCTCTCCGCCAATCCCTAGGTACCTTCCCCTCTTTCATACATTTATTAAACAAAAATACCAACCACTCCAACACTATGTCTCCCCCTGCTTTTAACATTTCTGTCATGATCCCTTCAGTTCCAGCTGCTTTACCCCCTTCTTACGTAATGTCTCACGCACCTTCCCCACACTCACATCCTGTTCTTCACTCCTGAAAGATGGTATACCTCCCTGGCCAGTGCATGAAATTACCGTCTCCCTTTCTTCGTCAACATTTAAAAGTTCCTCAAAGTATTCTCGCCATCTAGCCAATACCCCCATCTCCCCATCTACTAACTCCACTACACTGTTTTTAACTGACAAATCCATAGGCTTTCTTAACTTGTTTAAGTCACTCCCAATTTTTTTTCTTATTTTCATTACAGTTTCTTGACAGTGCCTCTCCCACTTTATCATCCGCTCTTCTTTTGCACTCTCTCACCACTCTCTTCACCTTTCTTTTACTCTCCATATCCTCTACTCTTCTTATAACACTTCTGTTTTGTAAATACCTCTCATAAGCTACCTTTTTCTCTTTTATCACACCCTTTACTTCATCATTCCACCAATCACTCCTCTTTCCTCCTGCACCCACCCTCCTATAACCACAAACTTCTGCCCCACATTCTAATACTGCATTTTTGAAACTATTCCAATCCTCTTCGACCCCCTCCCCACTACTCATACTTGCACCAGCCCATCTTTCTGCCAATAGTTGCTTATATTTCACCCAGGGAGAACCTTGAGTTTTCCCTGAGGTACATTTATTGTCTGCTCTGAGGATGAGGGTCCCCAGTAAAGTTCTATGCAAACAATCGCAGACAGGCGATCTTAACTATGCAAGACAAGCCACGGGAGGTGGGAATCTTTAGCTCAAGTACTTTCACACTTCTCAGTGCATCATCAGGAGCTGTGCATTGTTGCAAGAGAGCAACCAAAGTAAGGAGTGAGGTCTCAGAGTAGCGTAGTGCAGATGTGTCGCTGTCCACAGTTACCCTTTGACTGTGGTTAGTGGTCGGTAGGGTGGGGTTGGCACCGACCACTAACCAAAGTATAAGGGTAACCGTGGACGGTGACACATCCGCACTACGCTACTCTGAGACCTCCTTGCTTTGGTTGCTCTCTTGTAACATTGCACAGGTCCTGATGATCCACTGAGAAGTGTGAAAGTAATTGACCTAACGATTTCCACCCCTCTTCCCCGTGGCTTGTCTTGCATATATATATATATATACATATATATATATATATATATATATATATATATATATATATATATATATATATATATATATATATATATATATATATATATATAATAATTTTATTGAACCCACGGAACAAGTGGTATTGATCAATAACAACACTGCACTGGCCAAGGAGTCGAACCCATGCTGTTTTGGCCCGAATCATTGTGAGAGAACGCATGACGCTTTAGACCACCAGAGGTCTAAAGCGTCATGCATTTTCTATCACTATGAGGCGGGCCAGAACAGCATGGGTTCGACTCCTTGGCTAGTGCAGTGTTGTTATTGATATACATATATATACAATAGAAAGACATAATGTGAAGAATTTAGAATTATATATAAAACGTGAGTTAATGAGTCCGTGAACCTTAAGGTTGAAGAGTAGCGTAGTCTTGATGACTGCTGTAGTGATCTGTTGAAGACACTAGCTGATGGTTTTTTAAGATCCTCATTACATTCTTTGAAGACCCCTGAAAACAGCCCATTAAGGCTGAGTGGCTTGTTTCACTTTAGTCTGTCTTGACTCGCTACATCGTAACAACAGGATTTCAAATAAATCATAGAACTGGTGGGGTTTGACCCCATGGTGAGCTTTAGGACTCGCTTGCTATCAGTTCAAACCCCACTTGTTCCGTGGCATAGGTTCAAACCCCACTTGCTCCGTGGCATAGGTTCAAACCCCACTTGCTCCGTGGCATAGGTTCAAACCCCACTTGCTCCGTGGCATAGGTTCAAACCCCACTTGCTCCGTGGCATAGGTTCAAACCCCACTTGCTCCGTGGCATAGGTTCAAACCCCACTTGCTCCGTGGCATAGGTTCAAACCCCACTTGTTCCGTGGCATAGGTTCAAACCCCACTTGCTCCGTAATTTAGTGTGTGTACTTGTCAGAGGACAATGTTGTGTGTGTACTTGTCAGGTCCAGTGTTGCAGTTGTCTTGTTGCAGGTCCAGTGTTGCAGTTGTCTTGTTGCAGGTCCAGTGTTGCAGTTGTCTTGTTGCAGGTCCAGTGTTGCAGTTGTCTTGTTGCAGGTCCAGTGTTGCAGTTGTCTTGTTGCAGGTCCAGTGTTGCAGTTGTCTTGTTGCAGGTCCAGTGTTGCAGTTGTCTTGTTGCAGGTCCAGTGTTGCAGTTGTCTTGTTGCAGGTCCATTGTTGCAGTTGTCTTGTTGCAGGTCCATTGTTGTAGTCTTGTTGCAGGTCCATTGTTGCAGTTGTCTTGTTGCAGGTCCATTGTTGCAGTTGTCTTGTTGCAGGGCCATTGTTGCAGTTGTCTTGTTGCAGGTCCATTGTTGCAGTTGTCTTGTTGCAGGTCCAGTGTTGCAGTTGTCTTGTTGCAGGTCCATTGTTGCAGTTGTCTTGTTGCAGGTCCAGTGTTGCAGTTGTCTTGTTGCAGGTCCAGTGTTGCAGTTGTCTTGTTGCAGGTCCAGTGTTGCAGTTGTCTTATTGCAGGTCCAGTGTTGCAGTTGTCTTGTTGCAGGTCCAGTGTTGCAGTTGTCTTGTTGCAGGTCCAGTGTTGCAGTTGTCTTGTTGCAGGTCCAGTGTTGCAGTTGTCTTATTGCAGGTCCAGTGTTGCAGTTGTCTTGTTGCAGGTCCAGTGTTGCAGTTGTCTTGTTGCAGGTTCAGTGTTGCAGTTGTGTCATGTTGCAGGGCCAATGTTGTATCTTGTTGCAGGTCCACTGTTGCAGTTGTCTTGTTGCAGGTCCATTGTTACAGTTGTCTTGTTGCAGGTCCATTGTTACAGTTGTATCTTGTTGAAGGTCTAATGTTGCAATTGTCTTGTTGCAGGTCCAGTGTTGCAGTGGTGTCTTGTTGCAGGTCCATTGTTACAGTTGCATTTGGTTGAAGGTCCAGTGTTGCAGTGGTGTTTTGTTGCAGGTTCAGTGTTGCAGTGCTGTCTTGTTGCAGGAAAACATATCTGGATCACTGACAGGGTATCTGGGTCACTGGCGGGATGTCTGGGTCACTGGTGGGATGTCTGGGTCACTGGCGGGATGTCTGGATCAGTGGAGGGGTGTCTGGATCACTGGCTGGATGTCTGGGTCACTGGTGGGATGTCTGGGTCACTGGTGGGATGTCTGGGTCACTGGCGGGATGTCTGGGTCACTGGCGGGATGTCTGGATCAGTGGAGGGGTGTCTGGATCACTGGCTGGATGTCTGGGTCACTGGTGGGATGTCTGGGTCACTGGTGGGATGTCTGGGTCACTGGCGGGATGTCTGGGTCACTGGCTGGATGTCTGGGTCACTGGCGGGATGTCTGGATCAGTGGAGGGATGACTGGATCACTGGCTGGATGTCTGGGTCACTGGCTAAGTGACTGAAGAAACACTGGGTGGGTGATTGAATGAACACTGGCTGGGTGGGTGAACAAACACTGGTCGGGTGAATGAAAACTACCTGGGTGGGTGAAGAAGCACTGGCTGGGTGGGTGAACTAACACTGGCTGTGTGAGTGAACAAACACTGGCTGGGTGGGTGAACAATGGCTGGAAGGGTGAACAAATACAGCCTGGGTGGCTGAACGAACACTGGCTGGGTGAACAAATACTGCCTGGGTGAGCAAACACTGGCTGGGTGAGTGAATAGACACTGACTAGGAGGATGAACAAACAGTAGTTGGGTGATTGAACAAACACTGGTTGCGTGGGTGAACAAAAGCTGGCTGAATGACCACAAACTGGCTGGGTGGCTGAACAAGCACTGGCTGGGTGACTGAACAGACACTTGCTGCATGGATGAACAGACACTGGCTGGGTGACTGAATAAACAGTGGATGGGTGACTGAACAAACACTTGCTAAGTGACTGAGCAAACACTTGTTGGGTGAACAAACACTGGCTAGGTGGGTGAACAAACATTAGTTGGGTAGGTGAACAATCAATGGGTGGGTGACTGAGCAAACACAAGCTGCATGGGTGAACGAACATTGGCTGGGTGACTGAACAAACACTTGGTGGGTGACTGAACAAGCACTGGCTGGTGGGTGAACAAACACTGGCTGGTGGGTGAACAAATACTGGCTGGGTGACTGAACAAACACTTGGTGGGTGACTGAACAAGCACAGGCTCGGTAGCTGAACAGACACAGACTGGGTGGCTGAACAAACACAGGCTGGGTGGCTGAACACACACACACAGGTTGGGTGGCTGAACACAGGCTGGGTGGCTGAACAAACACAGGCGGGGTGGCTGAATAAACACAGGCTGGGTGGCTGAACACACACACAGGCTGGGTGGCTGAACAAACACAAGCTGGGTGGTTGAACAAACACAGGCTGGGTGGCTGAACAAACACAGACTGAGTGGCTGAACAAACACAGGCTGGGTGACTGAACAAACACAGGCTGGGTGGCTGAACACACAAACAGGCTGGGTGGCTGAACAAACACAGGCTGGGTGGCTGAACAAACACAGGCTGAGTGACTGAACAAACACAGGCTGGGTGGCTGAACAAACACAGGTTGGCTGGCTGAGTCAGTATGGAGAAGTTGGCTTCCTGCTGGTCTCCAGTTTTAAGTTATTGATTCTCGTGTCAAGTGCTTACTGGAATGTGTATCTCTGGGGTACGGGGGAGAAGGGAGGGTTTCGTGAGGTTCACTGAGAGGGGGTGGGGTTCACTTAGAAGGGGGTGAGGTTCACTGAGAGGGGTGAGGTTCATTAAGAGGGGTGACTTTCACTGAGAGGGGGTGAGGTTCACTGAGATAGGGTGATGTTGTCTGAGAATAGGAGGTGAGTTTCATTGAGAGGGGATGAGGTTCACTGAGATTGTGAGGTTCACTGAACACCCCCTTTATAACCCACTCATTGCACTTCTCTCCTTCCCTCCCGCCCATTTTTTTGCCCGCCCACCCGCCCACTTGCTGGCCCTTGTGCCCACCCACCCACTGGCCCGCCCACTACGAAGCAGTCACAAAGTGAAGGGTGGACGATTACACTTTTTAAGACTGTTTCTGAGATATTAAGGTTGAACTCCCCTTGGTAATACCAGGTGATTGCTACCTTCCCTACACCGCAACTTACACTCTTAAACCTCTTTTGTCATCCTTAAAATATTCATTCTTAATAATAAAAATAATACTTATATGTATTTTTGGTCGTTGTGCGATCCAAGAAAGGTATCCCTGTATTGTATAACCCCGGTCACACGTACCTCAGTGTTCTGGGGAAGGTATCCCTGTATTGTATAACCCCGGTCACACGTACCTCAGTGTTCTGGGGAAGGTATCCCTGTATTGTATAACCCCGGTCACACGTACCTTAGTGTTCTGGGGAAGGTATCCCTGTATTGTATAACCCCGGTCACACGTACCTCAGTGTTCTGGGGAAGGTATCCCTGTATTGTATAACCCCGGTCACACGTACCTCAGTGTTCTGGGAAGGTATCCCTGTATTGTATAACCCCGGTCACACGTACCTCAGTGTTCTGGGAAGGTATCCCTGTATTGTATAACCCCGGTCACACGTACCTCAGTGTTCTGGGGAAGGTATCCCTGTATTGTATAACCCCGGTCACACGTACCTCAGTGTTCTGGGAAGGTATCCCTGTATTGTATAACCCCGGTCACACGTACCTCAGTGTTCTGGGGAAGGTATCCCTCTATTGTATAACCCCGGTCACACGTACCTCAGTGTTCTATGGAAGGTATCCTTGTATTGTATAACCCCGGTCACACGTACCTCAGTGTTCTGGGGAAGGTATCCTGTATTGTACAACCCCGGTCACACGTACCTCAGTGTTCTGGGGAAGGTATCCCTGTATTGTACAACCCCGGTCACACGTACCTCAGTGTTCTGGGGAAGGTATCCCTGTATTGTATAACCCCGGTCACACGTACCTCAGTGTTCTGGGGAAGGTATCCCTGTATTGTATAACCCCGGTCACACGTACCTCAGTGTTCTGGGAAGGTATCCCTGTATTGTATAACCCCGGTCACACGTACCTCAGTGTTCTGGGGAAGGTATCCCTCTATTGTATAACCCCGGTCACACGTACCTCAGTGTTCTGGGGAAGGTATCCCTCTATTGTATAACCCCGGTCACACGTACCTCAGTGTTCTATGGAAGGTATCCTTGTATTGTATAACCCCGGTCACACGTACCTCAGTGTTCTGGGGAAGGTATCCTTGTATTGTATAACCCCGGTCACACGTACCTCAGTGTTCTGGGGAAGGTATCCCTGTATTGTACAACCCCGGTCACACGTACCTCAGTGTTCTGGGGAAGGTATCCTTGTATAACCCCGGTCACACGTACCTCAGTGTTCTGGGGAAGGTATCCTTGTATAACCCCGGTCACACGTACCTCAGTGTTCTGGGGAAGGTATCCTTGTATTGTATAACCCCGGTCACACGTACCTCAGTGTTCTGGGAAAGGTATCCTTGTATTGTATAACCCCCGGTCACACGTACCTCAGTGTTCTGGGAAGGTATCCTTGTATTGTATAACCCCGGTCACACATACCTCAGTGTTCTGGGGAAGGTATCCTTGTATTGTATAACCCCGGTCACACGTACGTCAGTGTTCTGGGGAAGGTATCCTTGTATTGTATAACACCGGTCACACGTACGTCAGTGTTCTGGGGAAGGTATCCTTGTATTGTATAACCCCGGTCACACGTACCTCAGTGTTCTGGGGAAGATATCCCTGTATTGTATAACCCCGGTCACACGTACCTCAGTGTTCTGGGGAAGATATCCCTGTATTGTATAACCCTGGTCACACGTACCTCAGTGTTCTGGGGAAGGTATCCCTTTATTGTATAACCCCTGTCACATGTACATCAGTGTTCTAGGGAAGGTATCCCTGTATTGTATAAGCCCGGTCACATGTACATCAGTGTTCTGATGAAGGTATCCCTGTATTGTATAACCCCTGTCACATGTACATCAGTGTTCTAGGGAAGGCATCCCTGTATTGTATAACCCCTGTCACACGTACATCAGTGTTCTGGGGAAGGTATCCCTTTATTGTATAACCCCTGTCACATGTACATCAGTGTTCTAGGGAAGGTATCCCTGTATTGTATAAGCCCGGTCACATGTACATCAGTGTTCTGATGAAGGTATCCCTGTATTGTATAACCCCTGTCACATGTACATCAGTGTTCTAGGGAAGGCATCCCTGTATTGTATAACCCCTGTCACACGTACATCAGTGTTCTGGGGAAGATATCCCTGTATTGTATAACCCCTGTCACATGTACAACAGTGTTCTGGGGAAGGTATCCCTGTATTGCATAACCCATACTTAGGTATGGAAAGAATGAAGAACTGAAAAGGAACAGTGTATACAAAACTCAAGAGGATCGTCAAATAAAACGAATTGAACACGTGAAAGTCTTGCGAATAATTATGTCAACTGACCTTTCTTTGAAAGAAAACACTAAGACGAAGGTCACGACAGCCAGCAGGATAACGGGATGGGAATAAGATCTTTCAAAACAGGGAAAATAAGGCCATTGGTGATACTTTTCAAATAGCTTGTGCTCCCGCATTTGGAATATTGTTCTCTGTTGACGGCCCCATTCAGAGCTGGAGAAATATCAGAGCTGGAACAAACACAGAGATCGTTTACGGCCAGCATAGAGCCAGTAAAGCATTTAAATTACTGGGATCACCTTGAAGTCTTAAATATGTACTCACTGGAGCAGAAGACACACACACACACACACACACACACACACACACACACACACACACACACACACACACACACACACACACACACACACACACACACACACACACATGATAATATATACCTGGAAAGTACTTGAGAGTCTTGTCCCAAATCTGTACACTGCCTAACATTCTGGGATGAGAGAGATGGGAGGAAGTGCAAAATAAGCCCAGTGAAAAGCAGGAGTGCAGTGGACACAACAAGGGAACACTATGTCAATATTCATGTCCCCATATTATTATACATTTTACCAGAAGATATCAGAAGCACTGCTGGAACAAGTGTAGAAGTTTTCAAAAGGAAACTGGACAAGTATCTTCAGGTGCCAGACCAACCAGGCTATGATTGGTATGTGGGACAGCGGGTCACCAGCAGCAACAGCCTGGTTGACTAGGTAAACATACGAGCCTGACCCATGGCCGGGTTCCAGGAATAGAAAGACTCTCAGAACTTATCAAAGGTAAAGGTAAGTCCTATGTACCTCAGTGGTCCAAGATAAGTATCCCTACATTGCATAACTCTGTCCCCTGTACGTCAATGCACGCGATTGGAATAGTGCAATGTGTGGCATAAATTTGTTAATGCAGTTCAATATTAGCGTTAAAGATTTGAAGGGACTCAGAATAGGCATTCACAAGTCATCATATTAATATCCTAAAATTTAATATCCTAATTAATATCCTATTTAATATCCTAATTAAATTAATATCCTAATTTCCATAAATAAAAATGTATATTAGGACATACATAGTGCAAATCTAATTCAAATTTTCATTAATATGCGCCAGACTAGAAGCTAAATTTGATCTCAGAGACACCAATATCCTGAAATACACCAATACATTAAGTTTGAAGCCTTTCATAAGTTGCATTATCAAATTATCAGCGTTGAAGTGTTGAAGGTAGTCGAGTGCAGCACCCGGAATTATCTGTCGCATGAAAAAGCGAACTTAAATTTTCCCTTTTCCAAGGAAATGGAAATTGTCAGCTACACATGCCAAAACCAGTCCATACTTTTCTCTAAGATTGATTAACTTTTTAGTAATTAATTAATTATGAAAGTAATTAAGTTTTTTCAAGGTTTGTTTGCATTGCAATCGATTTTTTAACAATGCTCTTGAGATCACATGCATGTTATAGGCGTAACCTAAAGAGCACGTAACCTAAAGAGCACGTAATCTAAAGAGCACGTAACCTAAAGAGCACGTAATCTAAAGAGCACGTAACCTAAAGAGCACGTAATCTAAAGAGCACGTAACCTAAAGAGCACGTAACCTAAAGAGGCACGTAAGTTCCCCCGTCTTCTAATAACATGTTCATTTTTGCACTATAATCTACCTTGTCCATAATTACTATCACATTTGTTTTGTCTGTTTCGTAAGGTGAAGTCCAGGATCTTTATTTAATTCCTGGTATAACTTAACAAATGTTTGAGGACAATTGTCTTGTAGAAATCTGAGCTTCGCTCACACCTCTACAACACAACATTCTACGACCTCTACAACACAATTGTCCTCAAACATTTGTTAAGTTATACCAGGAATTAAGTAAAGATCCTGGACTTCACCTTACGAAACAGACAAAACAAATGTGATAGTAATTATGGACAAGGTTGATTATAGTGGAAAAATGAACATGTTATTAGAAGACGGGGGAACTTAGGTGTTTCTTAAGTCAAGACGACGTTTCCTCTGAGGAAAACATCATCACTAAAAGTTTAAAGCTGTCCAGAAGATTCATTTTGTATTTGTCGCACACAATCCTACAAAATTTGCACCTACACCGCCTATACTCATGAAATGTTTCATCCACTTCATACAATGAATCAGTCATTAAAAATTAATGCCGTTTACGGATATTTCATTATAATCATGGGAAAGAACTAAGTCCATAGGGATCATATTGCGCCGATGGAATGGGAGATATTCAGATTCAAGCAAGGGGAAGATAAGTCCAGTTCCTTGGATCAAGAACCCCTCACCAACATCAAGACTTCAGGACGTATAATTCAGTTATATTATGCAAAATATTACTATAACATATCGAGATTAGAGGTGGCAAAAATGGCACCTACACACTCCATTAACAATACCAACCTTCATCTAAGCAAGATATATGAGGGTTGAAAGTTTGAAGCCGATCGGTTAAGTTGCGAAGTTAAAAGCAAAAGTTTTGGAAGCAGTGGAAGGCTAGGCCACTGTACATCAGGGGTCCCCAACCTGCGGCCCTCGGGCCACACGCTGCACATCTAGGAATTAGATGCGGCCATCACATGAAATAATGAATTCACTTTTATGTAGCCTCCACACTGCAGTGTCAACAATTACAAAATACGACCCTCCTTTAAATTTGACTTTTCAAATTGGTTCTTTCATAATAAAAGGTTGGTGACTGCTGCTGTAGCTTACAGTGTGTCTGTTACACCATGGTTGGTGACTACTGCTGTAGTTTACAGTGTGTCGGCTACACCATGGTTGGTGACTGCTGCTGTAGTTTACAGTGTGTCGGCTACACCATGGTTGGTGACTACTGCTGTAGCTTACAGTGTGTCGGCTACACCATGGTTGGTGACTACTGCTGTAGCTTACAGTGTGTCGGCTACACCATGGTTGGTGACTACTGCTGTAGCTTACAGTGTGTCGGCTACACCATGGTTGGTGACTACTGCTGTAGCTTACAGTGTGTCGGCTACACCATGGTTGGTGACTACTGCTGTAGCTTACAGTGTGTCGGCTACACCATGGTTGGTGACTACTGCTGTAGCTTACAGTGTGTCGGCTACACCATGGTTGGTGACTACTGCTGTAGTTTACAGTGTGTCGGCTACACCATGGTTGGTGACTGATGCTGTAGCTTACATTGTGTCGGCTACACCATGGTTGGTGACTACTGCTGTAGCTTACAGTGTGTCGGCTACACCATGGTTGGTGACTACTGCTGTAGCTTACATTGTGTCGGCTACACCATGGTTGGTGACTACTGCTGTAGTTTACAGTGTGTCGGCTACACCATGGTTGGTGACTACTGCTGTAGCTTACATTGTGTCGGCTACACCATGGTTGGTGACTACTGCTGTAGCTTACAGTGTGTCGGCTACACCATGGTTGGTGACTACTGCTGTAGCTTACAGTGTGTCGGCTACACCATGGTTGGTGATACCACTAGTTTTGTTGTCTCAAGTAATACCACCAGTCTTGTTGTCTCCAGTAACACCACCAGTCCTGTCCCCAGTAACACCACTAATCTTGTCCCCAGTATCACCACCGGTCTTGTCCCCAGTAACACCACCAGTCTTTTTGTCCCCAGTACCACCACCAGTCTTGTCTTCAGTAACACCACCAGTCTTGTCCCCAGTAACACCACCAGCCTTGTCTCCAGTAGCACCACTGGTCTTGTCCCCAGTAGCACCATCACCAGTCTTGTCCCCAGTAACACCACCAGTCTTCTCCCCAGTAACACCACCAGTCTTCTCCCCAGTAACACCACCAGTCTTGTCTCCAGTAACACCACCAGTCTTGTCCCCAGTAACACCACCAGTCTTGTCCCCAGTAACACCACCAGTCTTGTCTCCAGTAACACCACCAGTCTTGTCCCCAGTAACACCACCAATCTTGTCCCCAGTAACACCACCAGTCTTGTCTCCAGTAACACAGCCAGTCTTGTCCCCAGTAACACCACCAGTCTTGTCCCCAGTAACACCACCAGTCTTGTCCCCAGTAACACCACCAGTCTTGTCCCCATTAACACCACCAGTCTTGTCCCCAGTAACACCACCAGTCTTGTCTCCAGTAACACCACCAGTCTTGTCTCCAGTAACACCACCAGTCTTGTCCCCAGTAACACCACCAATCTTGTCCCCAGCAACACCACCAGTCTTGTACCCAGTAACACCACCAGTCTTGCCTCCAGTAACACCGCCAGTCTTGTCTCCAGTAACACCACCAGTCTTGTCCCCAGTAAAACCACCAGTCTTGTCTCCAGTAACACCACAAGTTTTCTTCCCAGTAACACCACCAGTCTTGTCCCCAGTAACACCACCAGTCTTGGCCCCACACCACCAGTCTTGTCCCCAGTAACACCACCAGTCTTGTCTCCAGTAACACCACCAGTCTTGTCTCCAGTAACACCACCAGTCTTGCACGATTGCGGTAACTAGTGACATGGTCCTCAGACAAATAGAGAAACTTAAGCCTAACAAATCCCCAGGTCCTGATGAACTGTTTGCAAGGGTGTTAAAGGAATGTAAAGAAGAACTTAGCATACCTTTGGCTAATCTTTTTAACATATCACTACAAACTGGCATAGTGCCTGACAAGTGGAAAATGGCAAATGTAATACCTATTTACAAGGCAGGTGACAGGTGTGCTGAATGGTTTGAAAAGCCGACAAGTTGAAGAATGAGACACTTACGCAACATATGGGAATCTTTATTCAGGAAACGTTTCGCCACACTGTGGCTTCATCAGTCCAATACCAACCATTCATCACAACTGTCAAACCCTGCAAAATCATGGGATCTTGTCACTAAGAATTCTTCCACACTTGTCCAACCTTTGGACGAAGACCTACTTCGACTAGTGGATGGTACCACTATGACCTCACATCCTCCTGCTTCGCCTCACGTGACTACAGTATATAAGCTACGTCTACGGCCCAGTGCTGTACATTCTACAAGACTGATGGACTGAACACATCGACTCCAGGCTGAGGGACTGATTACCTCAAACTCCTCCTCTCCTTACACCTTCCTACTTTGTATTGGACTGATGAAGCCACTGTGTGGCGAAACGTTTCCTGAATGAAGATTCCCATGTGTTGCATAAGTGTCTCAATCTTCAGGAGGTAACAGGTCCTTGGCTTCGAACTATAAACCAATAAGCCTTACCTCCATAGTGGGAAAATTTATGGAATCAATAATTGCCGAAGCAATTCGTAGCCATCTTGATAGGCACAGATTGATTAATGAATCTCAACACGGTTTTACAAAGGGGCGTTCCTGTCTTACGAATATGATATTGTGTATATGGACTTCAGTAAGGCTTTCGATAAAGTTCCACACCAGAGGCTATTGAGGAAACTTAAGACACTCGGAATAGGTGGAGAAATTTTTTCCTGGGTAGAGGTATGGCTGACAAATAGGCAGCAGAGAGTTTGCATAAATCCCCCCTTTTTTAAAAAAAACCAGCCTTTGCTTTAAAACCCCAAAACCAATTGCCCATAAAACCCCAAGTTTCCCAAAACAACTTTAAAAAAAATTTTAAAAAAAAGGGGAAAAAAAACCCCCCCCCCTTTTAAAAAACCCCCTTTTCCCCCAAAAATTTTTTTGAAAATTAAAAAAAAGGGGGAAAGGGGGTTTTTTTTTAAATTTTTGGGGGTTCCCCAAAAAAGGGGAAAATTTTTGGGGGGGGTTCTTTTTAAAAGGGGGAAAAATCCTTTTAAAAAACCTTTTCCCTTCCTTTGGGAAAATTTTTTTGGGGGGGGAAAAAAAAAACCCCCATGTGTTTCTTTTAATTTTAAAAATTTCAAAATTAAACCCCCAAAAAGGGGGTTTTTTTTAAAAAAATTTTTTTAAGCCCCAAACAAAAACCAAAAAAACCCCAAACCCCCCAAAAAACCCTCCTTTTTTTAAAAAATTTAAATAAAAAACCCCCCCCCAAAAAAACAAAAATAAAACTAAACACAAATAAAAAATTTTTCCCCCCAAAAAAAAACCCCCCCCCCAAAAAAAAAAAAAAAAAACCCCCCCAAACCCCCAAAACCCGGGGGGAAAAAAAAAAAAAACCAAAAAAAAAAAAAAACATTTTTACCCCCCCTTTTTAAATTTTTTTCCAAAAAAAAAACCCGGGGGAAAAAAAAAATTTTTTAAAAAAAAATAAAAAAAATTTTTAAAAAATTTAAAAAGCCAATTTTCATTGAAAAAGCCGGGGGGGTTTTTTTTAAAAGAGGGAAAAAATGGGCGAGGGTTTCAAAAGGAAGAAAAGTTTTTTCCCAGGGGCGTGGGGGTTTCCCCCAAAAGCAAAAAGGGGAAAAAAAAATTTGGAAAAAGGGGGTTTGAAAAGGGAAAGGTGGGAGGAAAAAATTTTTTAAAAAAATTTTAAATTTTGGGGGGGGTTTTTAAAAAAATAAAAATTTTAAAATTAAAATTTTTTTAATTGGAAAAGGTTTGGGGTTTTTTGGTTTTATTAAAAACCAAGCCTTTCTGGCCAAAAAGCTTAACAAAATTTAAAAAAATGGCCCGGGTTGTTTTTTTTAAACCCCTGGTGGGTCTTTGACATGGGGGTCTTTTTCCCCAACAGAATGGTTTCTCAAAAAAAGACGGAAATGAAAAAATTTTTTTAAAGAAATTTCCCTGAGGTAGGAGGCCCCTGTTCCCCTTTTAAAAGATAAAAGGGAAGATGGGTGTAAAAAAAAAAAATTAAAAAAAAGGGGAAAAAGCGGGTTTTTTGGGCCAAGCAGGGGCAGAATTTTTTAAGTTGGAAAAAATAAAGGTCGGAAAGGGTTGGGAAAGTAGGTGTTAATGTTGAAAACAAACCGGGCAGTTATGAGGAAAAAAATTTTTTTTTTGGGAAAATACGTGAGTGGGGGGGGGGTGGGTGGGGTTTGGCCTTTTGGCCGGGGTTGGGAGGCCCTTTTTTGGGGGGGGGGGGTTTGGGTTTCCGGGAGGGGGCATAAAACCGCCCCTTTTAAACCTTTCGTTTTTTTTTCTTGCCCCTCAACCATTTGCCCAGCCCCCCCCCCCTTTTTCCCCAAAAACCCCATCGCCCCAAAACCCCCAGCTTGCCCCAAACCCCCCAGTTTTCCCAAAACCCACCCTTGCCCCAAAACCCCCCCCCCTTTTTCCTAACACAAACCCCGCCTTGGGGTCCCCCGGGGGCCGCCCCACCCGCCCCCGAACCCCCCCGCCCCCCTTCCCCCCGCGCCCCAGCCCAAAGGGGTTTTCCCCGTCACCACCTTTTCTCCGAAACCCAAAACCGCCCCCCCCTTTTTCCCCAAAAAACCCCCAGTTTTCCCCCCGTCCCCCGTCCCCCCCAGAAAACCCACCAGTTTGCCCAGAAAACCCCCAGTTTGCCCCAAAACCCCAAATCTTGTAGTAAAAAATTTTTTTTTTTTTAAAAAAAAACCCCTTTGTCCCATCCCCAAAAAAGGGTTTTAAAAGAAAAAAAAAAAGGAAAAATTAAAAAAAAACGGAAAAAAAACCCCCCCCCCCCAAAAAAACCCCCCCCCCAAAAAACCCCACCACCCCCCTTTTTACCCCCCCGCCCCCAAAACCCCCCCCTTTTCCCCCCCCATCCCCCCCTTTTCCCCCTTTAACCCCCCCCCCCCCCCCTTTTTCCCCCAAAAATTTTAAACCCCCCACCCCCCCCCCTTTTTCCCCCCCCCCCCCCCCTTTCCCTTTTCCCCCCCCCCCCCCCCCCCCCCTTTTTCCCCCCCCCCCCCCCCTCCCAAAAAACCCCCCCCCCGAAAACCCCCCACCCCCCCCCCCAAAACCCCCCCCCCTTTTTCCCCCCAAAACCCCCCCCCCTTGCCCCCTAACCCCCCCCTTTTTTCCCCGCCCCCCCCCCTTTTTCCCTCACCCCCCCCTTCCCCTCCACCCACCATTTTTGCCCCCTCCCCCCGCCCCCCAAACCCCCATCCCCCCCGTAACCCCCTTTCCCCAAACCCCCCTTTTCCCCCCCACCTCCTCCAACCCCCCCCTTTTCCCCCTCCCCCCCCCCCCCCTCCCCCCCCCTTTTCCCCCAAAACCCCACCGTTTTTCCCCCCCCCTTTCCCCCATCCCACCACTTTCCCCAAACCCCCTTTTCCCCAAACCCCCCCTTTTGCCCCGTAACCCACCACTTTCCCCAAAACACCCCTTTTTCCCCAAAACCCCCCCCCCTTTCCCCCAAACCCCCCTTTTTCCCCCCCAACACTTGCCCAAACACCACCTCGCTCCAGTAACCCCCACCCCCCGCCCACACATCCCCCAAACCGGAGGCCCCCCCAGAAAAAATTTTTCCCCAAACAAAAATCTTACCCAAAACCCCAAGCCTTTCCCCAAAAACCCCATTTTTCCCCAAAACCAAAACCCCCCCTAACCCCAATCTTTACCCCCATAAAAACCATCTTGTAAGTAAAAGTCCCAGAAAACCCCCAGCGCCCAAAAACCCCCGGGTTTTTAAAAAAGGGCCCCCAAAAAAACCCAATTTTTTCCCATAAAAACCAGGGTTTAAAAAACCCCCATTTTCCCCATAAAAATCTTTCCCCATAAACCACCGGGAAAAAACCATTTTCCCCAAAAAAAAAAACCCCCTTTTCCCCAGAACCCCCCTTTCCCCTACCCACCATCTTCCCCAAACCCCCTTTTGCCCCCCCCCCCCCAAAAAAACCTCCAGGAATTTCCCCGGCCTTTCCCAAACGCCAAATTTTTTTTGGCACTAAAACCCCTAAAAACTTTTCCCATTTTTCCTCCCCCCCCCCCATGGCCCAGCCGCTTTTTTTGGTCCCGGTTTTCCTTTCAAGATTTTCTAAAAAAAAAAACCCCCCCCAAAAGGGCCCAAAAAACCCCCCCAAAAAATTTTTTTTCCCCCCCCCCCCTTTTTAAATTGCAACCACCCCCCCCCCAAAAAAAACCCCCCCCCCAAAAAATTTCCCCCCCAAAAAAATTTTAAAAAAAAATTTTTAAAAAAAAACCCCCCCCCCCCCCCCCCCACCCCACCCCCCCCCCCCCCCTCTCTTTCCCCCCCCCCACTAAAAAAAAAACCCCCCCCCCCAAACCCCCCCAAAAAACCCCCCCCCCCCCCAAAAAAACACCCCCCCCCCCCCCCCTTTCAAAACACCCTCCCCCCCTCCCCCCCCCCAAAAAAACCCCCCCATTCCATTTTACCAAAACCTACCACCCCCCCCCCCCCCTAAAATTTTTCCCCCCCCCCCCCCCAAAAACCCCCCCAAAAAACCCCCCCCCCCCAAAAACCCCCCCCCCCCAAAAAACCCCCCCAAACCCCCCCCCCCCCCCCCCCCAAAACCCCCCCCTCCCCCCCCCCCCCCTTTCTTTCCCCCCCCCCCCCAAAAACCCCCCCCCTTTCAATCAACAAAAAATTTTCTAAAAAAAACCCCCCAAAAAACCCCCCCAAAAAAAATTTTTTTTTTTAAAAAAAAAAAAACCCCCCCCCACCCCCCCCCCCCACCCCCCCCCAAACCCCCCCCTCCCCCCCCCCCCCCCCCCCCCCCCCCCTTTCCCCCCTCTCCCCCATCCTGCCCCCTCCCCCCCCCACCTCTCCCCCCTCCCTCTTTCCCTCCCCCCCCCCCCCTTTTCCCCCCCCCCCCCCTCCCTCCCTCCCCCCCCCCCCCCCTTTCCCCCCCCCCCCTCTCCTCCCTCCCTTCTTTCTTTTCCCTTCCCTTCCTTTCCCCCCCCCCCCCCCCCCCCCCCCCCGCCCCCCCGCCCCCCTCCCCTTCCCCCCGCCCCCCCCTTTTTCCCTCTCTCTCTGTCTCCCCTTTCTTGCCTCTCTCTCTCTTGCCCCCCCTCTCTCTCCCCGCTTCCCTTGTCTCCCCCCCTCTCTCGCTCTCTCTCTCTGCTCTTTCCTCTCTCTTGGCCCCCCCCTCCTCTCCTGCTCCTCTCTCTCTTCCTCTCTCTCTATCTTCCCCTCTTCTTCTTTTTCTCTTCCTTCTTTTTCCTCTCTCTCTCTCCCCTCGCTCTCTCTCTTCTCTCCTCTTGCTCTCTCTCTTGCTCTCTCTCTCTCTTCTCCTCTCCCCTTCTTCTCTCTCTCTTCTCTTCTTCTCTTGCTCTCTCTCTCTCTTGGCCTCTCTCTTGCCCCTCCCCTCTCTCTTGCTCTCTCCCCTCTCTTGCTCTGCCTCTCTCTTTTCTCTCTTCTTGCTCTCTCTCTCTCTTTCTCTCTCTCTCTCTTGCTCTCTCTCTCCTCTTGCTCTCTCTCTTGCTCTCCTCTCTCTCTCCCCCTCTCTCTTCTTGCTCTCTCTCTCTCTTGCTCTTTTCTCTCTCTTTCTCTCTCTATCTTGCTTCTTTTTTCCTCTCTCTCTCTTGCTTCCTTCTCTCTCCCCTCTCTCTTTCTTCTTGCTCTCTCTCTCTCTTGCTCTCCCCCTCTCTCTCTTGCTCCCCCTCTCTCTCTCTCTCTTTTCTCCTCTCTTGTCCCCCTCTCTCTCCTCTCTCTCTTGCTCTCTCTCTCTCTTGCTCTCTTCTCTCCTCCCTCTTTGCTCTCTCTCTTGCTCTCTCTCTCTCTTTCTCTCTCTCTCTCTTGCTCTCTCCCCTTGCTCTCTCTCTCTCTTCTCTCCTTTCTCTCCCCTCTCTCTTTCTCTCTCTCTCTCTTGCTCTCCTCTCTTTTTGATCTTTTCTCTCTCGCTTCCTCTCTTCTCTCGCTCTCTCTCTTTTTGGCTCTTCTCTCTCTTCTCTTCTCTCTCTTGCCTCTTTGCCTCTCTCCTCTCTTTCCTCTCTTTGCTCTCTCCCTTGCTCTCTCTTTTCTCTCTCTTGCTCTCTCTCTTGCTCTCTCTCTGCCCCTCTCTTCTTGCTCTCTCCCTTTTTCTTGCCCTTCTCCCCCTCCCCTCTTGCTCTCTATTTCCCTCTTGCCCCCCCCCTCTCGTCCCCTTTTCCCCTTTCTCTCCCCCTTCCTAACTTAAAAAAAAAAAAAAAAAAAAAAAAAAAAAAAAAAAAAAAAATGGGGGGGACTCGCGAACCAAGGATCCCGATGGAATGGTTCGGGAGGGAGGATGGTGGAGGAGCAGTGGAAAAGGATGGGAAAAAGAGTGGGAGGAAAATTAGGAGACTTTTTGAAAAAATGGGGAAAGAGCTCTCTTTAAATTTGGAAAGGAGGTTGGAGCAGGAAACAAAGAAATTTGGGGGGGGACAAGTCGAAACTCAGTACCAGTAAGGTTTCCCAGAAATTGAGATAAAAGGCTGGGGGAGTTTCAGGGGGCAGTGACCAGAGAAACCAGCATATAAGCTGGAGGGAACAGGAAGGAAGGAATTAAATTTTGCAAGGTCCACATCAATCTGCCAAGGAGGACCAAGGATAAAGGGAAGATAGCTGGGCGATGGAGAGGGTGATAGGTCGAATGCTGGGGACAACAAGGCTACAAGAGCCATGGAAAAATCAAGGGGAAATGACCACAACAGGCAGGGTCCAAGTCCGAGGGGGGGGCAGGGGAAAAAAGGGCAAAATCGTGTTTACCATGGGCTTCAGGGGAAGAGGAAAAGGGCCACATGAAAGGGAAACAGGGAAAAAGGAAAAGGGGATTGAAAAATCATCACGGGAAAAGGGAAGAGATGGACGAGATTTTAAAATTTTTAGAGAATAGGGGGGGACTCGAAGGGGGAAAAAACCGACCAATCAACTGTTCTCAGGGCGGAAAAAGTGCGGGAAAAAGGGTCCCCAAAAGAAACCACGATTGAAATATCGGAAGAGTCAAGAGGGGGTTTCCTAGACAGAGACAGAACAAAATCAGAGCGACAGCAGGGGGAGAGGACAAAAAAACGAAAGGAGCTGGAAAAAGACAAGGAGGAACAGCAGAGGGGGGTTAAAAGCAGGGCAGAAACAAGGGGAAACAAAACACACAATACCTTTAAACCATACAACCTACCACCCATCCCAACACCAAAACAATCCAACCCCCAGCCTCCACCCAAATCGAGCTATGAATCCCCCAGTATGCCACCCGGTCCCCACCCCCACAGCCCCCCAATCCACAGTGTTTGGAAAAGGGAACTGAAAGGGATGGAACAAACGCTGATGGAATAACAATAAGTGGAGGATGGGACGAAAAGGGCAAAAAAGCATCACCGGACATCATAGCCTTTCAGAAACCAACTTACAGGTAGATAAAAAGATGCCATCTTTCCCAAAGGGATACCAAAACCTGAGGGAAAAACAGAGGGACAGGGGGGGTGGAGGAGTGGCGTTTATCAAAATCGCTGGAATTTTGATGAGGGGGAAGGGGAAAAGCGGGGGAAGAAAGTGATTACATAGGGGGAAAACTTCACCTGGAGGTCCCAAGGTGGAATAGCAGTGATGTAAACCCACCCCAAACAGCAGGAGGCCAAGGCAAGAGACACAGAGAAAAAGCGATGGTTACAACGGCTAGAGTGGCCAGAAGGCTCATGCATGCAGGGCAAAGTCCTGATCATGGGTGACTTTAACCACAAGGAGACGATTGGGAAACTTGGACCCACATGGGGCCCCGAACATGAGGCTAAGATGATGAGGGGTACTGGAAAACTTCATGTACCAAAACGAAAAGGGGCACTCAAAAGAGAGAGGAGAGGATGAACCCGCAAGGGTGGACTTTGTATTCACCCTTTAGTAGTGCAATATCGGGAACGCTATGAAAGCCCCTTGGGGGCCAGTGACCAAGGGTTTTAAGTTCGAATACACGAAGTACAAGGGAGGGAGAAGCGGAAGGGCCCGGGCAAAGAAGCCAAAATCAAGAAAGGGGCTCACGGAAGAGGAACTACCCCGAACGGGGTTCAGTGGAAAAAAAAACTGGCAGGGGGAACCAGTTAATGAATGATGGAATATGTGCAACAAAAGCAAGGAGGCGAGGAGAGGGTTTTTACCCAAGGGGAACAGGGGTAAGAAAAAGCCAGGGTGAGCCCTGGTTTTTCCCAAAGGTGCAGGGAGGGGAAAAACCAAAAGGCTAGGGGAAAGGGAAAAAATAAAGAAAGGCAAAGGACCCCGGAAAAAAGGAGAACAGTCGTAGAGCCAAAACGAATAGCACAATAAAAGGGGGGGCCCAAAGACAATTGAAAAAGACATCAGCGAAAACCCAAAACTGACCCCAAACTGTTGTACAGCCACATCAGGGGGAAAAAAAAACAGTCAAGGGGCCGTAATCAGGGTAAGGAAGGAAAAAGGGGGAAGACAACAGAAATGACCGGAAATATGTAAGAACTCCCCAAGAGACAAAGAATGTTCACAGAAAGGGGAAAAGAAGGGGCTCCAGAAAGACGGAGAGGGGGGGCACCACCCAAATGCTGGACACAGTGCACACAATCGAGGGAAAAAGTGAAGAGGCTTTTGAGTGACAAAATACCTCAAAAGGGAATGGGGCCCGATAACATCTCCCCCCTGGGTATTGGAGAGGGACAGGGCGCTATTGTACCCCTAACAACAAATTCAATAATCTATCGAAACAGGGAATGCCGAGCATGGAAGACACAAATGTATCCCAACTTTAAAAAAGGAGACAGACAAAGCACTAAACACAGACCATGTCACTGACTTATATAGCAAAAAAAACAGGAGAAGATTATCAGGGAAGGTGGTGGAACACCTAGAAAGGGTGATCCCAACAGCAGCCAGCAGGTTTCGGGGCGGGAAAACCCGTGTCACAAACCTACTGGAGTTCTATGACAGGTGACAGCAGTAAGACAAAGAGAGAGGGGGGGTGGATTGATTTTCTTTGGGCTGCAAGAAAGGGTTTGACACATTCCCCACAAAGATTGGTGCAAAAAATGGGGGGACCCAACAGGGATAACAGGGGAAGGCACTACAAGGGTCAGGGAATACTTGCAGGGAAAACAGCACGAGTCATGGTACTGGCGAGTGTCAAGTGGGCACCTGTGCCAGCGGGGGGCCCGCAGGGGCAGTCCTAGGACCAGTGCGTTTCTATATTTTTGAAAGACATGACGGGAAAGGGAAAAGACTTGAGGGGCCCGTTTGCAGAGACGTGAAGTTGATGAAAAATCACTCGATCGAAGACCAGGCAGAACTACAAAGGGGTCTGGACAGGCTGCAACCGGTCCAGAAATTTGGCCCCGGGAGTTCAATCCCACCAAGGCAAAAGTCATAAGTTTGGGGAAGGCAAAAAAGGCCGCAAGGGATACAGTCTAGGGGGCCCAGAGCTAAAAAACCCCCCAAAGAAAAAGTTTTGGGGGTAGTAAACACCGGGCACATCTCCTTAGCGCACACAACCAAAATAACTGCTGCACTTTGGGGGCGCCTAGAAAACCTCAGAAAGCATCCCGACATCTTAATAAGGAATCTTTTCAGGCCCTTACACCGTATACTTGGCCCCTTTTGGATTTGCGGCACCTTTTGGGAACCCACACCTACCCAAAGCACTAAAGAAACTGAGAAATGCAAAGGTTTGCAAAAAGACATCCCAGAGCAAAGAGGTATGTCCACGAGGAAGGTTAAGGGAAATCAACCTGACACACTGGAGGACGGGAGAATAGGGGGGACATGATAACGACATACAAAATACTGGGGGGAATTGAAAAAGGGGGAAAAAGACGGATTTCCAAGATTGGACACATAACAAGGGGACACAGTTGGAAGCAAAAGACACAGGAACACGGGGATTTTGGGAAATATTCTTCAGCCACAGAGTAATCAGTAAGGGGAATTTTGGGAAAACGATGTAGTGGAGGCAGGATCCATACAAGCTTTAACAAGGATGATAAAGCTCACGGCTCGGGAATGACCTAGACGATCAGTGAAAGCGGGCCGGGCTGGGCTCGACCCCCCCAAAACCCCTCAACTAGTAAAACAACTAGGGAACACACATACACACATAACACACACACACCACAACACACACACACACCACACTCAACACACACATACACAAAAACCACACACATCAACACTACCATCCCAAAAACACATAACACACATACATACACACACACACACACAAACAAACACACAACACACACACACACACACCCCCCAACACACAACACACACCCCACAACACACACCACACACAACACACATACAACATCAACACACACACACACCAACCCACACTCACACACATACACACACATACACACACCACACACACACACACATACACCATACAACACCATCATACATACATACACATACACCACACAAACACACACACACAAAAACCTCACACAAAACAAACACACACACACACAACACACACACCCACAACACAACACCACCATACACACCAACACACACCCCAAATACACACACACAAACACACACACACACACACACACCACACACACACACACACACACACAACACCCATACATACAGGGGCATCACACACCACCGCATGCCTACAACGGGCCTAGTTCTAATCGCATGTGCCTAGCCCAAAATAGTCAACAACACGCACTCATATATTAAGAAAGTCAAAGGTTTGCAACAAGATATCGCAGATATAAGGGAATTTTCCACGAAGAAATTAAGGGGAAATCGGCCTGACTACATTGGCTAAGGGGTCAGGGAGACATGATAAAACATAAAAAATACTAAGAGGGTTTTACAAGTGGGAAAAACGGGTGTTAAGATGGGACACAGAAACAAGGGGGCACAATTGGAAATTTTGGACTCAGATAGTAAAGGGGTGTTAGGGAAATATTTCTTCACCATACAGTTGCCAGGGAAATGGGAAAAGCCGAAGTGAAAAAGCCCGATAATGACGTACTGGGGGGCGGAACCATACAATTTTATGATGATTTTTGATTAAGTTCATGGGGGCAGGGGGAGAGTGGGACCTAGAGCAACATGAAATGCGGGTCAGAGTTGCGACTCGAACCCTCAACCACAAATACTAATACTGTCGTTGTGAATTAGGAGCATCTTTTATTGAAAAATTTTAAACACGCCATGAGAGTTTTTGCACCTTTTTAGAAACGTTTTCCCGGACGAGATTGTCTTCAACAACTTGGTATTAAGACACTCACATAACATGGTTTCCTGAAAAAGGAGCTAGTTACTCCACACCCCATGAAAATTTTAAAAACCTTCTCGAATAAAAAAGAAAGGGTTGAAAAGAAAAGAAAATCAAACAGTCAAAGGTCCCCCATTCGACGATAAGTAAACTACACTACTAATAAAAAATGAGGGGGGTAGTTCCCTACCCTGGGTTTACCATAAAAAGCACAAGATGCACAACCCACTAGGTTGTACCAAAATTTACTAAAGGGAAACCTAAATACAGTCTACCATGGTTTTACATAAAACCACGGGGGAGCACCCCATGTTTACCTTGGTTGAAAAAAACCCTGGGAAAAGGCCCCAGGGTTTAAAACCCTAAACCAAAAGGGGGAAAACCCCCGAAAAACCCTTCCGGGGCAAGGAGGGATAAAAACCTACCTTTCCCCCCCCCCCCCCCCCCCCCCCCCCTTGGGGGTTGCAACACATAAAAAACCAAACATGGTTGTCCCAAAGGGGGAGCACTCCATGAACATACTACCATTACCGGAAGGGTCCCTGAAATGTACAACCAAACTGGTTGTACCTTTGGTTGTTTTAAAAACCCCATTACCATTCGGGAAAAGAGGGGGGGAAAATATATACAAAAACCCCTGCAGGTGGAAAAAAATCGAGGTTTTAACAAAAAAATTAAAAAACCCAAAAAAATCATAAAGGGAAAATTTCCTTTTTCCTCTTTGCTAACATTGAGGAATTGAAAAAAAAATATAAATAAAATTTGATACAAAAGGGAGGGCCCTCCGGAAGTAAATCCCAGTGTTAAAGAACGGGAAGAAAGAGAAAATCAGCCCTAAACCCTTGAGTCGATGGGGGTCAGAAATCCACCCAAATCTTGAATAGATTCGGCATCCCTGCGGAGGTGTGTCACATTTTTTCAATGTGGAAGGTGGGCCCCCAAGAATTGGGCCCAGCGAAAAATTTCCCAAGAGTTGACATGTTTTCAAATTTTATAAAACATGTCGGTTCTCTGAGCCATTCATCAAAAAGTAAATGCAGTTTTGGAGTTTTTCACAGAAACAGATAACAAGGGATTTTTTGAACGGGGATTTGAGGGAAAAGAATTTAAGATATTTATAGACTAAAAAGAGTAAAACGGGGTCACAGGTGAAAGACACTTTTTGTTGCGTGGAATTTTTAAAAAAAAAAACGGGGGTTGATATAGTTGAAGTTAGGGGAGTATTGAAGGGGAGGACAAAACCCCGGGTTATCCTTATATAAAACCCCGGTCAAAACGCCTAGGGGTTCAGGGGGTAGCTAAGGATAAAAATAGATCCCATTGAAAATTTGGAGACTTTAAACAAAAAAATTTTTTTTCTTTCCTCGGAGTTTTTCGGTCCCCCCAAATTTAAAAAGGAAGGACTGTAAATTACAGCGTTGTACTAGAAATAGCCCCTGGAAGCACGGTAGTTCACGATACATACCAGACGCTGGGTGGGGCGTTAAAAAGTTTGCTTTGAACAACAGTTTGAAAGAACCCCTAGAATTTAAAAATACCACTAGATTTTATGTTCCGAGGAATAATAAAGGGATTTAACGAACGCAGTATACTCGATTTTAAACCCAAAAATCAAAAAAAAAATTTTAAAGGAGGAGGGGAAAGACTCCAAAAATTTAATACAGGGAAAAGGGGCAAAATTTCAAAAATTTTTAAACTTCCCCATTCTTTTGAAATGCTAAATACGGCAGCATAAAAGGTTTGTAAAGTGAGAAAGTCTGAAAAAATATCAGAACAGAAAGAAGCAAAAAAGGCTGTACAGGGAAAAAAAAGGGGTTTAAACCAACCCTGTTTAAAAACTAAATATGTACAACGAAGGAAAGAAAACCTTTAAACTGGGGATAACCAATTTGGAACAATAACTTCAACTTTCATATCGGGGAAAAGGGGAGCAAAAGGGGGAACAAAAATTTTCCCCAGGATATTGCTTGAAAACACCAAATCTTCAAAAATTTATGAAAAAATCAAAGTTAAAAATCTATGTGAAAATTAGACCTTTAATCACGGGGGTTCTTTAAAATAATAAAAAATTAATGGGGGTTTTTTTAAAAAGACTAACGTGAATCATTTTTTCTGACTCCTTTATAGGGAAAGAAGGGGGAGATGCAGAAAAAATTTGGGTTCCCCGTAAAGGGCCACACAGATAACATAACTGACATAAAAAAAAACCCTGAAGTATTCGGGAAAAAAAAATTTAAAAAACACCCCGGGCTAAAGGGACCCACCTGGACCGGTTTCGGGGGAATTTCCCCGTATTTCTAAAGAAATGCAAAATCATTTGCACGAGCACTCGGTTTTCCTTGGAGGGGGAAATTTTAAGATATAAATAAAATTTCCCAGAGACCTTAGGCGCAGAATAGCCCCTTTGTTTAAAAGGAAGCAGTAAGCACAGCAAAATTTTTGGGCCAGTGGGCATTAAACCTTGCACACCCTTAAAAAATTTATAAATTGTTTTTGAAGCATCAAATTTGCAAACTTTAGGAAAAGCTTAAGAACAAAACCCCAAACCAGCATAAAAATATAGCATAAAAGACAAGCTTGTCACACTACTAAACCACTGTGACGGAATTATGGAGCCCCGCGGGAAAAACCGCAGTTGTGTCTACATGGATTCGCAAAGGCTTTTGAAAAATTAAACCATGGATTGATTGAAAATTTAAATTGGGGGCTTTGTTTTTTAGCAAGAAAAACCAAAACCAACAAAGAAAAAACCCTAAATACCCCAAGGGAAGGTCCTTTGTCCCTTTTTATTTTTCTTATCCCTAGGGGGGCCAAAGATAAAAACACCCCGCCATAGTTACGTGCCCTTTTTTTGCATATGATAAAATGATTTTCTGCGGGCCATATATATTTGCCCCCTTCTTCCTTTAGTTGGTGACTTTGTAAAGGGGTTCAAAAAAGTCGTCGTAACCCCTTTTTTTGTACGGTTATTTTGGTATTGTTCCAGTCCGGAATTTTGTTTTTTGGGTATTAAAAATCCCCGGGTAGGGACACGAAAAAATTGAAACCCCCTAAACGCAGCCCTTTCCAGGGGAAACTTTGGGGAAGAATATCATGATGTTCAATAGGACGAATAAAAAATTCCAGAGAGACCATACAAATGCAAGATGAACCGAGGGAAAGAACGGAACAGTAAAAGATCGGGGTGGGTACTTTGAACTTTCAAAACAAGGGAACAAATGCCACTGGTGCACTTTTAAAAATCATTTTGTGTTTCTCGCTTAGAGTATTGTTCAGTTTTGGGGGCTTCTCTCTGGGCAACAAAATTTTGAGAGCTGCGACGGATAGTGTTCAATAAACCGTCCGCATAGAGCCAGAAAGTTTTTTAAATTACGGGAAAGGGAAACAGAGCCCCTATTTGAAAAATGTGTATAAATTGGGGAAATGGAGACAGAGATTCATGATAATATATTTTTGGAAGGGCCTGGGGCCTTTTCTAAATCTGCTTACTGCCATAGAAAACTTGCTGGGTGAGAGGTAGGGGAGAATTTTTTAAAATTTAAACCCAGTGAAAAACTTGGGGGGGCCCGGGAAAAAACAAAAAAAATTACTATACCCGCATCCGGGGCCCAGACTTTTAAAACATGCCAAAAAGTTATCAAAAGCTTGCCGGGAAACCAGTGTAGAATTATAAAAGAAAAAATTTGACATGTACCCCACTAAATCCCAGATAAAACAACCAGTGGGCCGGGGGGCCAAACCGGCAGTAATAGTCTGATTGCAGGCAAGCCCCAAACAAGCCAAGACCGGGCCGGGCCCTTGCGAGAGTGGGAAAACTCTCGAAAAACCTTTTAAAAAGGGTAAAACCTGCATGTTTTTAAACCCAACTTTTGGGGTTGGGTTCCAGGGGGAGCACCCACTTTAAAAAAACCCTACCATAAACCCAAAGGGTTGTTCCATCCCTGTAAAAATTTCCCCAGGGGCTGTACAAGTTCCGTGGTTGTACCAACGTTCCATGGTTGTTAAAGGGGAGAAACCCAACTTTCCCGCATTACAATAAACATGGCTTTCGGGGTGTGAGCTTTGTTCACTAGCAGGGTAATTATTTTGGAAATGGGGAAGGACAATTAGCATAAATATTTCCATCTAGCTAATTGCTACCCCCCAAATCTTTTCCTTGTGATTAGTATTTTAAAGGGAAAGTTAAAGAGCCATTTAAACCCAAAATTTTTCTAAATTATTTCCTGATTAAAATGATTAAACTTCATGTTGTTGTTGATTTTGTGTGGGGGTGAGAGGAGGTGCTTGTGGTGCTAAAAAATTTGTTATTACCCCCCTTTTGTCTGGTGGGGCGAGTCCGGGGGGGTTTTTTGGTGCTACAAGTCTTGTTATTTGTTATTACCCTCTTGTGTCTGTGTGGGTCGAGTCCTGGGGTGCTTGTGGTGCTACAAGTCTTGTTATTACCCTCTTGTGTCTGTGTGGGTCGAGTCCTGGGGTGTTTGTGGTGCTACAAGTTGTCTTATTACCCTCTTTTGTCTGTGTGGGTCGAGTCCGGGGGTGGTTTTTTGGTTTCTACAAGTCTTTTATTTTCCCTTTTTGTCTTTTGTGGGTCGGTCCTGGGGTGTTTGTGGTGCACAAGTCCTTTTTTTATTACCCTCTTGTGTTGTGTGGGTCCAGTCCTGGGGTGCTTTGGTGCTAAAAAAGTCTTGTTATTTCCCTCTTGTGTTTGTTTTGGGTCGAGTCCCCGGGGTGTTTGTGGTGCTACAAGTCCTTTCTTTTTCCCCCTTGTGTCGGGGTGGGTCCCGGGCCTTGGGGGGTTTTTTGGTGCTACAAGTCCCTTTTTATACCCTCTTTGTCTGTGTGGGTCGGTCCCGGGGTGCTTGTTTGGGGCTACAAGTCTTTATTTCCCTCTTTTGTCTGGGGGGGGGTCGAGTCCTGGGGTGCTTTTGGTGCTACAAGTCCCTTTTTACCCTCTTGGTCGTGTGGGGCGAGTCCGGGGTGCTTGTGGGGGCTCCCAAATCTTTTTACCCTTTGTGTCTTGTGGGTGAGTCCCGGGGGGCTTGTGGTCTCAAGTCTTGTTATTACCCTCTTGTACGTGGGGTCGGGTCCTGGGGGCTTGGGGTGCTTTCAAGTCTTATTACCCTCTTTTTTTCTGTGTGGGGCGAGTTCCCCCGGGGGTTTTTTGGGGGCTACAAATCTTTTTATTTTCCCTCTTTGTGTCTGTTTTGGGGCGAGTCCCGGGGGGTTGTGGGCTACAAGGGATTTTTATTAAACCCCTTGGTTTTGTGTTGGGGCCCAGTCCTGGGGTGCTTGTGGTGCTACAAGTCTTATTTAAACCCCTTGTGTCTGTGTGGGTTTGGGTCCTGGGTGTTTGTGGTGCAAAAGTCTTGTTATTTTCCCTCTTGTGTCTTGTGGGTCGGTTCCCGGGGTTTGTGGGGGTAAAAAGTCTTATTACCCTCTTGTGTCTGTGTGGGTCGATCCCTTTGGGGTTTGGGTTTTGCTACAAGTCTTGGGTTTTTAAACCCCCCCTTGTGTCCCGTGTGGGTCGAGTCCTGGGGTGCTTTTTGGTTTCTACAAGTCTTGTTATTAAAACCCCTTGGTCCCGTGTGGGCGAGTCCTGGGGGGCTTTGGTTTCTACAAGTCTTATTCCCTTTGTGTCTGTGTGGGGCGAGTTCCCGGGGTGGGTTGGGGCTACAAGTCTTGTTTTTCCCTCTTGTGTCTGTGTGGGTCGAGTCCTGGGGTTTTTGTGGTGCCCTTTTTCCCAAATCTGTTTATTACCCCCTTGTGTCTTTTGGGGGGGTCGAGTCCTGGGGGGGCTTGTGGTGCAAAAAGTCTTGTTATTACCCCCTTTTGTCTGTGTGGGCGAGTTCCCCCGGGGGGGTTTGTGGTGATACAAGTCTTTTTATTAACCCCCTTTTTGTCTTTGGGTCGAGTCCGGGGTGCTTGTGGGGTCAAGTTTGTTTTTTAACCCCCCTTGTGTCCCGTGTGGGTGAGTCCTGGGGGGTTTTTTTGGGGCTACAAGGGCTTATTACCCCTTGTTTGGGGGGCCCCGTGTGGGGGAGTCCCTTTGGGGGTTTTTTGGTGCTACAAAATCTTTGTTATTTGTTTTTTTACCCCCCTTTTTGTCTGGTGGGTCGAGTCCTGGGGTCTTGTGGTGCTACAAGGTTTTTTTATTTTCCCTCTTGTGTCTGTGTGGGGCCCAGTCCTGGGGTGTTTGTGGGGCTACAAGCCCTTTTTATTACCCTCTTGTGTCTTGTGGGTCGGCTGGGGTGGGTTGTGGGGCTACAAGTCTTGTTAATTTCCCTTTGTGTCTTTTGTGGGGCGGGGTCCCCGGGGTGTTTGTGGTGCTACAAGTCCTTTTTACCCTTTGTGTCTGTGGGGTCCCGGGCTTGGGTGTTTTTTGGGGGCAAAAGGGCATGTTATTTGTTTTTTACCCTCTTGGGGTCGGGTTTGGGTTTGGTCCCGGGGGGCTTTTGGTGCCCACAAGTTTTGTTATTTCCCTCTTTTTGTCTGTGGGGGGGTCGAGTCCTGGGGTGCTTGGGTGCTACAAGTCTTTTTACCCTCTTGTGTTTTGTGTGGGTTTCCCGTCCTGGGGGGCTTGTGGTTTTCAAGTCTTATTACCCTCTTGTGTCTGTGTGGGTCGAGTCCTGGGGTGCTTGTGGTGCTACAAGTCTTGTTATTACCCTCTTGTGTCTGTGTGGGTCGAGTCCTGGGGTGTTTGTGGTGCTACAAGTCTTGTTATTACCCTCTTGTGTCTGTGTGGGTCGAGTCCTGGGGTGCTTGTGGTGCTACAAGTCTTGTTATTAAACCCCTTGGGGTCTGTGTGGGTCGGTCCCCGGGGTTTTTTTTGTGGTGCTAAAGTCTTTTTATTACCCTCTTTGGGGTCCGTGTGGGTCGAGTCCTGGGGGGTTTTTGGTGCTACAAAATCTTGTTTTTAAACCCCCTTTTTGGGCTGTGTGGGTCCATCCCCCCGGGGGCTTGTGGTTTCTACAATTTTTTTGTTTTTTACCCTTTGTGTCTGTGTGGGGCGGGGTCCCGGGGGGTTTTTTGTGGTGCTAAAAGTCTTGTTATTACCCTCTTGTGGGCTGGGGTGGGTCGAGTCCGGGGTGCTTGTGGTGCTACAAGTCTTTTTATTTCCCCCCTTTTGTCTGTGTGGGTCGAGTCCCGGGGTGTTTTGGTGCTACAAGTTTTTGTTATTACCCTCTTGTGTCTTTTGGGTCCGGGGTCCGGGGTGTTTTGGGTACAAGTCTTTTTATTACCCCTTTGGCTGTGTTTGGGGGGAGTCCCTTTGGGGGGGTTTTTGGTGCTAAAAAGTCCCTTTTTATTTTCCCCTTGTGCTGTGTGGGGGCGAGTCCTGGGGGGTTTGTTTGGGGCCAGAAGTCTTGTTTTTTACCCTCTTTTGTTGTGGGGGGTCGAGGCCTTGGGGGGCTTTTTTGGGGTAAAAAGGGCTTGTTATTAACCCCCTTGGTCTGTGTGGGTCCCAGCCTGGGGGGTTTGGGGGTGCTACAAGTCTTTTTACCCTCTTGTGTTGTGGGGGTCGAATCCGGGGTGGGTTTTGGTGCTAAACAAATCCCTTAAATTTCCCTCTTGTGTCCCGTGTGGGTCGAGTCCCCGGGGGGTTTTTGGTGCACCCAATCTTTTTATTACCCTCTTGTGTCTGTGTGGGTCGATCCTGGGGGGTTTTTTGGTTTCTACAAAATCTTTTTATTACCCTCTTTGTCTGTGTGGGGCGAGTCCTGGGGGGTTTGTGGGTTTCTACCCAAATCTTGTATTACCCTCTTGTGCTGTGTGGGGGCGAGTCCTGGGGGGTTTTTTGGGCCAAAAAGTCTTGGTTTTTACCCCCTTGTGTCTGTGTGGGGGCGATCCTGGGGGGCTTGTTGGGGGGGCTCAAGTCTTGTTTTTAAAACCCCTTGTGTCTGTGTGGGGGAGGTCCTTTTGGGGGTTTTTGGTGCTACAAGCTTATTACCCTCTTGTGTCTGGTGGGGCGAAATCCCCGGGGTGGGTTGTGGTGCTAAAAATCTTTTTACCCCCTTGTTCTGTGTGGGGCGAGGGCCCCGGGGTGCTTGGGGGTGCTACAAGTCTTGTTTTTACCCCCTTGTGTCTGTGTGGGTCGAGTCCCGGGGGGTTTTTTGGGGCTACAAGTCTTGTTATTACCCTCTTTTTGGGCGTGTGGGGCGAGTCCGGGGTGTTGTTGTTTTTTTTTTTACAATTTTTATTTCCCTCTTGGGGTCTGGTGGGTCGATCTTGGTTTTTTTTTGGGTGCTACAAGTCTTGTTAAATTTCCCCTTGTGTCTGTGTGGGTGAGTCCTGGGGGGCTTGGGCTACAAGTCTTGTTATTACCCTCTTGTTCTGTGTGGGTCGGATCCTGGGGTCTTGTTTGGGGCCCCAAGTCTTATTAAAACCCCCTTTTTGCGTGTGGGGCGAGTCCCTTTGGGGTTTGTGGTTTTCTAAAAAGTCTTGTTATTAAACCCCCTTTTTGGTTTTGTGTGGGGGGCGATCCCGGGGGGTTGTGGTGCTAAAGTCTTTTTTATTCCCCCCTTTTGTCTGGGGTGGGGCGAGTTTTCCCGGGGGGTTTGTGGGGATACAAGTCTTGTTATTTTCCCCCTTTTTTTTCTTTTGGGTCGAGTCCTGGGGTGCTTTTTGGTGCTACAAGTTTTGTTATTACCCTCTTGTGTCTGGGTGGGTCCCAGTCCTGGGGTGTTTTTTGGGGCTACAAGTTTTTATTTCCCCCCTTTTTGTCCCCGTGTGGGTCGAGTCCTTGGGGGTTTGTGGTTTCACAATTTTTGTTTTTGTTATTTCCCTCTTGTGTCTGTGTGGGTTTGGGTTTCCGGGGGTTTCTTGTGGTTTCTACAAAACCCTTTTTATTACCCTCTTGTTCTGGTGGGTCGAGGCCTGGGGTGGGTTGTGGGGGCTACAATTTTTTTACCCTCTTTTTGGGCTGTGTGGGTCGAAATCCTGGGGTGCTTGTGGGGCCCAAAAAGTCTTATTTCCCACTTTTGTCTGTGTGGGTCGTCCCCGGGGGGTTGTGGTGCTTCAAGTCTTTTATTTCCCTCTTGGGGTTGTGTGGGTCGGTACCCCGGGGTTTTTTGGTGAAAAAGTTTGTTATTACCCTCTTGTTCTGTGTGGGCGAGTCCTGGGGGCTTGTGGGCTACCGTCTTGAAAAAACCCCTCTTGTGTCTGTGGGGGGTCGAGGGCCGGGGGGGTTTTTTTGGTGTACAAGTCTTGTTAAATTTCCCCCTTGTGCTGTGTGGGTCGAGTTTTGGGGGGTTTGTGGTGCAAAAAGTCTTGGTTTTTAACCCCCCTTTTTTTTCTGTTTTGGGGCCCCGTCCTTGGGGGGCTTTTGGTGTACCAAAATCCTTTTTTTTCCCTCTTGTGTCTGTGTGGGTCCCAGTCCTGGGTGTTTGTGGTGCTACAAGTCTTGTTATTACCCCCTTGTGCTGGGGGGTCGAGCCTGGGGTGCTTGTGGGGTTTTCAAGTTTTTTTATTCCCTCTTTTCGGTTTTGGGTCGGTCCTGGGGGGTTTGTGGGGCTACAAGTCTTGTTATTACCCCTTGTGTTGTGTGGGGCAATTCCCCGGGGGTTTGGGTGCTACAAGTCTTGTTATTTCCCTCTTGGGGTTTTGTGGGCCCAGTCCTGGGGGGTTTTTGGTTACAAGTCCCTTTTTATTTTTCCCCCTTGTGTCCCGTGTGGGTCGAGTCCTGGGGTTTTGTGGTCCGAAGTCTTTTTTATCCTCTTTTTGGGGCTGGGGGGTGAGTCCTGGGGTGTTTGGGTGCCAAGTCCCTTTTTATTACCCTCTTGTGTCCGTGTGGGTTCCCAGTCCTGGGGTGTTTTTGGGGCTTTCAAAAACTTTTACCCTCTTGTGTCTTTTGGGTCGAGTCCTGGGGGTGTGGTTCTACAATTTTTATTACCCCCCTTTTGTCTGTTTTGGGGCGAGGCCTGGGGTGCTTTTGGTGCTACAATTTTTGTTTTTACCCTCTGTGTCTGTGTGGGTCGAGGTTTCCCGGGGTGCTTGTGGTGCTACAAGTCTTATTTTACCCTCTTGTGTCTGTGTGGGTCGAGTCCTGGGGTGTTTGTGGTGCTACAAGTCTTGTTATTACCCTCTTGTGTCTGTGTGGGTCGAGTCCTGGGGTGTTTGTGGTGCTACAAGTCTTGTTATTACCCTCTTGTGTCTGTGTGGGTCGAGTCCTGGGGTGCTTGTGGTGCTACAAGTCTTATTACCCTTGTTATAACCCCCTTGGGGTCTGGGGGGGGTCGAGTCCGGGGTGTTTTTTGGGGGCTACAAGTCTGGGTTTTTACCCTCTTGTGTCTGTGGGGTCGAGTCCTGGGGTGTTGTGGTGCTCCCAAATTTTTGTTTTTTAAAAATCTTTTGTCTGGGTGGGTCCCAAATCCGGGGTGCTTGTTTGGTTTTCCCCAAGCTTATTTCCCCCCCCCTTTTGTCTGTGTGGGTCGAGTCCTGGGGTGCTTGTGGTGCAAAAATCTTGTTATTACCCTCTTGTGTCTGTGTGGGTCGAGTCCTGGGGTGTTTGTGGTGCTACAAGTCTTGTTATTACCCTCTTGTGTCTGTGTGGGTCGAGTCCTGGGGTGCTTGTGGTGCTACAAGTCTTATTACCCCTTTTTTCTGTGGGGTCGAGTCCCTGGGGTGTTTTTTGGTGCTACAAGTCTTGTTTTTTTACCCCCTTGGTCTGTGTGGGGGGGAGTCCCTTGGGGGGTTTTTTGGTGCTACAATCCCTTTCTGTTTCCCTCTTGTGTCTGTGGGGGTCGAGTTCGGGGGTGCTTGGGGGTTTTTAAAAAGTCTTGTTATTACCTTCTTGTGTCTGTGTGGGTCGAGCCTTTCAAAAGGGTTTTTATTACCTTTTTGGTTTGGGGGGGGCGTGTTCTGGAGGTGCTTTTCTACATTTTTTTTGCCCTCTTTTATCTATAGGGGGTCGAGTCCCCGGGTCCTGGCCCCCACTTTTTCATGCTCCGTTGATAAACATTTTAAAACATTGTGCAACATTTGGGGAAATTTTTTATTTTTGAAAGTTCGTAGGGCCCGTGGTTTCTTTAGTCCAAAAACAGAGAAACTTTGGGGAAAATGAGGTGTTAGAATTTAAACCGTCCTCGGCTTGGAGTTCAAAGTGTTCAATCCCGTCAGGCTTTAGAAAAATACAACATATGCCGGCGAAGTGGTTTTATTTTTAAAAACAGGTGAGTTGAAGCGCAGGGACGAGGGGGAAATAAATGGTATTTAAAAATGGGGGCACAAGGAAATATAAAAAAACTTTAAACCCTTATAATGTGATTTCCTTTTTTGACAAAAATTTCTCCCAATAGTGGGCTTTATTTAAATCACAAACAAAACTGTTTGTGACTGAAAAGGGCCCCCCCATGTGGGGGGAAAAAGTTGTTCAAAAAAGATCACCCTTAAAACTGCTTGTGTGTTTATATTTCCAAAGGGGGGCAGGGGCACCAGTGGTAAATCAAAATAATGTAATAGGTTTTTTGCGTCTAGGGAAGCGTTGAAGAACTCCCCTTTCATCAAATCCCCAAAATTTTTGCCGGGGTTTGACATGGTGCAACATTTGGGGAAACATTGTTGTGGCACGTGCTTCAAAAAATATTCCCAAATTTTTGCAAGTCCTCATTCTTTTTCTTGTCGGGGTTTTTTTAACCAGTTATATCCCTGTTTTTTTCAATATTTCCTTTGGGGGGGTTTCGTAGAACTTACATCAACCACCGGGTGGTCTGTGTTCCCCGCTGGTCTGTGTTCCCCGCTGGTCTGTGTACCTGCTGGTTGTTACCCCTGGTCTGTGGACCTGCGGCTGGCACCTGCTGGTCTGTGTACCTGCCCGGTCCCTTTTTTCCCTTTCTGGTTATGTACCTGCGGTTTGGTACCTGCTGGTCCCGTGTTCCCTGCTGGGCTGTGTAACCCGCTGGTCTGTGGTTTTTCCCCGTGGGCGTGTTCCTGGGTTTTTTTAAAACCCCTTTGGCTTTTGTACCTGTGGTCTGTTTCACCCGGTCTGTTTCCCCGCTGGTTTTGTGTTTTCCCCGCTGGTCTGTGGGACCTGCTGGTCTTTTTGCCACCTCTGGTCTGTTCAACCCGCTGGTCCTGTGGTTTCCCCGCTGGGGTGTTTTCCTGCTGGTTTTGTGTACCTGCTGGTCCCGTGTACCTGCCCGGTTGTGACCCGGGTCGGTTTCACCCCGTGGTCTGGTACCTGTGGGCTTTTCCCCGCTGGTCTATGTACCTGCTGGGTTTTTGTACCCCGCTGGCTTGTTCCCTGCTGGGTCGTGGGACCTGCCCGTTCTTTTGTCCCTGCTGGGCTTTGTACCTGCTTGGGTTTGGGGGTACCTGCTGGTTTGTGTCCCCGCTGGTCTGTGTTCCCTGCTTTGGGCTGTGTTTCCCCCCTGGTCTGTGTTCCCCGTGGGCTGGTTTTCCCCGTGGTCGTGTTCCCTGCTGGTCTGTGTTTCCCCGTGGTCTTTGTCCTGTGGTCTGTGGGTTTCCCCGCTGGTCTGTGGGACCTGCTTTTCTGTGTACCTGCTGGTATGGGGGAACCCGCTGGGCTTTTTACCTGCGGGTCTGTGTTTCCCTGCTGGTTTTAAACACCGCTGGTCGTATTCCCTGTGGGCTGTATTCCCCGTTTGGGCTGTGTACCTGCGGTTTGTGTCCGCTAGTCGTGTAACCCACTGGTCGTGTACCTTGGTCTGTTTACCTGCTGGTTTTGTTCCTCTTGTCTGTCTACATGCTAGTCTGTGTTCCCCGCTGGGCTTCTACCCGCCCGGTCGTGTTCCCTGGGGGTCTGTGTACCTGCCCGTCTGTTTTTCCCTGCGGTTTTGTCTAACCCGTTTGGGCGTGTACCTGCGGTCTTTTGGGTTTCCCCGCCCGGGGCTGTGTACCTGCTGGAAAGTGTACCCCCCCTGGTCTGTGTTTTTCCCGGTGGTCTGTGCACCTGTTTGGGCTGTGTTCCCTGTTTGGGCAGTATACCTGCTGGTCTGTGGGACCTACTTTTCGTGTTCCCTGGGGGGTCTGTGTTTTCCCCCGCTGGTCTGTGGGTTTCCCCGTGGGCTGTGTTCCCCCCTGGTTGGTACCCCGTGGGGCTGTGTACCTGCTGGTCTGTGTACCTGCTGGTTTTGTGTTCCCCCCGCTGGGCTGTGTACCTGCTGGTGTGTGTTCCCTGCTGTTTTATGTATTTGGTGGTCTGTGTACCTGGTGGTCGTGTACCTGCTGGTCTGGTTCCCTGTTTGGGCTGTGTACCCCCCCCCTTTTCTGTCTACCCGGGTATTTTGTGTTCCCTGTGGTCTGTCTTCCGCTGGTAGTGTACCTTCTGGGCTGTTTTACCTGCTGGTCTGTGTACCTGCTTTTTATGTGTAATTTTGCTGGTCTGGTTTACCTGCTGGTATGTGTGCCTCTGGGGCTGTGTACCTGCTGGTCTGTGTTTCCCCGCTGGTCTGTGCACCCCTGGTTTTGTATTTTCCCCGCGGTCTGTGTGCCTGTGGTTTTTGGGGTTTCCCGGGTGGTCTGTGTAAACCCGCTGGTCTGTGTAACCCGCGGTCTGTGTTCCCCGTTGGTCTGTGTTAACCCACTTGTCTGTCCCACCTGCTATTCCCCCTTTTTCCCGCTGGGCTGCTACCCTGCTTTGGGTTTTGGGTTTCCCCGCTGGTCTGGTACCCGCTGGTCTGTATTCCCCGCTGGGCTGTCTTTCCTGCCTTTGGCCCCGTGGGACCCCGCTGGCTGTGTTTCCCCCCTGGGGGCTGTGTTAAACCCGCTTTGGGATTGTACCCCCTGGTTTTGTGTTTCCCGTTTTGGGCAGTATACCTGCTTGGGCGTTTCCCCCGCCCCGGGCCCGCTTCCTGCTGGGGCTGTGTACCTGCGGTTTTGTGTTCCCCGTTTGGGGCGGGGTTTTCCTACTTGTCTGTCTACCTGCTGTCTTGTTACCCCGCTGGTCTGTGTACCTGCTGGTCGGGGAAACCCGCGGGCTGTGAAACCCGCTGGTTTGTGTATGTGGGTCTGTGTACCTGCGGTAAGGGGTTTCCTGCTGGTCTTTGTACCTGCTGGTCTATGTTCCCTGCTGGGCTGTTTACCTGCCGGGGGCTGTATTCCCCGGCCCGGTCTGTTTGCCCCGCTGGGCTGGTTCCCGGTGGTCTGTGTACCCTGCTGGGGCTGTGTACCTGGCTGGTCCCGTGGGTTTCCCCGTTTTGGGCGGGTACCTACTTTGGGTTTTCTCCTGTCGTGTTTTTCCCCGCTGGTTTTTGTTTTACCTCTGGTCTGTGTTTCCCCGGGTGGTCTGTTTTACCTGCTGGTCTGTATTCCCTGTGGTTTTGTCTACCTGGTGGTCTGTGTACCCGTGGTCTGTGTTCCCAGCTGGGCTGTGTACCCGCTGGGTTTTTGTACCCCCCGGTCGTGTTTTTCCCGTTGGTAGTATCCCGCTGGTTTTGGGGTACCAAATGGGCTGGGGTTCCCTGCTGGGCTGTGTACCTGCTGGTCTGTGTTTCCCCCTTTGGGCTGTGTCCTGCTGCTGTGTGTTCCCTGCTGAAACTTTTATTTGTGGTTTGTGTACCTGCTGGTCTGTGTACCCGGGTGGTCGGGGTTCCCTTTTGGGGCTGTTACCTACTTTTGGGCTACCTGTAGTCGTGTTCCCGCCCGGTCTGTCTAACCCGCTGGGATGGGGTACCTGCTGGTCCCGTGTAAACCCCTGGTTTTTGTTTCCCCCGCTGGTCTGTGCACCCGCTGGTCTGTATTCCTGCTGGTCCGTGTACCTGCTGGTTTGTGTAACCGCTAGACTGTGTTTCCCAATTTGGGCTGTGTTCCCGCTTTGGGCTGCGTCCTGTGGGCTGTGTTCCCTGTGGTGGTGTTCCCTGCTGGTCTGTGTACCCGCTGGTGGTGTTCCCGCTGGGCTGCGGCCGCTGGTCGGGGTTCCCTGCTGGTCTGTGTTCCCTTCTTGGGGCTGGTATGCTGGGGTGTGGTTCCCCGCTGATCTATGTAAATTTTTTGGGCGTTACCTGATGGTTCCCGTGTTCCGTGGTCGTTTACCTACTTGTCTGTCTACCTGCTTTGTCCTTTTTCCCCCGCTGGTTGTCTACCCGCTGACTGTCTTTCCTGCTGGTCGGGTTTTCCCCGCTTTTCCCGTTTACCCCGCTGGTCTGGGGTTTTCCCCGCCGGTCTTGTACCCGCTGGGCCCGTGACCTGCGGGCCGTGTTCCCGTTTGGGCTGTGTAACCCACTTGTCTGTCCCACCGCTGTCTTTTTCCCTGGTGGGCCTTTTCCCGTGGTCTGTGTTCCCTGCTGGTCTGTTAAAATGCTGGCTGTATTTCCCGCTGGTCTGCCCACCTCTTTTGGGCTGTGTACCTGTGGGGCTGTGTTCCCCGCTGGTCTGTGTACCTCTGGGATGTGTACCCCTGGTCTGTGTTTCCCGTTTGGGCATATACCTGCTGGTTCCTTGGGAATTTCCCCGCTGGTCTGTCTACCCGTGGGCGTGTACCGCGGTTTTGTGTTTTCCCCCTTGGTCTGTGTACCTATTGTCTGTCCCACCCGCTATCTGTGTTTCCCCGTGGCTGTGTACCTTCCCGGTCTGTGTACCCGCGGCTGTGTTTTTCCCGTGGTATTGTACCTGCTGGTCTGTGTACCGCTGGGATTGTGCCCCGCTGGTCTGTGTACCTGTGGGCTGTGTTCCCCGCGGTCTGTGCACCCGCTGGGCTGTATTCCCCGTGGTCTGTTTGCCTGCTGGGCGGGGTTCCCCCTGGGCTTTTGTACCGCTGGTTTTGTGTAAACCCGCTGGTCTGGGTTCCCCCTGTTGGTCGTGTACCTACTTGTGGGCTAACCGGGTATTTCCCTGTTCCCTTGGTATGTCTACCTGCTGACTGTCACCCGCTGGTTTTGTTTTTCCCTGCTGGTCTGTGTACCTGCGGGCTGTGTTCCCTGCGGTGTCTTTCTGCTGGTTTTGTTACCCCGCTGGTCCCGTTTCCCGGGTGGTCTGTGGGAAACCCGCTGGTCTGTGTTCCTGCTTGTTGTGTACCTGTGGGTTTTGTGTTTCCCCGCTGGTATGGTACCCCCTGGTCTGTGTTTTTCCCGCTGGTCTGTGCAAACCGTGGTCTGTGTTCCCTGTTTTGGGCGTATACCCGTGGTCTGTGACCTGCTGGTCTGGTACCTGCTGGTCCCGTTTCCCGGGTGGTATTGTACCCGCTGGGGCTTGTTTCCCGCTGGTCCGTGCACCCCGCTGGTCTGTGTTCCCCCCGTTGGGCAGTTTTTACCCGCTGGCTGTGTACCTACTGGTCTGTGTTCCCCGCTGGTTTTGTGTACCTGGGTGGTCTTTGTTCCCCGGCCCGGGTTTTTGCCTGCTGGGGCTGTGTTCCTTTGACCTGCTGGGGTTTTGTTTCCTTGTACCCGAGCAGGTAAAAAAGGAACAAGAACTGTGTTCCCCCTTTTAATCTTTTTAATTACGTGTTCGTAGCCCACAGCAACAAAAGTTTTTTATCGTTGGGGTCTCGTCTTCCTTTTAATTTTTTTTTTTCCTATATTTTTAAAAAAAATTTCAATGATTATAGCAATTACCTTTCTCCCCCCCCTCCCCCCCCCATTTGCTACTTCATTTTCTCCCCTTCCCTTTCCCCCCCCTCCTTCCCTCCTTTCCCCCTTCCCCCCTCCTCCCCTTCCCCCCCTTTCCCCTTTTTCATTTTCTCCTGCGTTCCTCCCTTTCCCCTCCCCTGAATTTTTATTTTCACTTTTCGCAAAAAAAAATTTTCCCTCTCATTTCCCCGTCTCCTCTTTTCCTCAGTGACCCGCTGTTTCTTTGTTTTTGGTTGTTGCAGGATTAACAAATTTTTTATTTACTCCTGCTTTTTCTTTTTGGGAAAACCCTTTTATGTAGTTTTACTTTTCTCTTTTTTTTTACATCAAAAAAGTGTTGTGGTTATCATGTTTTCCTCTTTTTTTTCCCAACAATTCCGCTGCAGTTATTTGTCCTTCTTTTCCCCTCATCCAGCGTCCCACATCTCTAATGTGTTTAAAACTTTAATGATAACTTGGCCCTTTGTTTTTTTATTTTTCTTTGGAAATTTTAATTATTAAAAACCGGGAAAATTTCCAGTGTTGGGTTTACCTATATTTTAAAGAACCTTTATTGTAAATTTTGTCCTCCCCAAAATTTGAAAGTTATAAAAAAACTCCTTAAGTGTTTGTAAGTCTCACATTTTTGTTTGGGAGGATCTTTTTTGAAATTAAAATTTTTTTTTCTAACACCTTGGGCGCTCCCTCTGATACTTTGTTTTTTTTTTCTTTTCTGTGGGGTTGATTTCAATTTCTGCCGCGGCCATTAAATGTCATTTATCTACACTACTTCCGTCATGCATCATTTATTACACTACTTCCGTCATGCATCATTTATCTACACTACTTCGTCATGCATCATTTATCTACACTACTTCCGTCATGCATCATTTATCTACACTACTTCCGTCATGCATCATTTATCTACACTACTTCCGTCATGCATCATTTATCTACACTACTTCCGTCATGCATCATTTATCTACACTACTTCCGTCATGCATCATTTATCTACACTACTTCCCTCATGCATCATTTATTCTACACTACTTCCGTCTATGCATATTATCTACACTACTTCCGTCATGCATCATTTATCTACACTACTTCCGTCATGCATCATTTATCTACACTACTTCCGTCATGCATCATTTATCTACACTACTTCCGTCGTGCATCATTTATCTACACTACTTCCGTCGTGCATCATTTATCTACACTACTTCCGTCGTGCATCATTTCGTGTGTTCAGTTCTCCAAGTTATCCTGTTGAGATTTACAATCATTATATATATATATATATATATTATGATTAACAAAAAGTCACAATACCGTGACAGGAATAATACACAAATAACCCGCACATACAGAAAGAAACTTATGACGACGTTTCGATCCGACTTGGTCCAGCAATTAGTCAGACCGAAACGTCGTCGTAAGTTTCTTAGTTGTATGTGTGGGTTATATGTGTATTTTATAAGATGCTTTGCATCATCTATAAGTATTAATTAGCTGTTTATTCCTTATGGTAAATCATCGACATAAGAATATAATTGGAACAAGTACAGACCCTTGTTGAGCCCCACTTGGGACGTCTTCCCACGACGACATTTTTTTCCCCTCTATAACTATTCACATATTTCCTTTCAAACACAAAAATCTCATCCAATGCAAGAATTTACCTTTTACTAATCCTATTTGTGCTGTTTCCAAATTACTTATTGGATGAGAAACTCTCTCAAACTGTCTTAATCTAGATACATAGTCTCACTATCCATCTCTTTCTTGAAATGCTTCTGTAACTCTGTCATAATAACTTAGTACATTTGATATACATAAATTAGAAGACATAAATCGGTAATGTTAACGTTTTCTAAGAGTTTTTCTTAGTGGTTTTCCTAATATTTTTGCAACAGCACTTGTCATTAAAACAGACCTTCACTTGAAAGGGTCCTCTGTTATTTTTATTTTTAATATAGGCACAGTATATGTCTTCCATCTAACTGCCGATTTACGCTCTTGTAATTGAATCGTAAAAAATGCTCAGAGTGGATAATATAATTCTTCTGGACATCATTATACAACCAGATATACTGTCCCGTCTCCATTCTATTGTTTTTGGTCAGTATCCAGTAATAATTTACTTCCTTTTCAATTATTTCAATATCTTGCATTTCATCTGTCTGGGATTAATATCTCTTACATCAAAATATATTGTGTTGTGAAGACTAACTAATTGATTCTTTGTATATTGTCTTTAATATTTTTAATATTATCACTAACAAATTTTATCCAACTTTTTACGAAGTTGGATAAACGATATGGCTCTACTTTCTTCTATTCTGGGATTTCTCTTTCAAAGTTTCTTTCTTCTCTTCTTCATAAATTTATATAATAATTCCTGCCCAGCTTCAACTTCTCAGAAGTTTGAGTGTCTCGCTTCCTGTGTTGCTTCTAAGTATTTTTTTTCATGGGTCTCAACACCTTCCATTACACCATTCTTTGATATTTTGTCTTGTATTCTTTGGAATAAATTTTTTAATTACTTTTTCAAATATGTTAATGAGCTTTTTTGTACAAAATATATGATCGTGTGTGCTCCTTGGTGCGCGTGCGCACACAGCATCTCTCATCACTCACCTCAGTATCTCTCATCACTCACCTCAGTATGTCTTATCTCTCTCTCTGTCTCTCTCTCTCTCTCTCTCTCTCTCTCTCTCTCTCTCTCTCTCTCTCTCTCTCTCTCTCTCTCTCTCTCTCTCTCTCTCTCTCACACACACACACACACACACACGGAACTGAGGGGTTCGTTCTACGAGGAGAGGTTAAGGGAACGGCACCTGACAATGCAAGCAGAAAGGATAGTGGAGACATAACAACATATAAAATACTGCAAGGATTTCACAGGATAGGAACAGAATGTGGATAGGAACAGAATGTTTCAGAGATAGGACACAGCAGCAAGGGGTCACAATTGGAAGTTGAAGACTCAGATGAATCACAGGGATGTTAGGAACCATTTCTTCAATCACAGAGTTGTCAGGAAGTGGAATAGTCTGAAAGGTAATGTAATGGAGGCAGAATCCATACATAGCTTTAAGAAGAGGTATGATAAAGCTCACGGAGCAGGGACGGAGTGACCTAGTAGCGACCAGTGAAGAGGCGGGGCCAGAAGCTATGAATCGACCCCTGCAACCACAATTAGGTGAGTACAACTAGTTGAGTACACACACACACACACACACACACACACACACACACACACACACACACACACACACGCACACACACACACACACACTGGATAAATATGGTACCCTTAATACTTTCCGCGTGTTTTGTATGCGGAACATAAAGTACTTCGACGTCTTCTGTGCGGCAATGAGTATAGGGCAGTTAGCCTGCGTCAATACCCTCTAAGTGCACATGAACGAACAGTGGACAGCGCCACTTCCTCGAGGATCTCAGTGTTCTAGTTTGCTGCGCGTCTGCTCTCTACCTAATTCACCTCCTCAACTCTGTCAAGAAAGATCCAGCCCCATATATTTGCTGCTACGTGGGCGCTCCGCGCGTCTTCATACATGTTTTGCTGGTTATACCTACATGTGTAATATGGTAATCTTAATCAGTTAAGGATGGAAATGCTGTAGTTAGGAGGAAATGTGACTGTGGTGTCAGTATACTTTCTGGAAAGAAGTTTCTTATGGTCACCCCCGCCTTGGCAAGAGATTGCTGTAGAATTAATATATATATATATAATATATATATATATATATTATATATATATATTATATATATATATATAATATATATATATATATATATAAAACAAGCATGCGTAAGAGTGTTTGATAGTGAATGGAGACAAATGGTTTTTAATACTTGACGTGCTGTTGGAGTGTGAGCAAAGTAACATTTATGAAGGGGTTCAGGGAAACCGGCAGGCCGGACTTGAGTCCTGGAGATGGGAAGTACAGTGCCTGCACTCTGAAGGAGGGGTGTTAATGTTGCAGTTTAAAAACTGTAGTGTAAAGCACCCTTCTGGCAAGACAGTGATGGAGTGAATGATGGTGAAAGTTTTTCTTTTTCGGGCCACCCTGCCTTAATGGGAATCGGCCAGTGTGTTAATAAAAATATAAATGAGTCTAATTTATATAAACCTAAGGAAATATTCATATTATTTTCAAAACTGCTTTTTACGAAACAAGATTCAATTATATTCCTGTCGACCATGGACTTGCTTGATACAATTTTCTCAACTTTTTGAAAATCAATTGGATGGTTAAAATCTCTCACATGATTAAAACATGTGATTAAAACAACATAAATATAGCATTAGAACTGGACAAGATTCCAATGCTCTATTTATTCATGTGAGAGATTTTAACCATCCAATTGATTTTCAAAAAGTTGAGAAAGTTGTATCAAGCAAGTCCATGGTCGACAGGAATATAATTGAATCTTGTTTCATAAAAAGCAATTTTGACAATAATATGAATATTTCCTTTGGTTTATATAAATTAGATCCATTTATAATTAGTAGAATTTGGGAAGAATTTAACAATACACTGGACAAATAATAATTTTTAAAATTTGTTATTTCTTGGGTAGAATAGTTTGTTGGTGGGTTGTGTGAAGGACCTGTCTAGTTAGGGCCGGCGGGCCTGCTGCAGTGTTTCCTTTCTTATGAGTCGCGCGTCAGGTGTATAACTGTTGTGGGATCTGATAGTGAGGTGTTGGCTAGACCCCTTATATACCTTCCTTTGATGCTTTACTTTCATAGTTCCTTGATAATGTGAGTAGTCACGAAAGCGTTTAGAATTTCTCTATTCTTTCACAGTGGTTGTTTTGCATATTCTGAAATCACTTGTTTACTGTGATCTTATTGCATATATATATATATATATATATATAATATAATATATATATATATATATATATATATATATATATATATATATATATATGTTGTGCCGAATAGGCAGAACTTGCGATCTTGGCTTAAATAACAACGCTCATCTTGCCATATAGGACAAGCGAAAATTTGTGTATGCAGTAATTTCGCCAAAATCATTTTGAACCTAACGAAAAAAATATATTTCACTGTGTTTGTTTAGTATTAAATTATTGTAAACAAACCTAAAATATATTTAGTTAGATTAGGCTAAAATAAATTGTTCTTGTTATAATAAGGTTAGGTAAGTTTTCTAAGATTCTTTTGGTGCAAAAATAAAAAAATTTACATTAACATTAATGAAAAAACTATGTCTTTAAACGTATAAGAGAAAATTTTAGAAAGGACTTAATTTTAAATGAGTTCTCGCTAATTGACCAGTTTTGCATATTCGGCACGACATTATATATATATATATATATATATATATATATATATATATATATATATATATATATATATATATATATATATATATATTATATATATGTCGTGCCGAATAGGCAGAACTTGTCATCTTGGCTTAAATAGCAACGCTCATCTTGCCATATAGGACAAGCGAAAATTTGTGTATGCAATAATTTCGCCAAAATCATTCTGAAGCTAACGAAAAAAAATATATTTCACTGTGTTTGTTTAATATTAAATTATTGTAAACAAATCTAAAATATATTTAGTTGGGTTAGGCTAAAATAAATTGTTCTTGTTATAATAAGGTTAGGTAAGTTTTCTAAGATTCTTTTGGTGCAAAATTATAATTTTTTACATCAACATTAAAGAAAAAAATACATCTTTAAACTTATAAGAGAAAATTTTAGAAATTACTTAATTTTAAATGAGTTCTTGCTAATTGACCAGTTTTACATATTCGGCACGACATTATATATATATATTATATATATATATATATATATATATATATATATATATAATATATATATATATATATATATATATATAATTTTTTTCAACAAACCGGCCGTATCCCACCAAGGCAGGGTGGCCCAAAAAGAAAAACTAAAGTTTCTCTTTTTAAATTTAGTAATTTATACAGGAGAAGGGGTTACTAGCCCCTTGCTCCTGGCATTTTAGTCGCCTCTTACAACACGCATGGCTTACGGAGGAAGAATTCTGTTCCACTTCCCCATGGAGATAAGAGGAAATAAACAAGAACTAGAAAGAAAATAGAAGAAAACCCAGAGGGATGTGTATATATACATATATATGCTTGTACATGCATGTGTAGTGTGAACTAAGTGTAAGTAGAAGTAGCAAGACGTACCTGAAATCTTGCATGTTTATGAGACAGAAAAAAAGGACACCAGCAATCCTACCATCATGTAAAACAATTACAGGCTTTCATTTTACACTCACTTGGCAGGACGGTAGTACCTTCCTGGGCGGTTGCTGTCTACCAACCTACTACCTCATATATATATATATATATATATATATATATATATATATATATATATATGAGATTGAGCTTGAAGAGTTATATTTCATTGCAGGTGGAAAAACTTGCAGTTTGTTGCGACATATATTGAAGTACTGGAATACAATGACGGTTTCGGTGGAAAGTCAATCACCATCATCAGGATTCATTTCTGGAACATGATAAAACAGCAGACAATATGAAATATGTAACGTTGAATATGCAGTAAACAGTATACAACATACAAAAATAACTTAATTAGCCAAGTTGGAAGGTGTGTAAATGTAGTGGTGAGTCTTGTCTTGTTCTGTCTTACACCTTGATGTTTATGTCTGAGTAATGACTCTCAAAACTATCCATGGTGAGTCTTGTTCTGTCTTACACCTTGATGTTTATGTCTGTGTAATGACTCTCACAACTATCCATGGTGAGTCTTGTTCTGACTTACACCTTGACCTTGATATTTATATCTGAGTAATGACTCTCACAACTATCCATGGTGAGTCTTGTTCTGTCTTACACCTTGATGTTTATGTCTGAGTAATGACTCTCACAACTATCCATGGTGAGTCTTGTTCTGTCTTACACCTTGATGTTTATGTCTGAGTAATGACTCTCACAACTATCCATGGTGAGTCTTGTTCTGTCTTACACCTTGATGTTTATGTCTGAGTAATGACTCTCACAACTATCCATGGTGAGTCTTGTTCTGTCTTACACCTTGATGTTTATGTCTGAGTAATGACTCTCACAACTATCCATGGTGAGTCTTGTTCTGTCTTAACACCTTGATGTTTATGTCTGAGTAATGACTCTCACAACTATCCATGGTGAGTCTTGTTCTGTCTTACACCTTGATGTTTATGTCTGAGTAATGACTCTCAAAAACTATCCATGGTGAGTCTTGTTCTGTCTTACACCTTGATGTTTATGTCTGAGTAATGACTCTCACAACTATCCATGGTGAGTCTTGTTCTGTCTTACACCTTGATGTTTATGTCTGAGTAATGACTCTCACAACTATCCATGGTGAGTCTTGTTCTGTCTTACACCTTGATGTTTATGTCTGAGTAATGACTCTCACAACTATCCATGGTGAGTCTTGTTCTGTCTTACACCTTGATGTTTATGTCTGAGTAATGACTCTCACAACTATCCATGGTGAGTCTTGTTCTGTCTTACACCTTGATGTTTATGTCTGAGTAATGACTCTCACAACTATCCATGGTGAGTCTTGTTCTGTCTTACACCTTGATGTTTATGTCTGAGTAATGACTCTCACAACTATCCATGGTGAGTCTTGTTCTGTCTTACACCTTGATGTTTATGTCTGAGTAAAGACTCTCACAACTATCTATGGTGAGTCTTGTTCTGTCTTACACCTTGATGTTTATGTCTGAGTAATGACTCTCACAACTATCCATGGTGAGTCTTGTTCTGTCTTACACCTTGATGTTTATGTCTGAGTAATGACTCTCAAAACTATCCATGGTGAGTCTTGTTCTGTCTTACACCTTGATGTTTATGTCTGAGTAATGACTCTCACAACTATCCATGGTGAGTCTTGTTCTGTCTTACACCTTGATGTTTATGTCTGAGTAATGACTCTCACAACTATCCATGGTGAGTCTTGTTCTGTCTTACACCTTGATGTTTATGTCTGAGTAAAGACTCTCACAACTATCTATGGTGAGTCTTGTTCTGTCTTACACCTTGATGTTTATGTCTGAGTAAAGACTCTCACAACTATCCATGGTGAGTCTTGTTCTGTCTTACACCTTGATGTTTATGTCTGAGTAATGACTCTCACAACTATCCATGGTGAGTCTTGTTCTGTCTTACACCTTGATGTTTATGTCTGAGTAATGACTCTCACAACTATCCATGGTGAGTCTTGTTCTGTCTTACACCTTGATGTTTATGTCTGAGTAAAGACTCTCACAACTATCCATGGTGAGTCTTGTTCTGTCTTACACCTTGATGTTATGTCTGAGTAATGACTCTCACAACTATCCATGGTGAGTCTTGTTCTGTCTTACACCCTTTATGTTTATGTCTGAGTAATGACTCTCACAACTATCCATGGTGAGTCTGTTCTGTCTTACACCTTGATGTTTATGTCTGAGTAATGACTCTCACAACTATCCATGGTGAGTCTTGTTCTGTCTTACACCTTGATGTTTATGTCTGAGTAAAGACTCTCACAACTATCCATGGTGAGTCTTGTTCTGTCTTACACCTTGATGTTTATGTCTGAGTAAAGACTCTCACAACTAAACCATGGTGAGTCTTGTTCTGTCTTACACCTTGATGTTTATGTCTGAGTAATGACTCTCACAACTATCCATGGTGATCTTGTTCTGTCTTACACCTTGATGTTTATGTCTGAGTAATGACTCAAAACTATCCATGGTGAGTCTTGTTCTGTCTTACACCTTGATGTTTATGTCTGAGTAATGACTCTCACAACTATCCATGGTGAGTCTTGTTCTGTCTTACACCTTGATGTTTATGTCTGAGTAATGACTCTCACAACTATCCATGGTGAATCTTGTTCTGTCTTACACCTTGATGTTTATGTCTGAGTAATGACTCTCACAACTATCCATGGTGAGTCTTGTTCTGTCTTACACCTTGAGTTTTATGTCTGAGTAATGACTCCACAACTATCCATGGTGAGTCTTGTTCTGTCTTACACCTTGATGTTTATGTCTGAGTAATGACTCTCACAACTATCCATGGTGAGTCTCCTTAAATTTATGTTTTTTGTCCTTGTTTTACAATTGCTTTTCCCTCAAGGAAGGTTCCTTGATGTTGGTGAGGGGCTCTTGATTTAGGGAATTGGATCTGTGCTCCAGTTCCCCGAATTAAGCCTGAATGCCTTCCACATCCCCCCCCAGGCGCTGTATAATCCTCCGGGTTTAGCGCTTCCCCCTTGATTATAATAATAATTAACTATTGCTTTACTAGCTCTAATGACCTGCTTTACCTGTTTGCTTTACTGATTAGCTCTAATACTTGCTTTACTGTTGCTTTACTGTAGCTCTAATGACCTGCTTTACTGTTGCTTTACTGTAGCTCTAATGACCTGCTTTACTGTTGCTTTACTGTAGCTCTAATGACTTGCTTTATGTTCGCCTTTATGTGTATGCTCTAATGACTGCTTTACTGTTGCTTTACTGTAGCTCTAATGACCTGCTTTACTGTTGCTTTACTGTAGCTCTAATGACCTGCTTTACTGTTGCTTGACTGTAGCGCTAATGACCTGTTTTACTATTGCTTTACTGTAGCTCTAATGACCTGCTTTACTGTTGCTTTACTGTAGCTCTAATGACCTGCTTTACTATTGCTTTACTGTAGCTCTAATGACCTGCTTTACTGTTGCTTTACTGTAGCTCTAATGACCTGTTTTACTATTGCCTTACTGTAATTCTAATGACCTGCTTTACTGTAGCTCTAATGACCTGCTTTACTGTAGTTCTAATGACCTGCTTTACTGTTGCTTTACTGTAGCTCTAATGACCTGTTTTACTATTGCCTTACTGTAATTCTAATGACCTGCTTTACTGTTGCTTTACTGTAGTTCTAATGACCTGCTTTACTGTTGCTTTACTGTAGTTCTAATGACCTGCTTTACTGTTGCTTTACTGTAATTCTAATGACCTGCTTTACTGTTGCTTTACTGTAGTTCTAATGACCTGCTTTACTATTGCTTTACTGTAGTTCTAATGACCTGCTTTACTGTTGCTTTACTGTAGTTCTAATGACCTGCTTTACTATTGCTTTAGTGTAGTTCTAATGACCTGCTTTACTGTTGCTTTACTGTAGTTCTAATGACCTGCTTTACTGTTGCTTTACTGTAGTTCTAATGACCTGCTTTACTGTTGCTTTACTGTAGCTCTACTGACCTGCTTTACTATTGCTTTACTGTAGCTCTAATGACCTGCTTTACTATTGCTTTACTGTAGCTCTAATGACCTGCTTTACTGTTGCTTTACTGTAGCTCTAATGACCTGCTTTACTGTTGCTTTACTGTAGCTCTACTGACCTGCTTTACTGTAGCTCTAATGACCTGCTTTACTGTTGCTTTACTGTAGCTCTAATGACCTGCTTTACTGTTGCTTTACTGTAGCTCTACTGACCTGCTTTACTATTGCTTTACTGTAGCTCTAATGACCTGCTTTACTGTTGCTTTACTGTAGCTCTAATTACCTGTTATGTTTTATGCATTATTGTAACTCCTCAGATAGTAACTACTTGCTATACACACAACATTTATACAACACATCCCAGGTTGGCTAGTTAAATTAATTTAGTTTGATACTGCTTACTATATAAGTATATTGCATATTGTCTATGGTTTTATCTTGTTACAAAAATTAATATTAATGATGGCAATTGACTTTACAACGAAACGTTGACTGTATTTCATTACTTCAATAAATGTCCTAAGAAACTGCAAGTCTCTCTTACTCGACTGGTAGCGCACTCAGCTAGCTCACTGAGGGTCGGTTGGAAACATTAGGACGTGTTTCCTTACGACACCTGCTGTCCATGTTCACCTATCAGGAAAATGGGTACCTGGGTGTTAGTCGATTGGTGGGGGTCGCATCCTGGGACAAAATGGACCTAATTTGTCCGAAATACTCTGCATAACAAGTGACTTTCTATATAGTAATACTGTATATTATTGATGTCAGCTACGTCTGTATACCATGTACATATACTTGTAGAAATGAAGATTATTACTATATTTTACTACAACTTAAACCTGGGATGGATGGAAAGATGATAATAGATTGACATAACTTCGTGGAACTGGAGAGCATGTTGACTTGTTGAAATAGCGAATGTATTAAGAAATTAGGTGTACCAGTGATTGATGCAGATGTAAAGCTGTGCCGCCCAGATTGATACTTGTGTACATTAAACATTGAGAAGTGGACAATTTACTTGTTATTATTTTTTCTTAGGCTATGATTTTTTTCCTGAGATGTAGACGAGGTCCTCTAATCAGAGAAAATATTCCTTGATCTATAGTGCAATCATTCACTCCTATGTTGTTATGTAAATTGCAGTTGAAATTAACGATGTGTGTTGACTAACTTGAGTTTTTGCTTGGATTCTGTGATGGATTTCTTTCTTTTGCAATTGTCACCTGTCACGGCCGACTCTCCAAGCTGCAGATCTATAATGGCGACCGCGTTGGTAAATGGGTGAGGCTGGAGATCCAGTATTCTTGATCGTTAGCAGCATTAATATGTTACATAAAATGACACATACAACTAATGTGACGTTGCGACAGCATTTTGCTCTCCAGGAGCTTCGTCAAGCCAATACAAACAATACAGGGAGACAGAAGGTATATGAAGGTAACAAAATGATGTGAAAGAACATAAAACACTGCAGTAGGCCTACTGGACCATGTTGTTGGTAGTAGTAATAGTAGTGGAGGTAACTCTTGGTTACTATGTGCTGGCGAGGTATATTGTTTTATGGAGAATTCTTTCCAATACATGCTTCACAGTATTCTATTTAATAGTGTCTGAAATGGAGATTAAAGATAATTCGAGTCATATTCATCGGCGGGAATTTGGTAATTTTACCAATATTATTACAGCATTAAGTATGTTCCTCTTCTTAGCTGTTAATCCAGTGATATACAGTCGTTGTAGACCAGTAATTCCCAGCCTGGGACGTACGCCACACACTGGCAGCAGTTTGAAAATGTTTCAGTAAAATTGTATGTATTCATTATAAATATTGTTTACAAATAAATATATTTTAGAATTTCAATCATATATATAATTATATTTATTAGCAACATTTATAAATGATAACAATTCCATATAAACTTTCAGAAATATATTTTATATTTTTGGTAAACCGAGACTAAAAATACTAATTGGGAATTCTTCCTCCTGCACTGGGTAATATTTTTCTTGCTGTGTTCCATGTGTTGTCCTGATGCTTGAAGGTTCATGTTCGTGTTCCATCACTCGTGACTGACACTTCTCTGCCCACCACCATGGAAAACAATATCTCGTGTAAGTTCTGGCTAACATTTTTTCCAAAGTTTTATTGTTTCTCATTAACAAATTTATTATAGGTAACATAAAAACATACCTGAACGATATTATATATTCAAACTGATCCTCGTAACATATTTATCAACATTTACTGAGATATATATATATATATATATAATATATATATATATATATATATATATATATATATATATATATATATATATATATATATATATATATGTCGTGCCGAATAGGCAAAACTTGCGATCTTGGCTTAAATAGCAACGCTCAACTTGCCATATAGGACAAGTGAAAATTTGTGTATGCAATAATTTCACCAAAATCATTCTGAACCTAACGAAAAAAATATATTTGATTGTGTTTGTTTAGTACTAAATTATTGTAAACGTATTTAAAATATATTTAGTTGGGTTAGGCTAAAATAAATTGCTCTTGTTTTAATAAGGTTAGGTAAGTTTTCTCAGATTCTTTTGGTGCAAAATTAAAATTTTTTACATCAGCATTAATGAAAAAAATATATCTTTAAACGTATAAGAGAAAATTTCAGAAAGGACTTAATTTTAAATGAGTTCTTGCTAATTGACCAGTTTTACATATTCGGCACGACATATATATATATATATATATATATATATATATATATATATATATATACTTCAAAATATCCTGAGTGTCCTGCTGAAGTCTCCCAGGTTAGCAGTGATAGCTGAGGGTGTCATGGCAGTGATAGTTGTGTTGACAGGTGTGAGTAGTGGGGGGTAATAGTTGTTGACAGGTGTGGGTACTGGAAGTGATAGTTGTGTTGACAGGTGTGGGTACTGGAAGTGATAGTTGTCTTGACAGGTGTGGGTACTGGGAGTGATGGTTGTGTTGACAGGTGTGGGTACTGGGAATGATAGTTGTTGACAGGTGTGGGTACTGGGAGTGATGGTTGTGTTGACAGGTGTGGGTACTGGGAATGATAGTTGTGTTGACAGGTGTGGGTACTGGGAGTGATAGTTGTGTTGACAGGTGTGGGTATTGGAAGTGATGGTTGTGTTGACAGGTGTGGGTACTGGGAGTGGTGGTTGTGTTGACATGTGTGGGTACTGGGAATGATAGTTGTTGACAGGTGTGGGTACTGGAAGTGATAGTTGTGTTGACAGGTGTGGGTACCGGAAGTGATAGTTGTGTTGACAGGTGTGGGTACTGGGAGTGATAGTTGTGTTGACAGGTGTGGGTACTGGAAGTGATAGTTGTGTTGACAGGTGTGGGTACTGGAAGTGATAGTTGTGTTGACAGGTGTGGGTACCGGAAGTGATAGTTGTGTTGACAGGTGTGGGTACTGGAAGTGATAGTTGTGTTGACAGTGTGGGTACCGGAAGTGATAGTTGTGTTGACAGGTGTGGGTACTGGAAGTGATAGTTGTGTTGACAGGTGTGGGTACTGGGAGTGATGTGTTGACAGGTGTGGGTACTGGGAGTGATGTGTTGACAGGTGTGGGTACTGGGAGTGATAGTTGTGTTGACAGGTGTGGGCACTGGGAGTGATAGTTGTGTTGACAGGTGTGGGTACTGGAAGTGATAGTTGTGTTGACAGGTGTGGGTACCGGAAATGATAGTTGTGTTGACAGGTGTGGGTACTGGAAGTGATAGTTGTGTTGACAGGTGTGGGTACCGGAAGTGATAGTTGTGTTGACAGGTGTGGGTACTGGAAGTGATAGTTGTGTTGACAGGTGTGGGTACGGAAGTGATAGTTGTGTTGACAGGTGTGGGTACTGGAAGTGATAGTTGTGTTGACAGGTGTGGGTACTGGGAGTGATGTGTTGACAGGTGTGGGTACTGGAGTGATGTGTTGACAGGTGTGGGTACTGGGAGTGATAGTTGTGTTGACAGGTGTGGGCACTGGGAGTGATAGTTGTGTTGACAGGTGTGGTATGGAAGTGATAGTTGTGTTGACAGGTGTGGGTCCCGGGAAATGATAGTTGTGTTGACAGGTGTGGGTACTGGAAGTGAAAAGTTGTGTTGACAGGTGTGGGTACCGGAAGTGATAGTTGTGGTTTTGACAGGTGTGGGTAACGGGAGTAATAGTTGTTGACGGGTGGTGATACTGGAAGTGATGTGTTGACAGGTGGGTACTGGGAGTGAATAGTGTTGACAGGTGTGGGTAGTGGGAGTGATGTTGTGTTAAACAGGTGTGGGTAGGGGGAGTGATTGTTGTGTTGACAGGTGTGGGTAGTGGGAGTGATTGTTGCGTTGAAGGTGTGGGTAGTGGGGTGATTGTTGTTGACAGGTGTGTACTGGGGTGATAGTTGTGTTGACAGGGGTGGGTACTGGAAGTGATAGTTGTTGACAGGTGTGGGTACTGGGTGATTGTTGTGTTGACAGGTGTGGGTAGTGGGAGTGATAGTTGTGTTGACAGGTGGGGATGGTGCAGATGTTACTGTGGTGACGGGTGTGGGGAGCTGGTGGTGTTGATATGGGGGTAGTAATAGTTGTTATTGGTGACAGACTGGGTGCTGTAATGGCTGTGGTGACAGACTGGGTGCTGTAATGGCTGTGGTGACAGACTGGGTGCTATAATGGCTGTGGTGACAGACTGGGTGCTGTGATGACAGACTGGGTGCTGTGATAGCTGTGATGACAGACTGGGTGCTGTGGCCGGCCTCTTTGTATACTCTCTTACCTTTGTTTCGTCTTGGGAAAAATAAAGTCACCAGTGGGTCCGGCTCCTCTTTTGTTTCTTGAAGAGCCGGTGTGGGTGAGGTGTGGAGTGTGGGCTCCAGTGTGTGATGGTTCTCAGACAGGGAGCGGAGGGCGCCCTCCACCACGTCCCGCCCCTCCACACGCCCCTTCATTCTCCCCTCTCTGCTCACCAGTGTCCACTTCCCTCCACACCTCCTGCGCTTGTCACATATCAAATTGTTTGAAAGAATGGCGAGAAGATTGTTAAACACATGGAACTATAACAACCGCTCTACACCACCTAATACAACAATGGTCGTAGAACATACTGCTTCTGCATCTTTCAACTGCTGCTGTAATATAAATATCAGTGTAATGTAAAATATTAATGAGCCATTGTAATATAAAAAAAGTCAGTGAAAGTTTTTTAACAAGATTAATCATAATGTAATAATACGGGCAAAAAGCAAAAGGATTAACCGGGAAAGTGTAATTTATTAGTCAGGAAAAAATCACCTGACATGGTAACAATGGTAACGCATTTGACAGATGCGATCATGGAATAATAGCTCGTAGAATTAGAGCAGCTGGTATAAGAGGAAGAGTAGGCAGGAGGAGAGTCAATTTGTTACTTAGTGGGCAGTAGAAAATAACATAATGGAGAAGTCTTGAAGCCAGTCGCATGTATATCAAAGGTATGGGTCTTTGTTATAAGATGACCCGGTCATTATAATATGCTGGCAGTATGACAGGTCACTGCAGCAGTGACCACTGACTTACCTGTGCTGGACTCACAGTAATATCTACATAATCAAAACAGTGAAAAACTTTGTTCCTCAACGCACAGCTCTACACGATTCGCTTTCTCACTTATCTAATATAGCTGATGCTTGCGCCTTTCCTTGCAGCTGCTGCTGCTGTTCCTGTTGTCTTATCCTAACTCCTAGCCGCCGCCATCTCAAGTGCTGGTAGCTCAATATTCAGCTGGAGGTTTTAAGGATGCCTTTATACGTTGGGGCTAATTACTGCCTTCTTGTACACCACATGATGAACCAGGGGGGAAGCCCCCTCCTGCACCTTCCCAGCAGTAGAGGCGGGGAGAGTGCTGAGCGGGAGAGGGCCAGACATAAAGAGAGCCAGAGAGGAAGAGCGCCAAATAGAAAGAGGCACAGGTGGGTAAAGGAAAAAGTGGGGAGAGGGCCAGGTAAGGATAGTACTAGGTGGGTAAAGGGAAAGGTGGGGAGAGGGCCTAGTAATCTAGGTCGTAGATATAAATAATTATCACAATGACAGTCCTGTATAGTGACTGTAATAATGACGTTAACCAAGAAACCTTGAACACCAAGGTAAACATGCAAAGTTAACAAATAGATCAAGGAAAGTTAACTGGAAAACTAATATTTTATAAGGAATATATTTATTCAGTGTCTAAGCAAAGCGAGTTGTGTACCCATAATCAAGCTGGCATGAAATTTATACCAAACTGTGCACAATATGTCTCAGGTAAAGTGTTAGGTAACTTTAGCAATCAGAGACTATGTAGTTTATATTGGAAAGACACTAGTATATATTACACTGTAGGCACAGTGCGCTATTAAGTGTAAAACATTACAGGAAGTACTATACAGCCTACTACCATGCTGGACCAAACACAGTCATGGTATAACAAGGTATACACCATACACTAACACTATACATATTTTCCCCCAATGCCATGGGCTGCCACTTTCTTTAACAGTCTTGGGTGTTGTACTCTATCAAAAGCCTTACTAAAATCTAGTAAGGCTAGACCAAGAACACCAGTCATGGTATAACAAGGTATACACCATACAGCTTACTACCATGCTAGACCACGAACACCAGTCATGGTATAACATGTTATACACCATACAGTAACACCATACAGCCTACTACCATGCTAAACCAAGAACACCAGTCATGTATAACAAGGAAAAACACCATACAGTAACATCATACAGCTTACTACCATGCTAGACCACGAGCACCAGTCATGGTATAACAAGGTATACACCATACAGTAACACCATACAGCCTACTACCATGCTAGACCACGAACACCAGTCATGGTATAACATGGTATACACCATACAGTAACATCATACAGCTTACTACCATGCTAGACCACGAGCACCAGTCATGGTATAACAAGGTATACACCATACAGTAACACCATACAGCTTACTACCATGCTAGACCACGAACACCAGTCAGGGTTTTATAACATGGTATACACCATACAGTAACACCATACAGCCTATACCATGCTAGACCAAGAACACCAGTCAGGGTATAACAAGGTATACCCCCATACAGTAACACCATACAGCCTACTACATGCTAGACCACGAACACCAGTCATGGTATAACATGGTATACACCATACAGTAACACCATACAGCCTACTACCATGCTAGACCAAGAACACCAGTCATGGTATAACAAGGTATACACCATACAGTAACACCATACAGCTTACTACTATGCTAGACCACGAACACCAGTCATGGTAAAAAACAAAGGTATACAAAATTTACAGTAACACCATACAGCTTACTACCATGCTAGACCACGAACACCAGTCATGGTATAACAAGGTATACACCATACAGTAACACCATACAGCCTACTACCATGCTAGACCAAGAACACCAGTCATGGTATAACAAGGTATACACCATACAGTAACACCATACAGCTTACTACCATGCTAGACCACGAACACCAGTCATGGTATAGCAAGGTATACACCATATAGTTATCCATAAGATGCTACTCCAAGTAACGTGTGCGGGAAGAGATACAAACACCGGTACCGCTTAGCTGTCCAACCAGCAGATAAGTGTCACAATCACATACGAAGTGAACACTGTATCACAAACAATTGGCAAGACAACAGCCAGTCACTGCAAGACAACGACCAGATGACAACCAGATAATAACACCTGCCACTGAACACATCCCAGCCCTGAGTGATTCGCTAAGAAGGTTTGCCGTCCTAGCTTCCTCAGGAAGCTAGGTTGCCTTACAGGGAACGTCTCTCAGGTGTAGTCAACTTCCCGGTAGAAAGAGTACGAGACATTAAGAGAAAGACTAACAGAAATGACACTACTCAGTAGGTTACACCATCCTTCAGCATAAGTCTGGCTTGAAAACTAATGCTGGCTAGCATTGACAAAAGTCTGGCTTGGGAACTAATGCTGGCCAGCATTGACAAAAGTATGGTTTGGGAACTAATGTTGGCCAGCATTGACTGTCCTGCTACAGACGTTAGAGGCGCACCAACATCCAGTCGTACCATCACATGACTTGACATCACATAAATGTAGCATATAATGGCATAACATCACACTAAAATAAAAAAAAATACTACAAAATCTGCAGTAATAATATGCTAATAGTTTGATGTCTGGTGACATCTTTCCTTCTGTGACCAGAATACTCTAACCTAATAATTTTAATAATTATAATGATAATAGTAAAATAATGATGACATTAATGATTCACAATGATACGTTGTTGTACACTGCAGTGAGTGTAGTACGGGATTCCATCACCAGGGCCAGGCGGGAGGTGGGCCAGGTGGGGAGAGGACCAGGCAGAGAGAGGGCCAGGCTGGAAGAGGGCCAGGCTGGAAGAGGGCTAGGCAGGGAGAGGGCCAGACAAGGAGAGGGCCAGGCAGGAAGAGGTCTAGGCAGGGAGAGGGCCAGCTGGAGAGAGGGCCAGACAGAGAGAGGGCCAGGCAAGGAGAGGGCCAGGCAGGGAGAGGGCCAGGCAGGGAGAGGGCCAGGCAAGGAGAGGGCCAGGCTGGAAGAGGGCTAGGCAGGGAGAGGGCCAGACAAGGAGGGGGCCAGGCAGGGAGAGGGCCAGACAAGGAGAGGGCCAGGCAGGGAGAGGGCCAGGCAGGGAGAGGGCCAGGTGCTAGTAAGGGAGTGACAGAGACTAGTGCCAGCTGGTTCAGGCTGTGTATAGTACAGTCCCAGGTGGCTCACTTCACTCTACATTTTGGAGTTTGTCCAGCTGTGGTATGTTCCAAGCCTCCCCTGACACCTAGTTGCCACCAGTTTCAACATTCATCCTCCCTCACTATTGCCGCTGATTTTCGAAAAAAATTTTTTTGTCGGATGGATTTATTTATTGGATGTCAGCCGTCGCGGTGAAAATGTTTTTAAAAGTGGGTAGAACACAGCGTGTTTGTGTTGGAGGATGATAGTGATGAGTTGTATGTTTGTGTTGGAGGATGATAGTGATGAGTTGTATGTTTGTGTTGGAGGATGATAGTGATGAGTTGTATGTTTGTGTTGGAGGATGATAGTGATGAGTTGTATGTTTGTGGTGGAGGATGATAGTGATGAGTTGTATGTTTGTGTTGGAGGATGATAGTGATGAGTTGTATGTTTGTGTTGGAGGATGATAGTGATGAGTTGTATGTTTGTGTTGGAGGATGATAGTGATGAGTTGTATGTTTGTTGGAGGATGATAGTGATGAGTTGTATGTTTGTGTTGGAGGATGATAGTGATGAGGTGTATGTTTGTGTTGGAGGATGATAGTGATGAGTTGTATGTTTGTGTTGGAGGATGATAGTGATGAGTTGTATGTTTGGGTGGAGGATGATAGTGATGAGTTGTATGTTTGTGTTGGAGGATGATATGATGAGTTGTAGTTTGTGTGAGGAGATAGTGATGAGTTGTATGTTGTGTTTGGGGATGATAGTGATGAGTTGTATGTTTGTGTTTGGAGGATGATAGTGATGAGTTGTATGTTTGTGGGTGGAGGATTTATAGTGATGAGTTGTATGTTTGTGGTGGAGGATGATAGTGATGAGTTGTATGTTTGTGTTGGAGGATTTATAGTGATGAGTTGTATGATAGTGATGAGTTGTATGTTTTGTGTTGGGGAGGGTGATAGTGATGAGTTGTATGTTTTTGGTGGAGGATGATAGTGATGAGTTTATGTTTGTGTTGGAGGATGATAGTGATGAGGGTTTTATGTTTGTGGTGGAGGATGATAGTGATGAGTTGTATGTTTGTGGTGGAGGATGATAGTGATGAGTTGTATGTTTGTGGTGGAGGATGATAGTGATGAGGGTTTTATGATTGTGTTGGAGGATGATAGTGATGAGTTGTATGTTTGTGGTGGAGGATGATAGTGATGAGTTGTATGTTTGTGGTGGAGGATGATAGTGATGAGTTGTATGTTTGTGGTGGAGGATGATAGCGATGAGTTGTATGTTTGTGGGGGAGGAAAGATAGTGATGAGTTTTTATGTTTGTGGTGGTGGAAAGATAGTGATGAGTTGTATGTTTGTGGTGGAGGATGATAGTGATGAGTTGTATGTTTGTGTTGGAGGATGATAGTGATTAATTGTAAAGTTTGTGTTGGAGGATGAAAGTGATGAGTTGTATGTTTGTGGTGGAGGTGATGTGATGAGTTGTATGTTTGTGGTGGAGGGTGATAGTGCTGAGTTTTTATGTTTGTGGTGGGGGATGATAGTGATTGTTGTAATGTTTGTGTGGAGGATGATAGTGATGAGTTGTAAGTTGTGGTGGAGGATGATAGTGAATGAGTTGTATGTTTGTGGTGGAGGATGATAGTGATGAGTTGTAGTTTGTGTTGGAAAATGATAGTGATTAGTTGTATGTTTGTGTTGGAGGATGATAGTGATTGAGTTGTTGTTTGTGTGGAGATGATAGTGATGAAATTTTATGTTTGTGTGAGGATGATAGTGCTGAGTTGTATGTTGTGTTGAGGATGATAGTGATAGTTTATGTGGGGGTAGGATTATAGTGATGAGTTGTATGTTTGTTTGGAGGATGATAGTGATGATTGTATGTTTGTGTTGGAGGAATGATAGTGATGATTGTTTGTGGGTTTTTAGGATGATTGATGAGTTGTATGTTTGTGGTGTGATAGTGATGAGGGTATGTTTGTGTGGAGGATGATAGTGATGATTGTATTTTTTGTGGTGGAGGATGATAGTGATGAAAGGGGTATTTTGTGGTGGAGGATGATAGTGATATTTGTATGTGTGGAGGATGTAGTGATGAGTTGTATGTTTGTGGTGAGGATGATAGTGATGAGTTGTATGTTTGTGGTGGAGGATATGTGATGAGTGTATGTTTGGTTGGAGGATGATAGTTTATGAGTTGTATGTTGTGGTGGAGGATGATAGTGCTGAGTTGTTGTTTGTGATGGAGAAAGATAGTGATGAGTTGATGTTTTGATGGAAAGGGTGATATGATGAGTTTTAGTTTGTGTTGGAGATGAAGTGATGAGTTGTATGTTTGTGGTGGAATGTATGCTGAGTTTATGTTTGTGTTGAGGATGAAGTGATGAGTTGTATTTGTGGTGGAGGATGATGTGATTGAGTTGTATGCTTTTGTGGAGGATGATAGTGATGGGTGTATGCTTGTGGTGGAGGATGATAGGATAGTTGTATGTTTGTGATGGAGGATATAGTGATGAGTTTTATGTTTGTGATGGAGGAAAGATAGTGATGAGTTGTATGCTTGTGGTGAGTATGATAGTGATGAGGTGTTGTTTGTGGTGAGGATGATAGTGATGGAGTTGTATTTGTGGTGGAGGATGATAGTGATAGTTGTATGCTTGTGGTGGAGGATGATAGTGATGAGTTGTATCTTGTGGTGGAGGATGATAGTGATAGTTTGTATGTTTGTGTTGGAGGATGATAGTATGAGTGTATGTTTGTGTTGGAGGATGATAGTGATGAGTTGTATGTTTGTTGGAGGATGATAGTTTAAGAGTTTATGTTTGTGTTGGGGGATGATAGTGATAATTGTATTTTGTGTTGGAGGATGATAGTGATGAGTTGTATGTTTGTTGGAGGATGATAGTGATGAGTTTTTATGTTGTGTTGGAGGATGATAGTGAGAGGTGTATGTTTGTGTTGGAGAAAGATAGGATGAGTTGTATGTTTGTGTTGGAGGATGATATGATGATTGTATGTTTGTGTTGGAGGATGATAGTGATGAAGTTGTATGTTTGTTTGGAGGATGATTAGTAGAGTTGTATGTTGTGTTGAGGATGATAGTGATGAGGTGTAATGTTTTGTTGGAGGATGATAGTGATGAGTGTATGATTGTGTTTAGGATGATTATTAGTATGAGTTGTATGTTTGTGTTGGAGGATATAGTGATGAGTTGTATTTTGTGTTGGGGGATGAAAAAAAGTGATGAGTTGTATGTTTGTGTTGGAGGATGATAGTGATGAGGTTTATGTTTTGGTGGAGATGAAGTGATGAGTTTATGTTGTTTGGAGGATGAAATGATGAAGTTGTATGTTAGTGTTGGAGGATGATAGGATGAGTTGTATGTTTGTGTTGGAGGATGATAGTGTGAGGTGTATGTTGTGTTAAAAGATAAGTATGAGGGATGTTTGGTTGGAGGACAGTGATGAGGGGTAATTTGTGTTGGGGTGATAGGAGAGGTGTATGTTTGTGTTTGGGGATGATAGTGAAAGATGTGTTTGTTTGTGTTGGAATGATAGTGAATAGGGTATGTTGTTGGAGGAGATAGTGATGAGTTGATGTTTTGTTGGAGGATGATAGAGTGTTTTATAGAATGTATGTGGTACAATTATAAATTAGGAAACAATGGACACCTCCCACAGGAAACACTGGACAACAACCTCACACAGGAAAAACACTGGACCCAACCCCACACAGGAAACACTGGACAACAACCTCACCCCAGGAAACACTGGACAACAACCTCCACAGGAAACACTGGACAACCTCACACAGGAAACACTGGAAAACCTTTCACAGGAAACATGGACAACAACCTCCCCACAGGAAACACTGGACAACCTCACACAGGAAACACTGGACACAACCTCACCCCAGGAAACACTGGACAACCTCCACAGGAAACACTGGACAACAACCTCACACAGGAAACACTGGACAACAACCTCACACAGGAAAAACTGGACAACTCCCCACAGGAAACACTGGACAACAACCTCACACATGAAACACTGGACAACCTCACACAGGAAAACTGGACAACAACCCCACACAGGAAACACTGGACAACAACCTCACCCCAGGAAACACTGGACAAACCTCACACAGGAAACACTGGACAACCTCACACAGGAAACACTGGACAACAACCTCACACAGGAAAAAACTGGAACAACCTCACACAGGAAACACTGGACAACAACCTCACACAGGAAACACTGGACAACCTCACACAGGAAACACTGGACAACAACCTCACACAGGAAACACTGGACAACAACCTCACACAGGAAACACTGGACAACCTCACACAGGAAACACTGGACAACAACCTCACACAGGAAACACTGGACAACCTCACACAGGAAACACTGGACAACAACCTCACACAGGAAACACTGGACAACCTCACACAGGAAACCCCTGGACAACAACCTCACACAGGAAACACGGACAACAACCCACACAGGAAACCTGGACAACCTCACACAGGAAACATGGAAACAACCTCACACAGGAAACACTGGACAACCTCACACAGGAAACACTGGACAACAACCCCCACACAGGAAACACTGGACACAACCTCACACAGGAAACACTGGAAAAACCCACACAGGAAAACACTGGGAAAAACAACCTCACACAGGAAACACGGAAAAACCTCACACAGGAAACACTGGACAAAACCTCACACAGGAAAAATGGACCACCTCACACAGGAAACACTGGACAACAACCTCACACAGGAAACACTGGACAACAACCTCACAAAAGGAAACACTGGACAACAACTTTACACAGGAAACATGGACAAACCTCACACAGGAAACACTGAAAAACAACCTCACACAGGAAACACTGAACAACAACCTCACACAGGAAACACTGGACAGCAACCTCACACAGGAAACACTGGACAACAACCTCACACAGGAAACACTGGACAACAACTCACACAGGAAACACTGGACACAACCTCACACAGGAAACACTTGGACAACAACCTCACACAGGAAAACTGGACAACAACTCACACAGGAAACACTGGACAACAACCTCACACAGGAACACTGACAACCTCACACAGGAAACACTGGACAACCTCACACAGGAAACACTGGAAACAAAACCCCACACAGGAAACACTGGACAACCCCACACAGGAAACACTGGACAACAACCTCACACAGGAAAAAACTGGACAACCTCACACAGGAAACACTGGACAACAACCTCACACAGGAAACACTGGAACAACAACCTCACCAGGAACACATGGACAACCTCACACCCGGAAAACACTGGACAACAACCTCACACAGGAAAACACTGGACAACCTCACACAGGAAACACTGGACAACAACCCACACAGGAAACACTGGGCAACAACCTCACACAGGAAACACTGGACAACAACCTCACACAGGAAAAAACTGGACAAAAAACCTCACCCCAGAAACAAATGGACAACCTACACAGGAAACACTGGACAACAACTCAAACAGGAAAACACTGGACAACCTCACACAGGAAAATGACAACAACCTCACACAGGGAAACACTGGGCAACAAACTCCCACCAGACACATCCCAAAGAACAGAAGAATTAGACACTTGTATCAAAGAAGGAAATTCAAAGAAGTCAACCCCTAGTTACCTTCGCCTTTCTATATCTTTGATGAATTCGACATTTTTTCTACTCAGGAGTCCGGCCCTGGGCCAGGTCGTTGGCGCTACTTTGCCAGCCCGGGTGTTGCTGCTGGTGGCTGGTGCCCCACATATCCATCATAGCCTGGTTGATCTGGCACCTGCTGAAGGTACTTGTCCGGTTTTCTCTTGAAGTCTTCTACGCTTGTTCCAGCAGTGTTTCTGATATCTTCTGGTAAGATGTTGAATATTCAAGGACCATGGATGTTGATACAGTGTTCCTTTATTGTGCCCACTGCACCCCTGCTTTTCACTGGGTTTATTTT
>NC_069444.1:35241524-35285372 GCF_026875155.1 Cherax quadricarinatus
AACAATGTATCAGCACTAGAGTACGAACACTGTATCAGCATTAGGGTACAAACACTATCAGCATTAGAGCACAAACACTGTATCAGCATTAGAGTACAAACACTGTATCAGCATTAGAGTACAAACACTGTATCTGCATTAGAGTACAAACATTATATCAGCATTAGAGTACAAACCCTGTATCAGCATTAGAGTACAAACCCTGTATCAGCATTCGAGTACAAACCCTGTATCAACATTCGAGTACAAATCCTGTATCAGCATTAGAGTACAAACCCTGTATCAGCATTAGAGTACAAACCCTGTATCAGCATTAGAGTACAAACCCTGTATCAGCATTAGAGTACAAACCCTGTATCAGCATTAGAGTACAAACCCTGTATCAGCATTAGAGTACAAACCCTGTATCAACATTAGAGTACAAACCCTGTATCAGCATTGGAGTACAAACCCTGTATCAGCATTAGATTACAAGCCCTGTATCAGCATTAGAGTACAAACCCTGTATCAGCATTAGAGTACAAACCCTGTATCAGCATTCGAGTACAAACCCTGTATCAGCATTCGAGTACAAACCCTGTATCAGCATTCGAGTACAAACCCTGTATCAGCATTCGAGTACAAACCCTGTATCAGCATTCGAGTACAAATCCTGTATCAGCATTAGAGTACAAACCCTGTATCAGCATTAGAGTACAAACCCTGTATCAGCATTAGAGTACAAACACTGTATCAACATTGGAGTACAAACACTGTATCAGCATTAGAGTGCAAACACTGTATCAGCATTAGAGTACAAACCCTGTATCAGCATTAGAGTACAAACACTGTATCAGCATTAGAGTACAAACCCTGTATCAGCATTAGAGTACAAATCCTGTATCAGCATTAGAGTGCAAACACTGTATCAGCATTAGAGTACAAACCCTGTATCAGCATTAGAGTACAAACACTGTATCAACATTGGAGTACAAACCCTGTATCAGCATTAGAGTACAAACCCTGTATCAGCATTAGAGTACAAACACTGTATCAACATTAGAAAACAGTGTCAACAGAAAACGCTGTGTTAACATTAAAGAATAATGTGTCAACATTAGAAAACAGTCAACATTAAAGAACACCGTATAGTAATCAAGGTGTTTTCAACCTTCTACCAGCAGACATAAGATATATTTCGGGAAGAAAAGTAGATATTTTGGAGGAGGAACTTTGCGAGTTTCAGCAGGAAGTGCACTATCAGAGGCTGCGATGGGTGTGCAGGTTGATAGCAGTGACAGCCTGCTTAATCAAGACGTCATCAGGGAAGCCTAGTATTATACATATGGTTTGCAATATCGACAAGTTGATGAGTAAGACAAATGTGCAACACTTGGGTATTTGTTGACGTTCCGCCTCTGCTGCAGGCTTCATCAGTTAAATGCAGAGATGAATTGCAATCCTGGAATTAGACGAAATGGAGAGGTAATCTGAGGAGTAATCAGTCCCTCAGCCAAGTTGGAAGATTATCAATCTCTAAGTGTAGGACGTCTAGTCTTAGGCAAGACTGCAAGAGTACAAGGACTCTCGACACAGGTCACAGGTTATTGACAGGTGTGAAGAACCAGTGTGGTTGATGGTGGGTAAGAGAGGAAAGAGTAGCACCAGTTCTATGTCTGTTCCACTATCTCTTGTGAAATAAGTCTATTCCTAAAATAATGAGGATTTTTAAGTAGTATCTACTGCTTCCTCAGCTCCTCCGTCGACGCCACCAGTGGTGCTACTGCTGATACTGCATCTGTTGTAGCTTACAGTGTGTTCTTAGCGGGGGGGGGGGGGGTTGTGGAGGGAGTCTCAAGAGGCTCATCCTTTGTGTATAGTTTTGTTACCAGGTTGCTGTAGCAACATAGAGGAAAACGGGAGGTAAGTAGATACAGTGCTGCTGCTGCTCTGTGATGTCTCTCCTACTGCAAGGTGTACGGAGACAATGCTGCTGCCCTCTCTGATGTCTCTTCTACTGCAAGGTGTGTGGAGACAACGCTGCTCCTTTCTGTGATATCAACATGTCTCTGATGTGGAGAGATATGACTCAAAATGCCATATTGTGACCAGGCTGTGATGCCAACGATGGAATGCGTGCATTTGTACCAAGAGCCAGGTTGATTAGGCTTGACTTGGAACCGGGCCGGGGGCACGGTGATCCCAGAATTACCTTCATGTAACTGAACACAGACACTTAAAAATACCTCTGCACAGACACCCACTCTTACGCTTCTTTACAGATAGCTACACTTGGCAGCAAACCTTTACACAGACAGCTACACTTACACTTTTGCACACACAGCTATACTTATCATAACTTCATAAAGACAGCTACTCTTATCATAACTTTACACAGACAGCTACACTTATCATAACTTTACACAGACAGCTACACTTCAGATACCTCATTGAATATGAGAGCCTTGGTTCTAACCTCACTTAAGACGACTTTAGCCTGATGCAGCAGGAGAAATCTCGACCTTAGAGCATAAGCTTGAAGTCGGGAGAACAAAAAGATTATCTCTGAGACGGAGATGCCGGTAAAAGATTGTGTGCGTGTGAGATTGCTCCGGAGAGACATAGAGATTGATGCTGGTCTCTCTGAAGAATACATTTTTGTCTGATAGTGAGGCAGTTGGTGGCAGTGTGGAGTGTACAACGAGGGTAAGAGGAGTCAAGGAGCTGAGGAGGAACATGCCTCAGCTACATGTCTGCCAAGACTTGTGTGTTGACTGAGCCTGTGTGTCTGTATTAACGAAGGCTGTCCTGTGTTGACTAAGGCTGTGTCTGTATTAAGGTTGTTTCTGTATTGGCTAAGGCTGTTTCTGTATTGACTAAGGCTGTATCTGTATTAAGGCTGTGTCTATATTAAGGCTGTGTCTGTATTAAGGCTGTGTATATATTAAGGCTGTGTCTGTATTAAGGCTGTGTCTATATTAAGGCTGTTTCTGTATTGAGAAAGCCTGGGAGTGTGTGTGTGTGTGTATTGATTGAGGATATAAGTGCGTGTATTGATTGAGGCTGTGAGTGTGTGTATTGAATGAGGCTGTGTGTGTATTGATTGAGGCTGCGAGTGTGTGTATTGAATGAGGCTGTGTGTGTATTGATTGAGGCTGTGAGTGTGTGTATTGAATGGGGCTGTGTGTGTATTGATTGAGGCTGTGTGTGTATTGATTGAGGCTGTGAGTGTGTGTATTGAATGGGGCTGTGTGTGTATTGATTGAGGCTGTGTGTGTATTGAATGAGGCTGTATGTGTATCAGTTGAGGCTGCGAGTGTATGTGTGTACTGGCTGAGGCTGTAAGTGTGTAGTGACTGAGGCTGTGAGTGTATTTGTATTGACTTTGACTGTGTGTGTATACATGTATGTGTTTGTGTTTTGTGTGTGTGTGTATTCACCGATTTGTACTCACCAAATTGTGTTTGCTGGTGGTCGAGACTCTTGTAGCAGGCCGCTTTGATCAGCATCACGGGACTTCTGGTCTCTTGGGCCTTATCATATCTACTCCTGAAGCTGTGTATTGAGTTTGCCTCAACCACTGCTTCATCCAAGTCATCCTACTTTCCAACCACCTTCATATTAAAAATAATACTTCCTTATATCCCTATTGCTCATCTTTGTCTTCTACTTCCACTTGTGTCCCTTGATCATGGTCCTTTTAATTTCAAACAGTCTGTCGCTATCAGCCCTATTTATCCCTCTTATGATTTTGTAAGTCGTAATTATGTCTCTGGTTCATTTTCTTAAATTTCTCATTGTAGTGTAGCCGCTCGCTTCTGATACTAATCTAGTTGCAACTTTGGACCTTTTCGAGCTTATGCACGTACCAGACCTGGCGTGGGTGTATGCTGGTGCCGCGTACTCACTGACTGGCCTACTGACTGCTATGAAGAGTTCTGAAGGATTGTTTATATAATTCCATAAATGCTGTTTGAGATTAGCTAATCTTACATGTGCCGCTGACGTTATACGGTTTATGTGTAATTTTGGAGATATACTTGGTGTTATTTACCCCCAGGTCTTTTTCACTCTTCTATATGCTGATTTTCTTTGCCTATGATATACAGTGACACATGGGACTCCGTCCCCTCTGGTAGGTCATTCACATATATTAGGAATAGTATTGGTCCTAATACTGATATTTGAGAAATTCCACTCGTTACTCTTTCCCATTCAGATATCTCATCCCTTACTGTTCTCTGTCTTGTGTCATTCAGGTACTCCTTGCTCCACTCTAGTTCTCTGACTTTTAATTAACCCCATTTTTCTCTAATTTCTGAGCTGATCTCTGGTGTGGTACTGTATCGAATGTTTTTCTACAACGAAATTCTTTTCTACAATCAATCTAACCCTGTCTTTCTTGTTTTATATATGTGTGCGTGTGTATACTCACCTAATTGTGGTTGCAGGAGTCGACTCATAGCTACTGGCCCTGTGTGTGTGTGTGTGTGTGTGTGTGTGTGTGTTTCATTAGAAGGCAGTTGGATTATTACTGGAGTGTATAGACTTTGCTAATTTTATTAAAAAAAATCTCCGTGTATTAGCTGAAGAATGTCTTTTCTGATCGACTTCAAACCGTGAGAGCGGGAACATCTTAATTAGAGAAATTCATGGACTGATCTTGAACATTATAGGTCCCAAGTTGATTGAAGAAATTGTGAAAAGAGAAATAGTGGATTTCATGCCAGAATTTGTGAATGCTTCACCTGAAGGAGTTCAAACCTTCAACGCAGATGTATCTTACTTAGAGGTTGATTCAGGTTGTTATTGGAGTGTGTAGGTGTTATTTTTCTCAGTTTGACTTTAATGTTTCAGTTGTGTTTTCTGCTAACTCAGATGTGCAAATTCCAGTTTCCTAGAAACTATATATTTTTTCTTATAACTAAGGAAGGAAAACCAAGAAATATTGAAAACTCGTCTTATTATAGTTATACACAAATAACCCGCACATACAAGAGAGGAACTTACGACGATGTTTCGCTCCGACTTGGACCATTTACAAAGTCACACAGTGACTTTGTAAATGGTCAAAGTCGGACCGAAACGTCGTAGTCAGCTCCTCTTTCCTATGTGCGGGTTATTTTTGTTTTGTTTCAGTCACGGTATTGTGCCTTTTTTTTATTTATTATAGAGTTTTTAAGATTCTCGAATTTAGCGAGACCTTAAATAATACATATTCGTAGGGTTTGATCCGAGAGTCGGTCATAGGAGTACACGGGAAAGCCAGGAGGGAAGTCCACAACGAGGTTGTCTGTTGAGAAGAATCATCTTCTGACTAGACGAAGTACTCTCGTGTATATCTTAGTGTTTGGGACGAGGAAAGTAAAGCGGAAGGGTTTCTCCGTACCCTCCACTCCCTCCTGCCATTGCTGGCTTGGAAACGGGAATGGGAGGGGAGGGCGGGGGTAAATATACCATGTCACATTGAAACATGTCATGGAATTTACAGGAGCAATGGCAGTGGATGGAAGGCATGGGCTACATCAGTCTACTGCCACTCAAAGAGCTCTGTATATCAGTTTGATCATTAATACTTACTACTAGTTTACTTCCGGATGCTTCTGTGCGGGTGAACGAGGCACCATTGTTACAACAAATACAACTATCTACTTGTACCGCTTACCGCTATTATTATTAACTTGGTTAGCTTATCTACCGATGTCCTGATGCAGTTGCTGAACAAACATAAAAAATCTGTTAACTTCTTAAATGACTGTATTGTCTTACGCGCTTACAGCTGTAGCAGGCAAGTTGTTCCTTTCTGCTATAATTCTTGCAAGAAACTTCTGTATATGTTAGTTTTGCATCTCCTTTGGAGTTCCGTTCCATTATTTCGAGTTATTGACTCATTTTGCATTTCAATTTTTTTGTGTGTTTGAGTATATCAAAAGCCATTTTGTTTCTTAAAAGTTTGAATGAGATCTCGTAGGCTTCGTTTGTTAAGAGAGAGAGAGAGAGAGAGAGAAAGAGGAGTTAAGTGCTTTCAGTCTTTTATTTTAAGATTTGTTTCTTAGTGATGGTTTCAGCTTTGTTTATATTCTTTGTGTCCTCCCTAGTCTATCTTCGTCTTTTACGTAGTTTTGTAGGTCAGAACTGGACAGCATATTCAATATACGGTCTAACAAGTGCATTATAGTCAGTACGGTATCTGGAGTTTTGTGCTCAGACTTTCTGGCTGTGAAACCTAGCATTCTTTTAGCTTTTCTACTCTCAGATAGGTATGGTATGGCATCTTTGAGGTTGTGCTTATGATTGTTCCAGTGTCCTTTTCTTTTGTTTCGGTAAGGATATTGCCAAGTATTTTGCATTTATGTTTGAGATTGTATTTTAAAACCCATTACTTTGTATTTGTCTACATTGAAACTTATCCTACACGTCTTCGACCACAACTTTGATTTATTCAGATCACTCTGATTATTCAAACAATCTGATTTGGCTGCTCCATTTTTCCCCAGTTTTGTATCATCAAACTTTGCTATCTTAGATATCAGCTCTGTTTAAGATAATCTGCGTACATTGTGAAGAGGATTGGACCAGGAACTGATCCTTAAGGAACACCATTTTTACCTTTACCATACGGTAACTTCTGCGTTTAGTACCACTTACTGTTTCCTGTTTGTTGTGAGTCAGTCATTTATCCAGGCATGAAGTTTCTCTCCTATACCAAGTACATATAGTTTGGTTAGCAGTCTTTGGTGAGGGACCTTGTCAAATGCTTTTGGAAATCTTTTAGGACTTTTTCATAACATCTTATGAAAAAATTGAGTTCAGTATGATTGTTGCGGAATCCGTATTGATTTCTGGTAAGTTATTTCCATAGAATTAATGATGTTATCTCTATCAATAGTCTGTTTACCTATGATTAATTAAGGTGATAAGACGATAGTTGACGCAAGTCTTGTCTCCCTTTTTAAATATTAGGGTATACCTGAAGTCTGCCTGGAGGGTATTCCGGGGATCAGCGCCCCCGCTGCCCAGTCCACGACCAGGTCCACGACCAGGCCTCCCGGTAATACATTCCAGTTAGTAAGTTATTTAGTAACTACATTCTCTTATAACTACTGCAGGTAGTTCATCGGGTTTGCTTGGTTTGTCGATGTTCGGATTCTTCTATAATTTTAATATGTCAAAGCCTCTAATTTCGTTATTATTTGGTCTGTCAGTCAGGCACTTAAATCAAATATTGGGTCATCTGAAAGTTGGTGTTATGTTCAGTTATAAGTATAGAGCAGGAGGCTCTATACTTATAACTGAACATACTTATTCCAGGATACTGCAATATGATAATATATTTTTTTTATTTTTTTTAATAAATACGATATGTGAATGAAAATCTGTTGGATTAATCACCTGTATTCTAAATTGCCACCTTTAACGAAAAATATCAAACAGTTTCAACCAGAACAATGGCTTGTACAACATAAGAAAGTTTTAGACGCAAGTGCAACATCTGGATATTCATGTTGTCGGTATTTTATACCTTGGACAACTTGTCACACACTGCAACATCATGGAATCTTGATTCTGAGGACATGTAGAAGACCTTCTTCACAGCTGCTACAACTAACCCATCCCTTTTGGTAGGATCTACTTCCACTGGGAATCCCGCCTACCAGTGACTATGCCCTCGTCTGCTGCACGTCCTTATCCCTGACGTCTATATAACCGCCAGTCTTGTTGCCTTTGCTCCAGATTCTCCTCCACCACGATGCTGTGAACACTAACTCCAAGGCTGAGGGACTGATTACCTCATCTTCTAATTATGTCCTAGAATCTGTATTGATAAAGCCACTGGATGGCGATAACGTCTAAAGATATCCAGATGTTGCACTTGTGTCTAAAATTTTCATATTGTCGGTATTTTGTATCTTTCTTGCATAACTTGTACAACATAGTTGAGCTCTTGCCAGGAAGCTTCTAGATAGGTTTCCCACATGTATAGCAACAGAATGGGGCACTGCAGTAAGCTTACTGGCATAAATATACACCTTTTTAACAGTTTTGAAAGCTACCCAAGCTTTAAGCTTTAATACAACTAACCTGACTGCACATCACTACACTTCCTGTATATATGCTCGTCCAGGTCTTTCTCTTTGCGACTTAAAAAACTCCACTTGCGTGGGCCAAACACTGTCAATAAAGGATCTCATTACACTGTCTTTGTGTCTCGCTTTCCAAGGTCTTCTTTTCTTCCTCAAGGTTTTTCCTTATAATTTTAGAAGCCAAATAAAATTTTCAACAATAGTGAACTGTAACTAACGGAAGGTTCTTGGAATTGTTGATATGTACACAAATAACCCGCACATAGGAGAGAGAAGCTTATGACGACCTTTCGTCTGGCTTGGACCATTTACAAGTCACACTAACACACGAGAGTGATGGAGCCAATATATATAAGCCTTTCCTATGTCCAGGTTATTTGTGTATTCCAGCCACGGTATTGTGTCTTTTTGTTCTTTGTGAATATGTGCATGTGCCCAAAGTTTCAACACTGGTCTTACTTAGAAGAATTCAATTGCTATTGGAATTTTTAGGTGATAAGCTGTCAATCTTATTTCTTAGGTGGTATGGAATTTTTTTGAGGTGAAATAACTTCATTACGCCTCTTCTTAACGCTTCTGTCCATAATGGTTGATGTTTGTTGTAAGGTGAATGATATTCTCGAGGCTTTGACGGTGCTGTTCAGATTAATATTTGCCAATCAACTAATATAGTTGATAAATTGTAATAATGTTGGTAGAATTACCGACAGTATGTTAGGTAAAAGGACACTTTATTGTGGCAAAGTTTTTTGCTCTCCAGGAGCTTTGTCAAGCCGTAACGGCTTGACAAAGTTCCTGGAGCGCGAAACGTTGCCACAATAAAATGTCAAAATAGTTTCATTGTGTCCTATTCTTTAACACAGTTAATAAACTTGGAATTTTTTTATTCTGTGCAACAACTGGAAAATGCCTCTAACGGTCGTCGTCAAACCTATATCACACTTGTGTTGCTTCTGTTAGAAGCTTCGTCTTGATTTAGAGTTGTGTATATTTTGACTTGCCGATTTTATTAAGTTGGTTTCCATACAATACCTGGAGAACAACACTACTTCTGATCGGCTTCCGTTCTTAAATGTTGGTGTCTTTAATCTAGAATTTTTTTTTTTAGATTTAATTTGGGCTAAATGGGTACTAATTTACGGATTTTTTCTTGAAATATAGAACATTTAAATACTAGTTTACATGTGATAATTTGTTAGTACCTCAAACCTTCGGCTTCAAACCTTCAACGCCAGTAATTTGAGAATGCAACTCTTGAACGACTTTAAACTTAAAGTACTGATGTGTTTTGGGATGTATTTTTATTGAAGCAGTTGGGATTTTAATTTCCTTGTGATAACTTATGATGGTCTCTTTTGATTTGATTCAGTTGGCAGTTTTCTGTTGACTGCTACTATCACCACCACCACCACCACCACCACGACCACCACTGTTACTATCACCACCACCACCATCCCCCACAACTACTGTTACTATCATCACCACCACCCACAACTACTGTTACTATCACTACTAGGGTTTCAGTTGTCTTCACTTTAATATACTGACACAGTTTGAGTTGGCTTTACCTTCCCCAAGGCTACAACCTCAGCTTCCTTGAATAACGCTGGTTCACCTTACATACACAAGCTATATATCAGCACGGACATGGTGCTATACACCATGAAGGTCATAAACCAACCCAGTGTGTGTGTGTGTGTGTGTGTGTGTGTGTGTGTGTGTGTGTGTGTGTGTAGTGATGGAAGCAGTGGAGGCGACACCAGCACAGTGTGTGTGTAGTGATAGCAGTGCAGGCGACACCAGCACAGTGTGTGTGTAGTGATAGCAGTGGAGGCGACACCAGCACAGTGTGTGTGTAGTGATAGCAGTGGAGGCGGCACCAGCACAGTGTGTGTGTAGTGATAGCAGTGGAGGCGACACCAGCACAGTGTGTGTGTAGTGATAGCAGTGGAGGCGACACCAGCACAGTGTGTGTGTAGTGATAGCAGTGGAGGCGACACCAGCACAGTGTGTGTGTAGTGATAGCAGTGGAGGCGGCACCAGCACAGTGTGTAGTGATAGCAGTGGAGGCGGCACCAGCACAGTGTGTGTGTAGTGATAGCAGTGGAGGCGACACCAGCACAGTGTGTGTGTAGTGATAGCAGTGGAGGCGGCACCAGCACAGTGTGTGTGTAGTGATAGCAGTGGAGGCGGCACCAGCACAGTATGTGTATAGTGATAGCAGTGGAGGCGGCACCAGCACAGTGTGTGTGTAGTGATGGAGGCAGTGGAGGCGGCACCAGCACAGTGTGTGTGTAATGATGGAAGCAGTGGAGGCGGCACCAGCACAGTGTGTGTGTAGTGATAGCAGTGGAAGCGGCACCAGCACAGTGTGTGTGTAGTGATAGCAGTGGAGGCGGCACCAGCACAGTGTGTGTGTAGTGATAGCAGTGGAGGCGACACCAGCACAGTGTGTGTGTAGTGATAGCAGTGGAGGCGGCACCAGCACAGTGTGTGTGTAGTGATAGCAGTGGAGGCGGCACCAGCACAGTGTGTGTGTAGTGATAGCAGTGGAGGCGGCACCAGCACAGTATGTGTATAGTGATAGCAGTGGAGGCGGCACCAGCACAGTGTGTGTGTAGTGATGGAGGCAGTGGAGGCGGCACCAGCACAGTGTGTGTGTAGTGATGGAAGCAGTGGAGGCGGCACCAGCACGGTGTGTGTAGTGATCGAAGCAGTGGAGGCGGCACCAACACAGTGTGTGTGTAGTGATGGAAGCAGTGGAGGCGACACCAGCACAGTGTGTGTAGTGATCGAAGCAGTGGAGGCGGCACCAACACAGTGTGTGTGTAGTGATGGAAGCAGTGGAGGCGGCACCAGCACAGTGTGTGTGTAGTGATGGAAGCAGTGGAGGCGGCACCAGCACAGTGTATGTAGTGATGGAAGCAGTGGAGGCGGCACCAGCACAGTGTGTGTGTAATGATGGAAGCAGTGGAGGCGGCACCAGCACAGTGTATGTAGTGATGGAAGCAGTGGAGGCGGCACCAGCACAGTGTGTGTAGTGATGGAAGGGGTGGAGGGGGCACCAGAACAGTGTGTGTAGTGATGGAAGGGGTGGAGGCGACACCAGAACAGTGTGTGTAGTGATGGAAGCAGTGGAGGCGGCACCAGCACAGTGTGTGTGTAGTGATGGAGGCAGTGGAGGCGACACCAGCACAGTGTGTGTGTAGTGATGGAAGTGGTGGAGGGGGCACCAGCACAGTGTGTGTAGTGATGGAAGCAGTGGAGGCGGCACCAGCACAGTGTGTGTGTGTAGTGATGGAAGTGGTGGAGGCGACACCAGCACAGTGTGTGTAGTGATGGAAGCAGTGGAGGCGGCACCAGCACAGTGTGTAGTGATGGAAGCAGTTGAGGCGACACCAGCACAGTGTGTGTAGTGATTGAAGCAGTGGAGGCGGCACCAGCACAGTGTGTAGTGATGGAAGCAGTTGAGTCGACACCAGCACAGTGTGTGTAGTGATGGAAGTGGTGGAGGGGACACCAGCACAGTGTGTGTGTAGTGACGGAAGTGGTGGAGGCGACACCAGCACAGTGTGTGTAGTGATGGAAGTGGTGGAGGCGACACCAGCACAGTGTGTGTAGTGATGGAAGTGGTGGAGGGGGCACCAGCACAGTGTGTGTAGTGATGGAAGCAGTGGAGGCGACACCAGCACAGTGTGTGTGTAGTGATGGAAGTGGTGGAGGCGACACCAGCACAGTGTGTGTGTAGTGATGGAAGTGGTGGAGGCGACACCAGCACAGTGTGTGTGTGTAGTGATGGAAGCAGTGGAGGCGGCACCAGCACAGTGTGTGTGTGTAGTGATGGAAGTGGTGGAGGCGACACCAGCACAGTGTGTGTGTAGTGATGGAAGCAGTGGAGGCGACACCAGCACAGTGTGTGTGTAGTGATGGAAGCAGTGGAGGCGACACCAGCACAGTGTGTGTCGAGATGGAAGCAGTGGACGTGACACCAGCACAGTGTGTATGTAGTGATGGAAGCAGTGGAGGCGACACCAGCACAATGTGTGTCGAGATGGAAGTGGTGGAGGCGACACCAGCACAAGTGGTCACACTTGTACATAATGTCCCAACATCTTGTCTTAGTTCATCCTCAACTTGTTCATAATTTTTTACCACCTACCTGTTGATTTTTCCTGGGGAAACATAGTCTCGCTGCCTTACAAATATCATGATGTTTGTATGATTGTTGGTATAGTTTTTAGAACGTCGTGAGTTTTGCTTCCCAGGGGGCAAGAACTCATTTAAAATTAATTCCTAAAATTTTCTCATATACGTTTAAAAAAATATATTTTTTATTTATGTTAATGTAAAAATTAATAATTTTGTACCAGAAGAACCTTAGAAAACTTTCCTAACATTATTATAACAAGCACAATTTAATTTAGCCTAATCCAGCTAAATATATATTACAAAAGTTTACAATAATGTAAAAATAAACAAACACAATTAAATATATTTGTTTCGTTAGGCTCAGAATGATTTTTGCGTAATTATTACATACACAAATTTTCACTTGCCTTATCCGGCAAGAAGAGCGTTGCTGTTTAAGCAACTTGCGATCTTGGCTTAAATAGCAACGTTCATCTTGCCATATAAGACAAGCGAAAATTTGTGTATGCAATAATTTCGCCAAAATCATTCTGAATCTAACGAAAAAATTATATTTCACTGTGTTTGTTTAGTATTAAATTATTGTAAACAAATCTAAAATATATTCAGTTGGGTTAGGCTAAAATAAATTGTTCTTCTTATAATAAGGTTAGGTAAGTTTTCTAAGATTCTTTTGGTGCAAAATTATAATTTTTTACGTTAACATAAATGAAAAAAATATTTCTTTAAACGTATAAGAGAAAATTTTAGAAAGGACTTAATTTTAAACGAGTTCTTGCTAATTGACCAGTTTTACATATTCGGCACGACATTATATATATATATATATATTATATATATATATATATATATATATATATATATATATATAATATATATATTATATATATATATGTATATATATATATATCCAAATATTCTTCCTTGAAGCCTTTTTATTCACTTCTCCGAGGCTATGGGTCCCACAGTTTACACCAGAGGTGGACCCCCATCCTATAAAAAAATATAAAATAATATATATATATATATATATATATATATATATATATATATATATATATATATATATATATAATATATATATATGTCGTGCCGAATAGGTAGAACTTGCGATCTTGGCTTAAATAGCAACGCTCATCTTGCCATATACGACAAGTGAAAATTTGTGTATGCAATAATTTCGCCAAAATCATTCTGAACCTAACGAAAAAAATATATTTGATTGTGTTTGTTTAGTGTTAAATTATTATAAACGTATTTAAAATATATTTAGTTGGGTTAGGCTAAAATAAATTGCTCTTGTTACAGTAAGGTTAGATAAGTTTTATAAGATTCTTTTGGTGCAAAATTAAAATTTTTTACATTAACATTAATGAAAAAAATGTCTTTAAGCGTATAAGATTTTTTTTTAGAAAGGACTTAATTTTAAATGAGTTCTTGCTAATTGACCAGTTTCACATATTCGGCACGACATATATATATATATATATATATATATATATATATATATATATATGTTTGTGTGTGTGTGTGTGTTGAAAAATGTTGGGCCATGCATCTCACTGGAGTAATTTGCCGAGCTTCTTGTTCTCGTAGGAAGTAATATCAATATGCAGATTTAAGACCAATGTCTCCAGTATATTTTAGATATAAATTATGATGTATCTTTCTCGCTTGTGTTCCTGGGAGTATATATATGAAGGACTTTAGGCTTCATTTCCGATGATTTAAGTATATCTCTGAATTAATACATTCGCTGAAAATTTTCTTGTATATTCTCGGAATCTCTAATTTCATTTGCTTTCATTGGGATTGTTAGTTTTTAGCAGTATATCAGTCTACAGTACAAGAGCGTTAAAGAGTGTCATCACTGGCTTGGTATCTCTTGTTTTTAAGTCTGTTGGTGTTGGGGTTGTTAAGGACCACCAAATCTTACGCTTTATTGAACCCTACTTCCCGAAAGTCCGGGAAAAATACGTTGTCCGGAAAGAGAAATGAGGAAAAATAAGTTCCCAATTAGGTCAGGTATACTGGCCCTTGCCTGCCCCCCAGACCACACACCCTCATACCTTCCCTTCCCCGACCTGGATCAACAAGAACGTTTCTTCAAGCCTGGGAGGAGCTGAAGTATGGTATACCTTTGATATACCTTTGAAGAATTTCGAGAGTATATCTACTCTCTGAGCCCGGCCATGGGCCAGGCTCGTCTGGTGCTCGCCTGGTCAACCAGGCTGTTGCTGCTGGAGGCCCGCTGCCCCACATATCCATCACAGCCTGGTTGATCTGGCACCTGGTGAAGATACTTGTCTAGTTTCCTCTTGAAGGCTTCAACACTTGTTCCAGCAGTGTGCCCGACCAGTTGCCCAGACGGCTCATGATGATGATGATGATAATAGTAATAATAATTATAATAGTAATTATAATAATTATAATATCTTTATTTCTGCAAGTACATGTACAAGGTATACAGTCATAGCTGACATCAATGATATAATATATAGAAAGCCCCTTGTTGTGCAGACAAATTAGGTCAGTTTTGTCCCAGGATGCGACTAACACCCTGGTACACATTATTACTGATGGGTCAACTTGGATGACCGGTGTAAGGAAACGCCCAATGTTTCCACCCCTTTGCCGGGAGTCGATCCCGGACCCTCACCTGTGAGGCGAGAGCTTTTGCCACCAGGCCACTGGGCACCTAAATGATGATGACAGAAGTTCTATAGGAAGAAAACAGTGTATTATATCCGTCACTGATGCTCAAGGCAGAGGTTGAGCGAGATGTACGTCTTCCATCAAGGCCAGCGCTAAGGTTGTTAGGGTCAGGCAAACCCTGGGTCTCAACACCGGCGGGGCCAGACGCCCCACTTCCTGAGTCAGCATGTCTGTATTACAGTGTCAGCTACTGAAGGTTCTAGTTACCCAGCCGATCATTTTCCTTGTAGATGGAACACTTCCCACGTCGTTACTGCTAAGTGCCTCACATTCCTCTGCCACTTTATTGAGTGAAATATATTTGTTGTATACTCCGTTATAGGTTAAGTTTCTTCAGTTTTTCCATAGAGGAGTAACTGAAATTTGTCCTCACTCTGTTTTATGTGTCGCAATGGGAGACAGGATCTGTGCCGTCCTGAAGGTTCACTGTCCACATTGGATACCACTCTGATACAGATGCTGGTATAGTCTAAGACTATTAAGAGACTACTATGATAGTTGTATGTCTATATCAGATAGGAAAATGAGAGAGTTGGTGTGAGTGCTGGTCGTTGAAGAAAACAGCTTAGCACTCACTTGTTAGTCTCATTATTCAAACATCATTATTAGTATGAAAGAAGATAGAGTAAACATTTGCTAGGAGTAATGTCACTGTACGCTGCCTCGGCCTCTAATACGCTAGTATGTACATAATACGCATGTATACACGTTATACGCATGTATTCGAATAATTCAAGTAAGCTCTTTATTACTAAAGTTTGTCAGTAATTATTATTATTATTATTATTATTATTATTATTATTTATTATTTTTTAATTTTATTATTTAAACTTGATGGTTAAATAAACTAAGGGTTGTTGGTAGGGTGATAGTCCTAGAGGGTGATAGTCCTAGAGGGTGATAACCAATGAAGGAGGTACCACAGTTCTGTTAGTTGGTAGATACCAATTATACAGGGAGGTACTACCGTCCAGTAGGTGGTAGATAGGAACTATTCAGGGAGGTACTACCGTCCAGTAGATAGTAGATAGGAACTATTCAGGTAGGTATTACCGTCCAGTAGATGGTAGATAGGAACTATTCACGGAGATACTGCCGTCCAGTAGATGGTAGATAGGAACTATTCAGGGAGGTACTACCGTCCAGTAGATGGTAGATAGGAACTATTCAGGGAGGTGTTGCCGTCCAGTAGATGGTAGATAGGAATTATTCAGGGAGGTACTACCGTCCAGTAGATAGTAGATAGGAACTATTCAGGTAGGTACTACTATCCAGTAGATAGTAGATAGGAACTATTCAGGGAGGTACTACCGTCCAGTAGATGGTAGATAGGAACTATTCAGAGAGGTAATACCGTCCAGTAGGTGGTAGACAGGAAGTATGCAGGTAGGTTTTACCGTCCTGTTGATTAGTAGATAGCAACCATTCAGAGAAGTACCGTTGATGTTGGTTGTTAGACAGAAACCAGTCACATACATATTGTGTCCAAGTATCTTGGTTGATGTTGCAGTAATGGTAGACAGTACTGGTGTACTAGTGTCCTGGTGTTACAGTAGTGGTACACAGTACTGGTGTACTAGTATCCTGGTGTTACAGTATTGGTACACAGTACTGGTGTACTAGTATCCTAGTATTATACTAGTGGTACACAGTACTGGTGTACTAGTATTTCCCGGTGTTACAGTAGTGGTACACAGTACTGGTGTACTAGTGTCCTGGTGTTACAGTAGTGGTACACGGTACTGGTGTACTAGTATCCTAGTATTATAGTAGTGGTACACAGTACTGGTGTACTAGTATCCTGGTGTTACAGTAGTGGTACACAGTACTGGTGTACTAGTATCCTGGTGTTACAGTAGTGGTACACAGTACTGGTGTACTAGTATCCTGGTGTTACAGTAGTGGTACACAGTACTGGTGTACTAGTATCCTGGTGTTACAGTAGTGGTACACAGTACTGGTGTACTAGTATCCTGGTGTTACAGTAGTGGTACACAGTACTGGTGTACTAGTGTCCTGGTGTTACAGTAGTGGTACACAGTACTGGTGTACTAGTGTCCTGGTGTTATAGTAGTGGTACACAGTACTGGTGTACTAGTGTCCTGGTGTTATAGTAGTGGTACACAGTACTGGTGTACTAGTGTCCTGGTGTTACAGTAGTGGTACACAGTACTGGTGTACTAGTATCCTGGTGTTACAGTAGTGGTACACAGTACTGGTGTACTAGTATCCTGGTGTTACAGTAGTGGTACACAGTACTGGTGTACTAGTATCCTGGTGTTACAGTAGTGGTACACAGTACTGGTGTACTAGTATCCTGGTGTTACAGTAGTGGTACACAGTACTGGTGTAACTAGTGTCCTGGTGTTACAGTAGTGGTACACAGTACTGGTGTACTAGTATCCTGGGTGTTACAGTAGTGGTACACAGTACTGGTGTACTAGTATCCTGGTGTTACAGTAGTGGTACACAGTACTGGTGTACTAGTGTCCTGGTGTTACAGTAGTGGTACACAGTACTGGTGTACTAGTATCCTGGTGTTACAGTAGTGGTACACAGTACTGGTGTACTAGTGTCCTGGTGTTACAGTAGTGGTACACAGTACTGGTGTACTAGTATCCTGGTGTTACAGTAGTGGTACACAGTACTGGTGTACTAGTATCCTGGTGTTACAGTAGTGGTACACAGTACTGGTGTACTAGTGTCCTGGTGTTACAGTAGTGGTACACAGTACTGGTGTACTAGTGTCCTGGTGTTACAGTAGTGGTACACAGTACTGGTGTACTAGTGTCCTGGTGTTACAGTAGTGGTACACAGTACTGGTGTACTAGTGTCCTGGTGTTACAGTAGTGGTACACAGTACTGGTGTACTAGTGTCCTGGTGTTACAGTAGTGGTACACAGTACTGGTGTACTAGTGTCCTGGTGTTACAGTAGTGGTACACAGTACTGGTGTACTAGTGTCCTGGTGTTACAGTAGTGGTACACAGTACTGGTGTACTAGTGTCCTGGTGTTACAGTAGTGGTACACAGTACTGGTGTACTAGTGTCCTGGTGTTACAGTAGTGGTACACAGTACTGGTGTACTAGTGTCCTGGTGTTATAGTAGTGGTACACAGTACTGGTGTACTAGTATCCTGGTGTTACAGTAGTGGTACACAGTACTGGTGTACTAGTATCCTGGTGTTACAGTAGTGGTACACAGTACTGGTGTACTAGTATCCTGGTGTTACAGTAGTGGTACACAGTACTGGTGTAATAGTATCCTGGTGTTACAGTAGTGATACACAGTACTGGTGTACTAGTATCCTGGTGTTACAGTAGTGGTACACAGTACTGGTGTACTAGTATCCTGGTGTTACAGTAGTGGTACACGGTACTGGTGTACTAGTATCCTAGTGTTATAGTAGTGGTACACAGTACTGGTGTACTAGTATCCTGGCGTTACAGTAGTGGTACACAGTACTGGTGTTCTAGTATCCTGGTGTTACAGTAGTAGAAGACAGTACTGGTGTACTAGTATCCTGGTGTTACAGTAGTAGTAGACAGTACTGGTGTACTAGTATCCTGGTGTTACAGTAGTAGTACACAGTACTGGTGTACTAGTATCCTGGTGTTATACTAGTACACAGTACTTGTGTACTAGTATCCTGGTGTTACAGTAGTAGTACACAGTACTGGTGTACTAGTATCCTGGTGTTATACTAGTACACAGTACTTGTGTACTAGTATCCTGGTGTTACAGTAGTGGTACACAGTACTGGTGTACTAGTATCCTGGTAAACCATACCCCCGGCCGGGTGTTACAGTAGTGGTACACAGTACTGGTGTACTAGTATCCTGGTGTTATACTAGTACACAGTACTTGTATACTAGTATCCTGGTGTTACAGTAGTAGTACACAGTACTGGTGTACTAGTATCCTGGTGTTATACTAGTACACAGTACTTGTGTACTAGTATCCTGGTGTTACAGTAGTAATACACAGTACTGGTGTACTAGTATCCTGGTGTTATACTAGTACACAGTACTTGTGTACTAGTATCCTGGTGTTACAGTAGTGGTACACAGTACTGGTGTACTAGTATCCTGGTGTTATACTAGTACACAGTACTGGTGTACTAGTATCCTGGTGTTATACTAGTACACAGTACTTGTGTACTAGTATCCTGGTGTTACAGTAGTAGTACACAGTACTGGTGTACTAGTATCCTGGTGTTATACTAGTACACAGTACTTGTGTACTAGTATCCTGGTGTTACAGTAGTGGTACACAGTACTGGTGTACTTAGTATCCTGGTGTTATACTAGTACACAGTACTTGTGTACTAGTATCCTGGTGTTACAGTAGTGGTACACAGTACTGGTGTACTAGTATCCTGGTGTTACAGTAGTGGTACACAGTACTGGTGTACTAGTATCCTGGTATTACAGTAGTGGTACATAGTACTGGTGTACTAGTATCCTGGTGTTACAGTAGTGGTACACAGTACTGGTGTACTAGTATCCTGGTGTTATACTAGTACACAGTACTTGTGTACTAGTATCCTGGTGTTACAGTAGTGGTACACAGTACTGGTGTACTACTATCCTGGTGTTACAGTAGTGGTACACAGTACTGGTGTACTAGTATCCTGGTGTTACAGTAGTGGTACACAGTACTGGTGTACTAGTATCCTGGTGTTACAGTAGTGGTACACAGTACTGGTGTACTAGTATCCTGGTGTTACAGTAGTGGTACACAGTACTGGTGTACTAGTATCCTGGTGTTACAGTAGTGGTACACAGTACTGGTGTACTAGTATCCTGGTGTTACAGTAGTGGTACACAGTACTGGTGTACTAGTATGCTGGTGTTACAGTAGTGGTACACAGTACTGGTGTACTAGTATCCTAGTGTTACAGGGAGTGGTACACAGTACTGGTGTACTAGTATCCTGGTGTTACAGTAGTGGTACACAGTACTGGTGTACTAGTTTCCTGGTGTTACAGTAGTGGTACACAGTACTGGTGTACTAGTATGCTGGTGTTACAGTAGTGGTACACAGTACTGGTGTACTAGTATACTGGTGTTACAGTAGTGTTACACAGTACTGGTGTACTAGTATCCTGGTGTTACAGTAGTGGTACACAGTAGTGGTGTACTAGTATCCTGGTGTTACAGTAGTGGTACACAGTACTGGTGTACTAGTATCCTGGTGTTACAGTAGTGGTACACAGTACTGGTGTACTAGTATCCTGGTGTTACAGTAGTGGTACACAGTACTGGTGTACTAGTATCCTGGTGTTACAGTAGTGGTACACAGTACTGGTGTACTAGTATCCTGGTGTTACAGTAGTGGTACACAGTACTGGTGTACTAGTATGCTGGTGTTACAGTAGTGGTACACAGTACTGGTGTACTAGTATCCTGGTGTTACAGTAGTGGTACACAGTACTGGTGTACTAGTATCCTGGTGTTACAGTAGTGGTAAAACATTACTGGTGTACTAGTATCCTGGTGTTACAGTAGTGGTAAACAGTACTGGTGTACTAGTATCCTGGTGTTACAGTAGTGGTACACAGTACTGGTGTACTAGTATGCTGGTGTTACAGTAGTGGTACACAGTACTGGTGTACTAGTATCCTAGTGTTACAGTAGTGGTACACAGTACTGGTGTACTAGTATCCTGGTGTTACAGTAGTGGTACACAGTACTGGTGTACTAGTTTCCTGGTGTTACAGTAGTGGTACACAGTACTGGTGTACTAGTATGCTGGTGTTACAGTAGTGGTACACAGTACTGGTGTACTAGTATACTGGTGTTACAGTAGTGTTACACAGTACTGGTGTACTAGTATCCTGGTGTTACAGTAGTGGTACACAGTAGTGGTGTACTAGTATCCTGGTGTTACAGTAGTGGTACACAGTACTGGTGTACTAGTATCCTGGTGTTACAGTAGTGGTACACAGTACTGGTGTACTAGTATCCTGGTGTTACAGTAGTGGTACCAGTACTGGTGTACTAGTATCCTGGTGTTACAGTAGTGGTACACAGTACTGGTGTACTAGTATCCTGGTGTTACAGTAGTGGTACACAGTACTGGTGTACTAGTATGCTGGTGTTACAGTAGTGGTACACAGTACTGGTGTACTAGTATCCTGGTGTTACAGTAGTGGTACACAGTACTGGTGTACTAGTATCCTGGTGTTACAGTAGTGGTACACATTACTGGTGTACTAGTATCCTGGTGTTACAGTAGTGGTAAACAGTACTGGTGTACTAGTATCCTGGTGTTACAGTAGTGGTACACAGTACTGGTGTACTAGTATCCTGGTGTTACAGTAGTGGTACAAGGTTTTGGAAGAGGTAATTAACAGCATAATCTGGAATAAATTCAAGAATATACTAGTGGATGCCAGTCACTAGTGGATGCCAGTCACTAGTGGATGCCAGTCACTAGTGGATGCCAGTCACTAGTGGATGCCAGTCACTAGTGGATGCCAATCACTAGTGGATGCCAGTCACTAGTGGATGCCAGTCACTAGTGGATGCCAGTCACTAGTGGATGCCAGTCACTAGTGGATGCCAGTCACTAGTGGATGCCAGTCACTAGTTATGCCAGTCACTAGTGGATGCCAGTCATAGTGGATGCCAGTCACTAGTGGATGCCAGTCACTAGTGGATGCCAGTCACTAGTTGATGCCAGTCACTAGTGGATGCCAGTCACTAGTGGATGCCAGTCACTAGTGGATGCCAGTCACTAGTGGATGCCAGTCACTAGTTGATGCCAGTCACTAGTGGATGCCAGTCACTAGTGATGCCAGTCACTAGTGGATGCCAGTCACTAGTGGATGCCAGTCACTAGTGGATGCCAGTCACTAGTGGATGCCAGTCACTAGTTGATGCCAGTCCACTAAGTGGATGCCAGTCACTAGTTGATGCCGGTCACTAGTTGATGCCAGTCACTAGTGGATGCCAGTCACTAGTTGATGCCAGTCACTAGTGGATGCCAGTCACTAGTGGATGCCAGTCACTAGTGGATGCCAGTCACTAGTGGATGCCAGTCACTAGTGGATGCCAGTCACTATTTGATGCCAGTCACTAGTGGATGCCAGTCACTAGTGAATGCCAGTCACTAATTGATGCCAGTCACTAGTGGATGCCAATCACTAGTGGATGCCAGTCACTAGTGGATGCCAGTCACTAGTGGATGCCAGTCACTAGTGGATGCCAGTCATTAGTGGATGCCAGTCACTAGTGGATGCCAGTCACTAGTTGATGCCAGTCACTAGTGGATGCCAGTCACTAGTGGATGCCAGTCACTAGTGGATGCCAGTCACTAGTTGATGCCAGTCACTAGTGGATGCCAGTCACTAGTGGATGCCAGTCACTAGTGGATGCCAGTCACTAGTGGATGCCAGTCACTAGTGGATGCCAGTCACTAGTTGATGCCAGTCACTAGTGGATGCCAGTCACTAGTGGATGCCAGTCACTAGTGGATGCCAGTCACTAGTGGATGCCAGTCACTAGTGGATGCCAGTCACTAGTTGATGCCAGTCACTAGTGGATGCCAGTCACTAGTTGATGCCAGTCACTAGTGGATGCCAGTCACTAGTGGATGCCAGTCACTAGTTGATGCCAGTCACTAGTTGATGCCAGTCACTAGTGGATGCCAGTCACTAGTTGATGCCAGTCACTAGTGGATGCCAGTCACTTGTGGGATGCCAGTCACTAGTGGATGCCAGTCACTAATGGATGCCAGTCACTAGTGGATGCCAGTCACTAGTGGATGCCAGTCACTAGTGGATGCCAGTCACTATTTGATGCCAGTCACTATTTTGATGCCAGTCAACTAGTGGATGCCAGTCACTAGTGGATGCCAGTCACTAGTGGATGCCAGTCACTAGTGGATGCCAGTCACTAGTGATGCCAGTCACTAGTGGATGCCAGTCACTAGTGATGCCAGTCACTAGTGGATGCCAGTCCACTAGTGGATGCCAGTCACTAGTGGATGCCAGTCACTAGTGGATGCCAGTCACTAGTGGATGCCAGTCACTAGTGGATGCCAGTCACTAGTGGATGCCAGTCACTAGTGGATGCCAGTCACTAGTGGATGCCAGTCACTATGTGGATGCCAGTCACTAGTGGATTGCCAGTCACTAGTGGATGCCAGTCACTAGTGGATGCCAGTCACTAGTGGATGCAGTCACTAGTGGATGCCCAGTCACTAGTGGATGCCAGTCACTAGTGATGCCAGTCACTAGTGGATGCCAAGTCACTAGTGGATGCCAGTCACTAGTGGATGCCAGTCACTAGTGGATGCCAGTCACTAGTGGATGCCAGTCACTAAGGTTGGAGAAATGTTATCAGAAAGGTGCCCAGGTGTTGCCCGTGTGTCTTATGTATCAGTAAAATCTAATAGAACTCTGTCTTCTGTGTAAGTAGTAGACGACCAGAGTTTCTAGCAAGGGGCTCTTGACCCCTCAAGGTAGGCTCCTTGATGCTGGCAGGGGGCTCTTGACCCCTCAAGGTAGGCTCTTTGATGCTGGCAGGGGGGTCTTGACCCCTCAAGGTAGGTTCCTTGATGCTGGCAGGGAGCTCTTGACCCCTCAAGGTAGGCTCCTTGATGCTGGCAAGGGTTCCATTCCTGATTGCTTTCCATTTCCCTGGAGCTGTATGACCTCTATGGGTTTAGTGCTTTCCCTTAAACAATATTAACAATGAGAAGAATGGTAATAGCAACAATAATTATAATAATAATAATAATGATAAAAATAATGGTGATAGTAATAAATAGTGGTAATAATAATGATTAAAATAATGGTGATAGTAATAATATAATGGTAATAATAATAATGATAATAATTTGGGTAGACGGGAGAATGCTATCTGAGTCTTATCTTTCATATCAACTTATATTCAATTGGTGCAAGAGCGTAGTAAACTTGCTCGACAAAGACATTCTTTGCTTGGGGATATTGGAGTGTGTTGAGCAAACTCCTGTCCTTGTTGCATACGTCAATTAGACGCTGACTTGTATTGACTGAGCGGTGTATGACTGCGTCTTGAAGGAGCCAGAAGCCCTCAACCAGAAACTCAACCAAGACTCAACCTTTCACGCAGATGAACAAGTACTTAGTGTGGTTGATCACCCATCCCCCACACCACCACCACCTTACTTCTACCATTACCCCACTATAGTGGCACCACCACCACCTTACTTCTACCATTACCCCACTATAGTGGCACCACCACCACCTTACTTCTACCATTACACCACTATAGTGGCACCACCACCTTACTGCTATCACACCACTATAGTGGCACCACCACCACCTTACTGATACTATTATATTACTATAGTGGCACCACCACCACCTTACTGCTACTATCACACCACTATAGTGGCACCACCACCACCTTACTGATACTATTATATTACTATAGTGGCACCACCACCTTACTGCTACAATGATATTATAGTGGCACCACCACCACCTTACTGCTATTATACCACTATAGTGGCACCACCACCACCTAACTGCTATCACACCACTATAGTGGCACCACCACCACCTTACTGATACTATTATATTACTATAGTGGCACCACCACCACCTTACTTCTACCATTACACCACTATAGTGGCACCACCACCACCTTACTGCTACTATCACACCACTATAGTGGCACCACCACCACCTTACTGATACTATTATACCACTATAGTGGCACCACCACCTTACTGCTACTATCACACCACTATAGTGGCACCACCACCACCTTACTGATACTATTATACCACTATAGTGGCACCACCACCTTACTGCTACTATCACACCACTATAGTGGCACCACCACCACCTTACTAATATTATACCACTATAGTGGCACCACCACCTTACTGCTACTATCACACCACTATAGTGGCACCACCACCATCTTACTACTACTATACCACTATAGTGGCGCCACCACCTTACTGCTACTATCACACCACTATAGTGGCACCACCACTACCTTACTGCTACTACCCAAATTGTTCACATGGGTCGAGACTCAGCTCCTGGCCCCGCCTTCTGCAATAATCAGCATAACTGATTTTTGACCTCTTGGACCTTATCCTCAGTCAAGTCACTTCACTTTTCAACCATCCTAAGACTAAAGAAATGCTTCCTTACATCCCCATGGCTTCCACCTGTCTCCCCTTTAATTTAGTTCTCTTAATTCAGACTGTCCCTCACTGCCCTATCAAATTTTCTTTAGATTTTGTTTGTTGATGTAATACCTTTCCTTATCCTCTCTCTGCCAAGGCCTTCTGGTACAGTTCCTTTGACGTCTCGTGATAGTGCTGCCCTCTCAGTTATGGTACTAACCTCATTGTCTTGTAAATGGTTTAGAAAACCGAAAAGTTTAAGAATTAAACACTTTTTGCAGCATTGTATAAACTTTTCCACAACAAAGATTCCCAAATGTGGCAAAAGTGTCTTAATACTTCAGCTAGCCTGATTAAACGCTTTTTGATCTTTCAGAGTGCCACGTGCTTGACCAGGTGTAGGCACCATGCTGGGGCCACCTACTCAGTGATTGGCTTAACATATGTTCTCTAACATTCACTGTTCAAGTTCCTAAATGCCTTTCTGAGGTTTGCTAATCTTCTGTATGCGGCTGACATTATTCAGTTTGTGTGTATTTCTGGTGATATGCTTGGTGTTATATTCACCCTCAGGTCCTTTTTATGTCTGTGGCTTTTCGCTGCTCATGCAAGACACTGCATTTGTTTAGACTGATATCGAGAAGTCACTTGTGTGACCCCATCCATAGTCTGTTTAGGTCTTCCTGGAGGTTATTGTCATCTGTTCTGATTTTTCTAATTCCTTTTACATCATGCACAGACAGTGACACAGAGGGCTTGATTCCCTCTGGCGGGTCGTTCACATACATTAGGAACAGCACGAGGCCTAGTCTTGATCTTAGCGGAAACCCTCTCATGCTCTCTCCTATAGCGTTACGCTCTTCTTTTTGTCATTCTACAGGTACTCCCTGACTCACTGGAAAACACTGCCTGTTAACCCTGCCTGTTCCTCTAATTTTTAGACTATTGTCTTGTGTGGTACTGTATCAAATGTTTTCCTACAGTTCAAGAAGATTCAGTCTGCACAGTCTTGTCCTGTTTCGTCTCTGTGAATCTTTCAAAGAACTCTAGCAAATTTGTAAGACAAAACTTTTCATCCCTAAATTTGTGCTGATTTTCCGTAAAGAATCTTCTCTCCAAGTGCTTCAAAATTTTCTTGCTGTCTTCTCCCGGATTTTTGACGGTATTAAATAACAAAAAGGCACAATACCGTGACTGGAACAATACACAAATAACCCGCAATAGAAGAGAGGAGCTTACGACGACGTTTTTGTCCAAGTCGAACCGAAACGTCGTCGTAAGCTTCTCTCTTCTATGTGCGGGTTATTTGTGTATTTTGACGGTATTATGTCAAAGATACCAGCCTGTACTTCAGTACCTCCTGTATGTCTCCTTTTTTTCCATGTTTGCCCTTTTTCCATTTTTCTGGTACTTGTCCTGATTGCAGAGTTGTGTTGTATATCTTTCTCGTTGGTCACTCGTGGAAATGTGTATTTTTGTTACATCAAGCTCACTTAGTAGTCTCATCACCTGTGTTTCTGAAGCTCTTGACCTGCTCTCACTACAGTGCCTTCCTTCACATTTTAAAAAATTCTTCATTACTGCATCCATGAGCTTTGCTCTCCATGGTTTTGGTCCTCAGGGGTTCCAGTATTCCCGGTCACTTTCCTTATAGTTGAGATCTCGTAGTACCAGGAATATATATTACTGTTTCTAGCTCTGTCTGCCACTGTCTTCAACATGTAAATCATTGTCCTGTTATTCTGGTAACTCTCAACTTTCCTCTTTAGGACCTCTTTGAATCTGGTAAGTTCTTCACATACTTTCATCAGCATCTCTTCCTCTTTCTTCAGCAATGTCACTTGGTCCTTCACAGTTGTCATTTTGTTTATGTAACTGTGGAGATAATGTGTTGGCAGTCACTAAAAGTCACTAATGTAGTTATAAAGTCGAAAGTAAGATTATTGAAAAAAAATATAGTTTCATAGCGCGTACATTGCATATGAAACTCTTCGAGCGCTGAGAAGAGTTAAGACGAGTGTTAAGAAGCAAGATTGATAAACAAGAGAAGTGTTAAGGCGAGTGTTAAGAAGCAAGATTGATAAACAAGAGAAGTGTTAAGGCGAGTGTTAAGAAGCAAGATTGATAAACAAGAGAAGTGTTAAGGCGAGTGTTAAGAAGCAAGATTGATAAACAAGAGAAGTGTTAAGGCGAGTGTTAAGAAGCAAGATTGATAAACAAGAGAAGTGTTAAGGCGAGTGTTAAGAAGCAAAATTGATAAACAAGAGAAGTGTTAAGGCGAGTGTTAAGAAACAGGATTGATAAACGCATGGAATCACAACATTTATACAGCCCAGGGAAAGACGACTTTAGAGCGGGTCGTTGAGTCTCTCATCTGCTAAACTACTACATAGTTTATAAATACATTGAAAGCCAGCCCAAAAAAATACCTCTGTAATACACACAGACTTTGCCAAATCCTTCGACAAGTATGAGGATGGTGGAATAGCAAAGAAAATGCATATCAAAGAAATAGCTGGGAAAATGGGCAGATGGTCCATCAGTTTTCAGGCTTTCCTTACAGTGAGCTGTGTTCTTTAAGCACTTAACTAATTCTCTTTCTTATTCTCATATCTGGCAGGCATACAAATCATAGCAATGTATCATCATTTGCAGACGATATTATGATGTGTATAAGAATGGCTTCCATTGAGGACACGCTAAGTCTCCAAGCCGACATACACTAGGTCTTCCAGTGGGTCACAGAAGACACGCTAAGTCTCCAAGCCGACATACACTAGGTCTTCCAGTGGGTCACAGAAGACACGCTAAGTCTCCAAACCGACATACACTAGGTCTTCCAGTGGGTCACAGAAGACACGCTAAGTCTCCAAGCCGACATACACTAGGTCTTCCAGTGGGTCACAGAAGACATGCTAAGTCTCCAAACCGACATACACTAGGTCTTCCAGTGGGTCACAGAAGACACGCTAAGTCTCCAAGCCGACATACACTAGGTCTTCCAGTGGGTCATAGAAGACATGCTAAGTCTCCAAGCCGACATACACTAGGTCTTCCAGTGTGTCACAGAAGACATGCTAAGTCTCCAAGCCGACATACACTAGGTCTTCCAGTGGGTCACAGAAGACACGCTAAGTCTCCAAGCCGACGTACACTAGGTCTTCCAGTGGGTCACAGAAGACATGCTAAGTCTCCAAGCCGACATACACTAGGTCTTCCAGTGTGTCACAGAAGACAATATTTTCAAAGAAAACAAATTTCATTTGCTTCGATGTGGAAAAATTGAAGCAACAAAAACTGGACGGAAATATACAAACAAACTCAAGGCAGCACTCAACAAGAGCGGTAAAGGGTTGTATGAGAGTTGTGACTCTACATCAAGTTTGTGTCAGTGTGTCCTGTGTGTACTAGCGGCAGGGTCAACACTACACTCCTGACAGTTAACCTTGAAAAATCAACGTTAATTTTATTGTTGTTAGGGGTGGAAGCTCGTTCCTCCGTTCTCTGGTAGTAAAGCAAAAACTTTTTTCTATCAGTGATTCAAATTATTGCTGACATAGGGTTTTGCATGTTCTGTAAATTGTTTGTAAAGGTTGTTTTTGTGTGTTGATGGTTCAAGACAATATGTATTACATGTTACTTTAATAATGATGATAGTGTAAGACGATATTTTTCACACGATACTTCAGTGTTAATGGTTGTCTTGTGTAGCAGCAAACGTGCATGAAGAATCACGTGGAACTTCCTCAGCTCCGGCCAACACGCCACTTGACGCAACACAAATATTTGTCATTTGAGTTAAGATTGAGCCGATAAACATCGCTTCTTTTGTAAATGTGGCCAGGGCAGGAAACCCTCCCCAAACCCCTTTCTTCCCCTGTGGGCCGGGCAGGGAAAACCCTCCCTACCCTTGCTTCCTCCCTTTTCCCAGGGCAGGAAACCCCCTCCCCCCCACCCCGCTCCCTCCTGTGGGCCCGAGCAGGAAACCCCCCTCCCTACCCTTGCTTCCTCCCGTGGCCCAAACAGGAACACCCCCCCCAAAACCCCTTTTCCCCCCCTCCTGTGGCCCAAAACAAAGGGAAAACCCTCCCTACCCTTTCTTCCCCCCTGTGGCCCAAAAAGCAGGAAAACACCCCCCCAAACCCCTTTCTCCCTCTTGTGGCCAAAGGAACACCCTCCCTAAAACCCCTTTCTTCCTCCCGTGGGGGAGGGCAGGAAAACCCTCCCTACCCCTTTCTCCCTCCTGTGGGGCCCGAGCAGGAACACTCTCCCCAAACCCCTTTCTTCCTCCTGTGGCCAAGCAGGAAAAAAAAACCCCCCCCCTACCCTTGCCCCCCCCCGTGGGCCCAAAAAGGAAAAACCCTCCCTACCCTTGCATCCTCCTGTGGCCAAACAGGAAACACCCCCCTACCCCTTGCTCCCTCCCCCGTCCAGAGCAGGAACAAAACCCCCCCAAACCCTTTCTCCCTTTTCCCGGGCCAGAGCAGGAAAAACCCTCCCTACCCCTTTTCCTTTCCCCCGTGGCCAGGGGGGGGAACACCCTCCCAACCCTTGCTCCCCCTGTGGCCGAGCCCGGAACAACCCCCCCCTTCCCTTGCTTCCTCCTGTGGCCAGAGCAGGAACACCCCCCCCCTACCCCTTTCCCCCTCCTGTGGCCAAGCAGGGAAAACTCTCCCACCCCTTTCTCCCTCCTGTTTGGGTAAGGGAGGGAAAAACCCCCCCCACCCCTTGCTTTTCCTCCTGTGCCAGAGCATAACACCCCCCTAAACCCCTTTTTCCCTCCTGTGGCCAAGCAGGAACACCCTCCCTAACCCCCTTTCCCCTCCCCGTGGCCAGAGCAGGAAAAAACCCTCCCTACCCTTGCTTCCCCCTGTGGGCCCGGCAGGAACCAAACCCCCCCCCCCTTGCTTCCTCCTGTGGCCAGGGGAGGGAAAACCCTCCCCCACCCTTGCTTTCCCCCTGGGCCAGGGGAGGGAAAACCCTCCCTGCCCTTGCTTCCTTCCCGTGGCCAGAGCAGGGAAAACCCTCCCTACCCTTGGGTTCCTCCCTGTGGCCAGGGGATAAAAACCCTCCCAACCCCTTTCTTCCCCCGTGGCCAGGGGAGGGAAAAACCCCCCCTAAAAATTTCTTTTCCCCCGTGGGCCGGGCAAAATACCCCCCCCTGGGCCCCTTTCTTCCCCTTTTGTGGCCCCGAGAGGGAAAACCCTCCCTACCCTTTTTTCCCCGTGGCCCGGGCTTTAAAACCCCCCCCTACCCCCGGGTTTTCCCCTGTGGCCAGGGGGAGGAAAAAACCCCCCCCTACCCTTGCTTCCTCCCGTGGCCAGGGCCCGGAACACCCCCCCCTTTTCCCTTTCCCTTTTTCCTGTGCCAGGGCAGGAACACCCTCCCTACCCTTGCTTCCCCTTTCCCCCGTGGCCAGGCAGGGAAAACCCTCCCTACCCTTCCCTTTCCCCCTTTTTGGGCCCGGGCAGGAACAAACCCCAAACCCTTGCTTTCCCCCTTTTTCCCGGGGAGGAACAAACCCCACCCTTGCTTGGTCCCCGTGACAAGGGGAGGAACACCCTCCCTATCCTTGGGTTCCCCCTTTGGCCAGGGGAGGAAACACCCTCCCCACCCCTTTCTTCCCCCTGTGGCCCCGGCAGAACAAACCCCCCCACCCTTTTCTTTCCCTCCTTGGCCAGGGGAGGGAAAACCCTCCCTCCCTTGCTTCCTCCCGTGGCCAGGGCCCGGAACACCCTCCCCTACCCTTGCCTCCTTTCCCGTGGGCCCCCGGGAGGAAAACCCTACCCTTTTCTTCCTCCTGTGGGGGGGCCCGGGCTAAAAAAAAAAGCTACCCTTGGGTTCCCCTTGGGCCCGGGCAGGCACACCTTACCCTTGGCCCTTCCCCCAGTGGGCCCGGGGAGGCCCCACCCCACCCTTGTTTTCCCCCCCCCTTTTTGGGCCCGGGCGGAACAAACCCCCCTACCCTTGCTTCCTCCTGTGGCCAGGCAGGGACCCCCCTACCCTTGTTTCCCCCCTGTGGGCCAAAGGGAGGTCACCTTACCCTTGCTTCCTCCCCGTGGCCAGGGCAGGCCCCACCCTAAACCCCTTTTCCCTCCTTGGCCAGAGCAGAACAAACCCCCCCCAAACCCCTTTTCCCCCCCCTGTGGCCAGAGCAGGGAAAACCCCCCCTACCCTTGCCCCCTCCTGTGGCCAGACAGGAACACCCCCCCTACCCTTGCTTCCCCCCTGTTTCCAAAAACAGGGAAAACCCCCCTACCCCTTTCTTCCTCCTTGGCCAGGGGAGGAACACCCCCCCCTCCCTTGCTCCCCCCTGTGGCCAAAAGCAGGAACACCCTCCCAAAACCCCTTTCTTTTCCCCCTGTGGCCCGACAGGAAAAACCCTCCCTACCCCTTTCCCCTCCTGTGGGGCCCGAGCCCGGAAAAACCCTTTCCCCACCCTTGGGTTCCTCCTGTGGGCCCGAGCAGGAACACCCTCCCACCCTTGCTCCCTCCTGTGGCCAGAGCAGGAAAACCCCTCCCTACCCTTGCTCCCTCCTGTGGGCCCGAGCAGGAACACCCTCCCTACCCTTGCTTCCTCTGTGGCCAGGGGAGGAACACCCTCCCCCCCCTTGCTTTCCCCCCTGTGGCCAGAGCAAGGGAAACACCCTCCCCAAACCCCTTTCCTTTTCCCCCTGTGGCCAAGCGGAACACCCCCCCCTAACCCTTTTCCCCTCCTGTTTGGGCCCGAGCAGGAACACCCTCCCTACCCCCCTTTCTCCCTCCCCCTTTTTGGGCCCAAACAGGGAAACCCCCCTACCCTTTCTTCCTCCTGTCCAAGCAGGAACACCCCCCCCCTACCCTTGCTCCCCCCGTGGCCCAAACAGGAACACCCCCCCCCTACCCTTGCTCCCTCCCGTGGCCAGAGCAGGAACACCCTCCCTAAACCCTTTTCTTCCTCCTGTGGGCCCAAACAGGAACACCCCTCCCTACCCTTGGCCCCCCTGTGGGCCAGGGCAGGAACACCCTCCCTAAACCCCTTTCTTCCCCTGTGGCCAGGGGAGGAAAACCCTCCCCTGCCCCTTTCTTCCTTCTGGGCCCAAACAGGAACACCCCCCCAAACCCCTTTCTTTCCCCCTGGGCCAGGGGATTTAAAACCCCCCCTACCCTTTCTTTTCCCCCTTGGGCCCGGAAGGGGAAAACCCTCCCCACCCTTTGGGTTTTCCCCCTGTGGCCAGGGGAGGGAAAACCCCCCTTCCCTTTCCCTTTTTCCTTTGGGGCCCGGGGAGGAACACCCTCCCTAACCCCTTGCTTCCTCCTGGGGCCAGGGGGAGGGAAAACCCCCCCCTACCCTTGCTTCCCCCCTGGGCCAGGGGAGGAAAACCCACCCCTTTCTTCCCCCCTGTGACCAGGCAAGGGAAAACCCCCCCCTATCCCCCTTTCTTTCCCCCTTTGGCCAGGGGGAGGAACACCCTCCCCACCCTTGCTTTTTCCCCGTGGCCAGGGCGGAAACCCCTCCCTACCCTTTTCTTCCTCCTGTGGCCAGGGCAGGAACACCCTCCCAAACCCCTTTCTTCCCCCCTGTGCCAAGGGGAGGGAAAACCCTCCCGCCCTTGGGTTTCCCCCCTGTGGCCAGGGCAGGAACAAAACCCCCCCACCCTTGCTTCCTCCGTGGGGCCCGGGCAGGGAAAACCCCCCACCCTTGCTTTCCTTTCCCGTGGCCCGGGGTAAAAAAAAGCACCCCTTTGCTTCCTCCTGTGGGCCCGGGGAGGCCCCCACCTTACCCCGCTTTCCCTCCTGTGGCCAGGGCAGGGAAAAACCCTCCCCCGCCCTTTTCTTTCCCCCTGTCCAGGGCAGGAAAACCCCCTCCCGACCCTCTTCCTCCTGTGGCCCGGGCAGGAACAAAAACCCCACCCCCTTTTTTTCCCCCCCTGTGCAAGGCAGGCACACCCTTACCCTTGCTTCCTCCTGTGGCCAAGGGGAGGCACAAAACCCCAAAAACCCTTTCTCCCCCCCCTTTTGGCCAAGCAGAACACCCTCCCCCCTTCCCCTTGCCCCCCCTCCCCTTTTGGGCCCGAGCAGGAAAAAAACCCTCCCTACCCTTGCTCCCTCCTGGGCCAGAGCAGGAACAACCCTCCCCCCAAAACCCCTTTCTTTTCCCCCTGTGCCAGAGCAGGAACAAAACCCCCCCTAAACCCCTTTTTTTTCCCCCCCTGTGGCCAGGGCAGGAAAAAACCCTCCCTACCCTTGCTTTCCCCTGTGGGCCCGGGGAGGGAAAAACCCTCCCCCCGCCCCTTTCTTCCTTTTTGTGGCCAGAGCAGGGAAAAACCCTCCCCCCAAAACCCCTTTCTTCCTCCTGTGGCCAGGGCAGGAAAACCTCCCTACCCTTTCTTCCCCCCTGGGCCAGGGCATAACACCCCCCCCTACCCTTTCTTCCCCTGTGGCCAAAAAGGGAGGGAAAAACCCCCCCTTTCCCCTTTCCCTTTTTCCCGTGGCCAGGGGGAACAACCCCCTCTCTAAACCCCTTTATTCCCCCCTGTGGCCCCGGGCAGGAACACCCAAACCCCTTCTTTTCCCTGTGGCCAGGGGAGGAACAAACCCACCCTTGCTTCCCCCCTGTGACCCCGGGCCCGGGAAAACCCTCCCAAACCCTTTCTTTTCCTCCTGTGGCCAGGGGGGAACACCCTCCCTACCCTTTCTTTCCTCCTGTGGGCCCGGGCAGGGAAAAACCCTCCCTTACCCTTCTTCCCCCCTGTGGCCGGGCAGGAAAACCCTCCCTAAACCCCTTTTCTTCCTTCCCCGTGGCCCCGGGCAGGAACACCCCCCCCTGCCCTTGCTTTCCCCCCTGTTTGGGCCAAGGGGGGAACAACCCCCCCCTACCCTTGCTTCCTCCTGTGGCCAGGGAAAACCCTTTTACCCTTGGGTTCCTCCTGTGGGCCCGGGCAGGAAAAACCCCCCCCTACCCTTTTTTCCTCCGGGGGCCAGGGCGGAAACCCCCCTACCCCTTTCTTCCCCCCTGTGGCCAGGGGTGAAAAAAAGCTACCCTTGCTTCCTCCTGTGGCCCCGGGCCCGGCCCACCTTACCCCTTTCTTCCTCCATGGGCCCGGGGAGGCACACCTACCCTTGTTTTCCCCCTGTGGGGCCCGGGCAGGGAAAAACCCCCCCTACCGTTGCTTCCTCCCGTGGCCCCAAACAGGGAACCCCCCTCCCTAACCCTTGCCCCTCCTGTGGCCAGACAGGAAAACCCTCCCCCACCCCTTGCCCCTCCTGTGGCCAGAGAGGGAAAACCCTCCCTTTCCCTTGCTTCCTCCCCTTTTCCAAGCAGGGGAAAACCCCTCCCTACCCTTGGGTTCCTCCTGTGGGCCCCAGGAACACCCTCCCTTTCCCTTGCTTCCTCCTGTGGCCAGGGCAGGAATACCCTCCCCCGCCCTTCTTTCCCTTTTGTGGCCAAGCAGGGAAAAACCCTCCCCCACCCTTGCTTTCCCCCTGTGGCCAGGGCAAATAACACCCTCCCTACCCTTGCTTCCCCCGGGGGCCAAGGGGAGGAAAAACCGCCCTCCCTTCTTTTCCCCCTGTGGGCCCGGGCAGGAACAAACCCCCCCTTCCCTTTTCCCTTTTTCCTGTTGGGCCCGGGAGGAAAACCCCCCAAAAAACCCTTTCTCCCTCCTGTGGCCAAAGCAAGAAAAAACCCCCCCCTACCCTTGCTCCCTTCCCCGTGGGCCCAAACAGGAACACCCTCCCTTTCCCTTTCTTCCTCCCCGTGGGCCCGGGCAGGAACACCCTCCCTACCCCCTTTCTCCCTCCTTGGCCAGAGCAGGGAAAACCCCCCCAACCCTGCTTCCCCCTGTGGCCCCAAACAGGGAAAACCCTCCCTAAACCCCTTTTCCCCCCCCTTTTGGGCCCGACCAAAGGAAAAACCCTCCCTCCCCCTTTCTCCCTCCTGTGGCCAAAAGCAGGAACACCCTCCCTACCCTTGCTTCCCCCCTGTGGCCAGAGCAGGGAAAACCCTCCCCCAAAACCCTTTCTTCCTCCTGTGGCCAGGGCAGGGAAAACCCCCCCCACCCTTGCTTCCTCCGTGGGGCCAAAGGGGGGAAAAAAAACCCTCCCTGCCCTTTCTTTCCCTTTTTGGCCAGAAGGAAACACCCTCCCCACCCTTGCTTTCCCCCTGTGGGCCCGGGGGAGTAACACCCCCCCCTACCCTTGCTTCCCCTGTGGCCAGGGAAACAACCCCCCCCTACCCTTTCTTTCCCCCGGGCCCCGGGCAGGAAAAAACCCCCCTTCCCTTCCTTCTTCCTGGGGGCCCGGGCGGAACACCTCCCTACCCCTTTCTTCCCCCGTGGCCAGACAGGGAAAACCCTCCCAAAACCCCTTTCTTTTCCCCCTGGGCCAGGGCAGAACACCCCCCCCTACCCTTGCTCCCCCCCTGTGGCCCGAGCAGGAAAAACTCTCCCTCCCCCCTTTCTTTCCCCCTGTGGGCCCGAGCGGAAAAAACCCTCCCTACCCTTTCTCCCTCCTGTGGCCCAAAAAGGAACCCCCCTACCCTTTTTCCTCCTGTGGGCCCGAGAAAGGGAAAAACCCCCCTAAACCCCTTTCCCCTCCTGTGGCCAAAGCAGGAACACCCTCCCTACCCTTGCTCCCTCCGTGGCCAAGCAGGGAAAACCCTCCCTACCCCCTTTCTTCCTCCTGTGGCCAGGGCAGGAAGACCCTCCCTACCCCTTTCTCCCTCCCCGTGGCCCAACAGGAACACCCCCCTACCCTTGCTCCCCCCCTGTGGGCCCGAGCAGGAAAAACCCCCCTACCCCTTTCTCCCTCCTGTGGCCAGAGCGGGGAAAAACCCCCTCCCTAAAACCCTTTCTTTCCCTTTCCCGTGGCCCAAAAGGGAGGGAAAACCCCCCCTAAACCCCTTTCTTCCTCCCGTGGGCCCGGCCCGAACCCCCTCCCAACCCCCTTTCTTCCCCCCCTGTGGCCAGAGCAGGAAAAACCCTCCCTACCCTTGCTCCCCCCTGTGGCCAGGCAGAACACCCTCCCCAAACCCCTTTCTTTTTTCCTGGGCCAGAGCAGGGAAAAACCCCTCCCTATCCTTGCTTCCCCCCTGTGGGCCCCGGGGAGGAACCCCCCCCCTACCCTTGCTTCCTCCTGTGGCCCCGGGAAGGGAAAAACCCTCCCTCCCTTCTTCCTTCTGTGGCCAGAACAGGAAAAACCCTCCCTACCCTTTTTGTGGCCCGGGCTTCCCCTCCCCCCTTTTTTCTTCCTTTCCCTTTGGGCCCCGGCCCCCCCCCCTTGCTTCCCCCTTTTTTTTTAGGGGGCCACCCTTCCCCCCCCTTCCCCCCCCTTTCCCTTCCCCCCCTCCCCCCTTGTTTTTGTGGGCCCGGGGGGAGGAAAAAAACCCCCAACCCTTGCTTCCCCCCCCCTTTCCCAAAAAACCCACCCCCTTTTTCCCCTTCCCGGGGCCCCTTTTTTGCTTCCTTTTTCCCTTGGGGGGCCCCCCTTCCCCCTTTTCCCTTCCTTTCCCCTTTGTGGGGGCCCGGGCAGGAAAACCCCCCCTCCCCCACCCTTGCTTCCCCCCTTGGGGCCCGGGGAAGGGAAAACCCTCCCTTCCCTTCCCTTTTTCCTGTGGCCAGGGGAGGGAAAAAACCCTCCTTCCCTTTCCCTTCCCCCCCTGTGGCCAGGGGAGGGAAAACCCTCCCTACCCTGCCTTTCCCCCTTTGGCCAGGGCAGGAACACCCTTAAACCCTTTTCTTTCCCCCTGTGGCCAGGGCAAAAAACCCTACCCCTTTCTTTCCCCCCCTTTGGAAAAAACCCGGCACCCCCCCCCACCTTGCTTCCCCCGTGGGCCCGGGAGGCAAAACCCCCCCCCTTGTTTTCCCCCTGTGGCCAGGGCGAACCCCCTCCCCCACCCTTGCTTCCTCCTGTGGGCCCGGGGAGGGAAAACCCTTCCCCCCCTTTTTTCCTCCTGTGGCCAAGGGGAGGAAAACCCCCCTTTCCCTTTCTTTCCTCCTGTGGCCAGGGGGGGAAACCCTACCCTTGCTTCCCCCCCTGTGGCCAGGGCCAAAAAACCCTCCCTTTGCTTCCCCCCTGGGCCAGGGCAGGAACCCAATCCCTTTCCCTTGCTTTCCCCGTGGGCCCGGGCAGGCAAAAACCCTTAACCCCTTTTTTCCCCTGTGGCCAGGGCAGGAAAACCCTCCCCAAAACCCCTTTCTTCCTCCTTGGGGCCCGGGGGGAGGAAAACCCCCCCCTACCCCTTTTTTCCCCTCCTGTGGCCAAGCAGGAAAACCCCCCTTTCCCTTGCTTTTCCCCCTGTGGCCCCGGGCAGGCACCCCCTAACCCTTGCCCCCCCCTGTGGCCCGAGCAGGGAAAACCCTCCCTAACCCCTTTCCCCCTCCCCGTGGCCAGAAACCGGGAAAACCCCCCCTTTTCCCTTGCTCCCCCCTGTGGGCCCAAACAGAACAAAAAACCCCCCCCTTGCTTCCCCTGTGGCCCCGGCCTAACACCCTCCCCACCCTTTTTTTTCCCTTTCCCGTGGCCAGGGCAGGAACACCCTCCCTACCCTTTTCCCCTCCCGTGGGCCCCGGGCAGGGAAAACCCCCCTTCCCCCCCTTCTTCCCCTGTGGCCAGGCAGGGAAAAACCCCCCCTAAACCCTTTCTTCCCCCCTGTGGCCAGAGCAGGAAAACCCCCCCCTTTCCCTTTCTTCCTCCGTGGGCCAAACAGGAACACCCCCCCCACCCTTTTCCCCCCTGTGGGCCCGAGCAGGAACACCCTCCCCACCCTTGCTTTCCCCCTTGGCCAGGCAGGAAAAACCCTCCCCCAACCCCCTTTCTTCCCCCCTGTGGCCAAAAACAGGAAAAACCCCCCTACCCTTTTCTTCCCCCCTGTGGCCAAGGGGGGAAAAACCCCCCCCTTCCCTTTCTTCCCCCCCTGGGGCCCAAGGGAGGAAACACCCTCCCACCCTTGCTTCCCTCTGTGGCCAAAGGGAGAACACCCCCCCTACCCTTGCCTTTTCCCCCTGTGGGCCCGGGGGGAACCCCTCCCTAAACCCCCCTCCCTCCCGTGGCCCGGCAGGAAACACCCCCCCTCCCTACCCTTGCTTCCTCCCTTGGGCCAGAGCAGGAACACCCTCCCTACCCTTTCTCCCCCCTTGTTTGGGCCAAAAAAACAGGAAAACCCTCCCTACCCTTGCTTCCCTCCTGTGGCCAAGCAGGAAACCCCCCTCCCCCCCCTTGCTTCCCCCCTGTGGCCAGAGCAGGAACACCCCCCCACCCCGCTCCCCCTCCTGTGGCCAGACAGGGAAAAAACCCTTTCCCCACCCTTGCTTCCCCCCCGTGGCCAGGGCCCGGGCACCCTCCCTAAACCCCTTTCTTCCCCCCTGTGGCCCGACAGGAACACCCTCCCTACCCTTGCTTTTCCCCCTGTGCCCCCGGGCAGGAACACCCCCCTCCCCTTTCCCCCCTCCTGTGGCCAAGGGGGGAAACCCTCCCCCCCTTGCCCCTTCCCTTTGGGGAGAGCAGAACACCCTCCCCACCCTTGCTTCCTCCTTGGGGCCCGGGGAGTAACACCCTCCCTAAACCCTGCTTCCCCCCTGTGGGCCCGGGCAGGAAACAAAACCCCCCCCCCCTTGGGTCCCTCCTGTGGGCCCGGGCAGGGAAAAACCCTTTCCCCCCCTTCCTTCCCCCTGTGGCCAAGGGAGGAACAAACCCCCCCTACCCTTGCTTCCCTGTGGGCCCGGGGAGGAACACCCCCCACCCTTGCTTTTCCTTTTGGGCCGGGCAGAAACCCCCTTCCCTTGCTTCCCCTGTCCAGGGCAGGAAAAACCCCCTACCCTTTTCCCTTTCCCCCTGTGGCCCGGGGGGGAACCCCTCCCTACCCTTTCTTCCCCCTTTTGGGCCCGGCAGAACACCCTCCCTACCCTTGCTTCCCCCCTGTGGCCAGGCAGGGAAAAACCCCCCCTTCCCTTCCCTTTTTCCGTGGCCAGGGGAGGAAAACCCTCCCCCCCCCTTGCTTCCCCCCCGTGGCCAAAGGGGAGGAAAACCCTCCCTACCCCTTTCTTCCTCCCCTTGGGCCCGGGGAGGAAACACCCTCCTTTCTTCCTCCGTGGCCGGGGAGGAACACCCTCCCTACCCTTGCTTCCTCCTGTGGCCAGGGCAGGAACACCCTCCCTACCCTTGCTTCCTCCTGTGGCCAGGGCAGGAACACCCTCCCTACCCTTGCTTCCTCCTGTGGCCAGGGCAGGAACACCCTCCCTGCCCTTGCTTCCTCCGGTGGCCAGGGCAGGAACACCCTCCCTACCCTTGCTTCCTCCTGTGGCCAGGAACACCCTTCTTACCCTTGCTTCCTCCTGTGGCCAGGGCAGGAACACCCTCCCTACCCTTGCTTCCTCCTGTGGCCAGGGCAGGACCACCCTACCCTTGCTTCCTCCTGTGGCCAGGGCTGAAAAACGCTACCCTTGCTTCCTCCTGTGGCCAGGGCAGGCACACCTTACCCTTGCTTCCTCCAGTGGCCAGGGCAGGCACACCCTACCCTTGTTTCCTCCTGTGGCCAGGGCAGGAACACCCTCCCTACCGTTGCTTCCTCCTGTGGCCAGAGCAGGAACACCCTCCCTACCCTTGCTCCCTCCTGTGGCCAGAGCAGGAACACCCTCCCTACCCTTGCTCCCTCCTGTGGCCAGAGCAGGAACACCCTCCCTACCCTTGCTTCCTCCTGTGGCCAGAGCAGGAACACCCTCCCTACCCTTGCTTCCTCCTGTGGCCAGGGCAGGAACACCCTCCCTACCCTTGCTTCCTCCTGTGGCCAGGGCAGGAATACCCTCCCTGCCCTTGCTTCCTTCTGTGGCCAGAGCAGGAACACCCTCCCTACCCTTGCTTCCTCCTGTGGCCAGGGCAGTAACACCCTCCCTACCCTTGCTTCCTCCTGTGGCCAGGGCAGGAACACCGTCCCTACCCTTGCTTCCTCCTGTGGCCAGGGCAGGAACACCCTTCCCTTCCTTCTTCCTGTGGCCAGGGCAGGAACACCCTCCCTACCCTTGCTTCCTCCTGTGGCCAGAGCAGGAACACCCTCCCTACCCTTGCTCCCTCCTGTGGCCAGAGCAGGAACACCCTCCCTACCCTTGCTTCCTCCTGTGGCCAGGGCAGGAACACCCTCCCTACCCTTGCTCCCTCCTGTGGCCAGAGCAGGAACACCCTCCCTACCCTTGCTTCCTCCTGTGGCCAGAGCAGGAACACCCTCCCTACCCTTGCTCCCTCCTGTGGCCAGAGCAGGAACACCCTCCCTACCCTTGCTCCCTCCTGTGGCCAGAGCAGGGAAAAACCCCCCTAAACCCTTGCTTCCTCCTGTGGCCAGAGCAGGAACAACCTCCCTACCCTGCTCCCTCCTGTGGCCAGAGCAGGAACAACCCTCCCTAAACCCCTTTTGCCCCTCCTGTGGCCAGAGCAGGAACAACCCCCCCTACCCTTGCTTTCCCCCTGTGGCCAAGCAGGAACACCCTCCCTAACCCTTGCTTCCTCCTGTGGCCAGGGCAGGAACACCCTCCCTACCCTTGCTTCCTCCTGTGGCCAGGGCAGGAATACCCTCCCTGCCCTTGCTTCCTTCTGTGGCCAGAGCAGGAACACCCTCCCTACCCTTGCTTCCTCCTGTGGCCAGGGCAGTAACACCCTCCCTACCCTTGCTTCCTCCTGTGGCCAAGGCAGGAACACCCTCCCTACCCTTTGCTTCCTCCCTGTGGCCAGGGCAGGAAAACCCTCCCTCCCTTCTTCCTCCTGTGGCCAGGGCAGGAACACCCTTCTTACCCTTGCTTCCTCCTGTGGCCAGGGGAGGAACACCCTCCCTACCCTTGCTTCCTCCTGTGGCCAGGGCAGGAAAAACCCCCCTTAACCCTTGCTTCCTCCTGTGGCCCCGGGGTGAAAACGCTAACCCTTGCTTCCTCCTGTGGCCAGGGCAGGCACACCCCTTTCCCTTGCTTCCTCCTAGTGGCCAGGCAGCACACCCCTACCCCTTGTTCCTCCCGTGGCCAGGGCAGGAACACCCTCCCTACCCTTGCTTCCCCTGGGGGCCAGGCAGGGAAAAAACCCTACCCTTGTTTCCCCCCTGTGGCCAAGGCAGGGACAAACCTTACCCTTGCTTTCCTCCTGTGGCCAGGGCAGGCACACCCTACCCTTGCTTTCCCCCCTGGGGCCAAAGCAGGAAACACCCTCCCTACCCTTGCTCCCTCCTGTGGCCAGAGCAGGAACACCCCCTACCCTTGCTTCCTCCTGGGGGCCAAGCAGGAACAACCCCTCCCTAACCCTTGCTTCCTCCTTGGCCAGGGCAGGGAAAACCCTCCCTACCCTTGCTTCCTCCTGTGGCCAGGGCAGGAATACCCTCCCTCCCTTGCTTCCCTCTGTGGCCAGAAACAGGGAAAACCCTCCCTACCCTTGCTTCCCTCCTTTGGGGCCCGGGCAGGAACACCCTCCCTTACCCTTGCTTCCTCCTGTGGCCAGGGCAGGAACACCCTCCCTACCCTTGCTTTCCTTTCCCGTGGCCAGGGCAGAAACCTCCTTCCCTTCCTTCCCTTCCCGTGGGCCCGGCAGGAACAACCTACCCTTGCTTCCCTCCCCTGTGGCCAGGGGAGGGAAAACCCTTACCCTTTCTTGCTCCTGTGGCCAGGGCAGGAACACCCTCCCTATCCCTTGCTTCCTCCTGTGGCCAGGGCAGGAAACAAACCCCCCCTAAACCCCTTTCTTCCTCCTGTGGCCAGGGCAGAACACCCTCCTACCCTTGCTTCCTCCTGTTGGCCAGGGGGAGAACACCTCCTACCCTTGCTTCCCCTGGGCCAGGGCAGGAACACCCTCCCTACCCTTGCTTCCTCCTGTGGCCAGGGCAGGAACACCCTCCCTTCCCTTCCTTCTTCCTGTGGCCAGGGCAGGAACACCCTCCCTACCCTTGCTTCCTCCTGTGGCCAGGGCAGGAACACCCTCCCTACCCTTGCTTCCTCCTGTGGCCAGGGCAGGAACACCCTACCCTTGCTTCCTCCTGTGGCCAGGGCAGGAACACCCTACCCTTTCTTCCTCCTGTGGCCAGGGCAGGAACACCCTCCCTATCCTTGCTTCCTCCTGTGGCCAGGGCAGGAACACCCTCCCTACCGTTGCTTCCTCCTTGGCCAGGGCAGGAACACCCTCCCAAACCCTTTGCTTCCCCTGTGGCCAGGGCAGGAACACCCTCCCTACCCCTTTCTTCCTCCTGTGGCCAGGGGAGGAACAAACCCCCCTCCCTTGCTTCCTCCTGTGGCCAGGGCAGGAATACCCTCCCTACCCTTGCTTCCTCCTGTGGCCAGGGCAGGAACACCCTTCTTACCCTTGCTTCCTCCTGTGGCCAGGGCAGGAACACCCTCCCTACCCTTGCTTCCTCCTGTGGCCAGGGCAGGAACACCCTACCCTTGCTTCCTCCTGTGGCCAGGGCTGAAAAACCCTACCCTTGCTTCCTCCTGTGGCCAGGGCAGGCACACCTTACCCTTGCTTCCTCCAGTGGCCAGGGCAGGCACACCCTACCCTTGTTTCCTCCTGTGGCCAGGGCAGGAACACCCTACCCTTGCTTCCTCCTGTGGCCAGGGCAGGGACACCGTACCCTTGTTTCCTCCTGTGGCCAAGGCAGGCACACCTTACCCTTGCTTCCTCCTGTGGCCAGGGCAGGCACACCCTACCCTTGTTTCCTGCTATGGCCAGGGCAGGAACACCCTCCCTACCCTTGCTTCCTCCTGTGGCCAGGGCAGGAACACCCTCCCTACCCTTGCTTCCTCCTGTGGCCAGGGCAGGCACACCTTACCCTTGCTTCCTCCTGTGGCCAGGGCAGGAACACCCTACCCTTGTTTCCTCCTGTGGCCAGGGCAGGCACACCTTACCCTTGCTTCCTCCAGTGGCCAGGGCAGGCACACCCTACCCTTGTTTCCTCCTGTGGCCAGGGCAGGAACACCCTCCCTACCGTTGCTTCCTCCTGTGGCCAGAGCAGGAACACCCTCCCTACCCTTGCTCCCTCCTGTGGCCAGAGCAGGAACACCCTCCTACCCTTGCTTCCCTCCTCCTGTGGCCAGGGGAGGAACACCCTCCCTTCCCTTCCTTCTTCCTGTGGCCAGGGCAGGAACACCCTCCCTACCCTTGCTTCCTCCTGTGGCCAGGGCAGGAACACCCTCCCTACCCTTGCTTCCTCCTGTGGCCAGGGCAGGAACACCCTAACCCTTTGCTTCCTCCTGTGGCCAGGCAGGAAACACCCTACCCTTTCTTCCTCCTTTGACAAGGGCAGGAACACCCCCCTATCCTTGCTTCCTCTTGTTGGGCCCGGCAGGAACAACCCCCCACCCTTTTCCCTTTTTTTTCCCCCTGTCCAGGGGAGGAACACCCTCCCACCCTTGCTTCCCCCTGTGCCAGGGCAGGAACACCCCCCCTGCCCTTGCTTCCTCCTGTGCCAGGGCAGGAAAAACCCTCCCCACCCTTGCTTCCTCCTGTGGCCGGGGAGGAAACCCTACCCTTGCTTCCTCCTGGGCCAGGGGTAAAAAAAAGCTACCCTTGCTTCCTCCTGTGGCCAGGGCAGGCACACCTTACCCTTGCTTCCTCCAGTGGCCAGGGCAGGCACACCCTACCCCTTTTTTCCCCCCTGTGGGCCCGGGGAGGAACACCCCCCTAACCCTGCTTCCTCCGTGGCCGGGCGGGACACCCAAACCCTTTTTTCCTCCTGTCCAAGCAAGGGACACCTTACCCTTGCTTCCCCCGTGGCCAGGGCAGGCACACCCTACCCTTGCTCCCTCCTGGGCCAGAGCAGGAACACCCTCCCTCCCTTGCTCCC
>NC_069444.1:35285872-35327633 GCF_026875155.1 Cherax quadricarinatus
GTCCTGTATGGCGTAATTTTTAAAACGTTAACCAAAGAAACCTGAACACCAGGTAAACATGCAAAGTTAAAAAATGTCAAGGAAAGTTAAGGGGAAAACAAAATTTTTTTAAAAGGAATATATTTTTTCAGTGTCTAAGCAAAGCGAGTTGTTTTTAATCAAAAGCGGGATGAAATTTTTTAAAAAACGGGCCCACAATATTTTGGGTAAAGTGTTAGTAATTTTTGCAACAGGATTTGTAGTTTATTTTGGAAAGACAAAATATATTACATGTAGGCACAGTGCGCTTTTAATGAAAAAACATTACGGGAAGTACTTACTACTCCCAAATGCGGGACCAAACACGTCATGGTAAAAGGATACACCATACACTAACATTTAAAAACATTTTTCCCCCCCAATCCCCAGGGGCTGCCTTTTTTAAAACGTTTTGGGGTGTTGTACCTATCAAAACCTTTACAAAAATCTAAAAAGGCTAGACCAAGAAACCATAGGGTTTATAAAAGGTAACACCATACAGTTACTACCTTTGCAGACCACGAACCCAGTCATGGTTAACCATGTTATACACCATACAGTAACCCCTTACAGCCACTACCATGCAAAACCCAAGACACCAGTCATTTTAAAAACAAGGATACACCTTTCAGAAACATCTACACTTCTACCTGTTTTGACCACGGCCCAGCAGGGTTTAAAAAAGGTATACCTACTAACACATACACCCTACACCATGCTAGACCCGAACACCATCAGGGTATAAGGATAACCCCCAACCCCGTAACATATACAGTTATACCAGCTAGACCACGAGCCCAGTCATGGTATAAAAAGGTATCCCATACAGTAACACCATACAGCTTACTACCATGCAAACCCCACGAACACCAGTCATGGTAAAACATGGTATAAACCTTACGTAACACCATCAGCCTACTACCCCTGCCAAGAACACCGTCAGGGTTATAAAAAGGGTTTTTACACCAACAGTAACACATACAGCCTACTACCATCAAACCCACGAAACCAGTCTGGTAACATGTATTCCCACCTACAGAAACACCTACCCCTACTCCATGCAGCCCCAAAGAACACCATCTTGGTATAAAAGGTTACACCTACAGTAAACCTACAGCTTACACTATGCTAACCACGAACACCAGTCAGGTATAAAAGGTATACACAATACAGTAACCCATTCAGTTTTACTACCATGCAGACCACGAACACCATCATGGTAAAAAGGTTCACCAACATTTAACACCTTTCGGGCCTACTACCATGCAGACCAAAAAACCCCAGTAGGGTTTTTAAAAAAGGATACACCTTTTCGTAACACCATACCTTTCTACCATGCTGCCCGAACCCCCAGTCAGGTTTTTGCAAGGTTTTACCATTAGTTATCCTAAGATGCACCCCAAGTAACGGTGGGGGAAGGTACAAACCCCGGGGTACCGCTTAGCCCCAAACCACAGATAAGTGCACAATCACATACAAATTTGAACCTGTATCACAAAAATTGGAAAGACAACAGCCAGTCACGCGACAACGACCAATGACAACCAATAAAACACCTCCCTGAACACATCCCCGCCCTGGTGATTGCTAAGAAGGTTTCCGTCCTAGTTTCTCAGGAAAGCTGGTTGCCTTACAGGGAAAGTCTCTCGGTGTAGTCAACTTCCCGGTAGAAAGATTTACGGGAATAAGAGAAAGACTAAAGAAATGACACTACTCGTAGGTTAACCACTTCAGCAAAGTCTGGCTTGAAAACAAATGCTGGCTAGCATTGAAAAAATTCTGGCGGGGGGAACTAATGGGGCCCCGCATTGCAAAAGTATGGTTTGGGAACTAAAGTTGGCCGCATTGATGTCCGTACAGACGTTAGAGGGCACCAACATAGTCGTACCCTCCTGACTTGACATCACATAAAAGTCATAAAATGGGATAAACTCACCAAAATAAAAAAAAAATACAAAACTGCGTAAAAAATATGCAAAAGTTTGTGTCTGGTGAATCTTTTTCCCCTGTGACCCAAAAACTCTAAACCAAAAAAATTTTAATAATTATAAATAATAGTAAAATAATGTGACTTAAAGATTCCAAAAGATACGTTGTTGTTCACTGCAGTGATTTTTATACGGGGTTCCATCACCAGGGGCCGGCGGGAGGTGGGCCAGGGGGGAGAACCAGGAGAGAGAGGGCCAGGGGGGGGAAAAGGGCCAGGTGGAAGAGGGCTAGGCGGAGGGGCCAACAAAGGGGGGGCCAGGGGAAGGGCAGGCAGGGAGAGGGCCAGCTGGAGAGAGGGCCCGACGAAGAGGGCCGGGAAGGAAGGGCCAGGCAGGGAGAGGGCCGGCAGGGGGAGGGCCCGGCAAGGAGAGGGGCCAGGCTGGGAAAAGGGTGGCAGGGGAGGGCCCCAAAAAGGAGGGGGGGCCAGGGAGGGAGGGGCCAGACAAGGAGGGGCCAGGGGGGAAGGGCCGGCAGGGGGGGGGGCCCGGTGCTGGGGAAAGGGTGACAGAGACTAGTGCCAGTGGTTTTGGCTGTGATAGTACAGTCCGGTGGGTCCCTTTTCCTCTACATTTTGGATTTTCCCCGCTGTGGTATGTTCCAATCCCCCTGCACCTGTTGCCACAGTTTCAACATTCATCCCCCCTCACTATTGCCCCTGATTTTCGAAAAAAATTTTTTGTGGATGGATTTATTTTTTGGATGTCAGCCGTCCGGTTGAAAATGTTTTTTTAAAAAAGGGTAGAACCAGCTTTTTTGTGTTGGGGAGATAGTGATGAGTTTTTTTTGTGTTGGAGGGTGTAGTGATGAGTTGTTGTTTGTGTTGGAGGGTGATATGAGATTGTTGTTTTTGTTGGAGGGGATAGGATGGTTGTAGTTTGTGGTGGAGGGGATATGTGAGTTGTATGTTTTTGTTGGAGGATGATATGTGGAAAAGGGAGGTTTGTGTTGGGGGATGATAGTGATGAGGTATGTTTGGTTTTGGGGGTGATATGAGAGTTGTATGTTTTTTGGAGGATGATAGTGATGAGTTTTATTTTTTGTTGGAGGATGTAGTGATGAGGTGTAAGTTTGTGTTGGGGATGATGTGATGAGTTGTTTTTTGTGTTGGAGGATGATGTGATGAGTTGGGATGTTTGTGGTGGGGGATGAAGTGAATTGTATGTTTGTGTTGGAGGAGATAGTGTGGTTTATTTTGGGTGGAGGATTAGTGTTTATTTTAGTTTGTGTTTGGGGGATGAAGGATGAGTTGTATGTTTTGTGGGGTATAGTGATGAGTTGTATTTTGTGGGGGGAGTAGTGTGAGTTGTTGTTTTTGTTGGGGGGTTGGAAGTTTTAATATGTGATTGTATGTTTGTGTTGGGGGATATAGTGTTTTTAGTTTTGGGGGGAAAGATATGAGATTTTTTGTTTGTGTTGGAGGATATAGTGAGAGTTTTATGTTTGTGGGGAGGATGATAGTGATGGTTGTATGTTTGTGGTGGAGGATGATAGTGATGAGTGTATTTTGTGGTGGAGGTGATAGGTGGGGTGTATGTTTGTTTTGGAGGATGATAGGATGAGTTTTTTTGGGGGAGGATGTTGTGTGAGTTGTAGGTTTGGGTGGAGGTGATGGATGAGTTGTATTTTTTTGGGGGAGGTGATAGTGAGAGTTGATGTTGTTTTTTTTTTTATTTTTTGGGGAATGATATGTGAGTTGTTTTTTTGTGTGGAGGATGATAGTGTGAGTTGTATTTTTGGGAAAGGATGATAGTGTTTGGTTGTATGTTTGTGTGGAGGATATAGTGATGATTGTTTTTTTTTGGGGGGAGGATGATGTGATGGGTGTATTTTTTGTGTTGGAGGATGATTGATTTGTATGTTTGGGGGTGGAGGATGATAGTGATGAGTTGTATGTTGGGGTGGGGGATATAGTGATGAGTGTTGCTTGGGGTGGAGGATGGTATGAGTTGTATGTTTGTAAGGGGGTGGTGGGGATTTTTGTGGGGGGTGGGAGAGGATCTTTTGGAGGTGAAGAGGGGGGGTGGAGGTGAAGGATGAGTTGTATGTTTGGGGTGGGGATGATAGTGATGGTTGTATGCTTGTGGTGGAGGTGAAAATGGAGTTTATGTTTGTGGTGGAGGATGATAGTGATGTTTTATTTTGTGTTGGAGGTGATAGTGATGAGTGTTTTTGTTTTGGAGGATATAGGAGAGTTTGTAGTTTTTTGTTGGAGGTGATAGTGATGAGTTTTTTGTTTGTTTTGGGGGTGATAGTGAGATTGATTTTGTGTTGGAGGATATTTAAAGAGGTTGTTTGTTGGGGATGTAGTGTGAGTTTATGTTTGTGTTGGAGGAGGGGATATGATTGGGGTGTTTTTTTGGTGTTGGAGGTATGTGATGGTTTATGTTGTGTTGGGGATGATGTGATGGTTGATGTTTGTGTTGGAGGATGATAGTGATGAGTTGTAGTTTTTTTGGGAATGATGTGTTGGGGTTTGTATGTTTGTTTTGGGGGATGAAGTGATTGGGTGTAGTTTTGTGTTGGGGATGATAGTGTGAGTTGTTGTTTGTTTTTGGGGATGTAGTGAGAGTTGAAAGTTTGGTTGGGGGTGATAGTGATGATTGTATGTTTGTGTTGGGGATATGTGTGGGTTGTAGTTTGTGTTGGGGATGATAGTGAGAGGTGTTTTTTGTGGTGGAGGTGATAGTGATGAGTTTAATTTTGTTTGGGGAAAGATGTGATTTTTTGGTTTGGTTGGAGGATGTAGGATGAGTTGATGTTTTGTTGGATGTTAGTATAGGGTATTTTTGTGTTGGAGGGATGTTGTATGGGTGTTGTTTGTGTTGGGGACGTGTGAGGTGTATTTTTTGTTTTGGAGGATGTGGATGAGGTGTATTTTTGTTTTGGGAGGTTGTTGTGATGATGGGTATGTTTGTGTTGGAGGTGTGTGTGGGTGTTGTTTTGTTGGGGGTAATGTGGTTGTTGTTTGTGTTGGAGGAGGATAGTGAGAGTTGTATGTAAATGTTTGGTTAAAAATTAAAAATTGGGGAAACACGGGGACAACTACACAGGAAACATGGACAAAAACCCTCACCAGGAAACACTGGACAACCTCCACAAAAAACACTGGACAAAAACCCAACGGAAACATGGACAACCAACCTCACCAGGAAACACGGGGAAAACCCTCACACAGGAAAAATGGACAACCTTACCGGGAAAAACGGGCCAAAAAACCTCACACAGGAAACACTGGAAAAACCTCACAAGGAAACACGGGGCAACAACCTACACAGAAACACTGGACAACCTCACAAGGAAACACTGGACAAAAAACCTCACACGAAACAGGACAAAAACCCCACGGGAAACACTGGAAACTTCACACAGGAAACATGGACAACAACCTCACACGGGAAAAACACTGGGACAACCTCCACAGGAAACACGGAAAAAACCTCCACAGGAAACATGGACAAAAACCTCACACGGGAAAAACATGGACAAAAAAACCTCACACGGGAAACAGGGACAACCTACACAGGAAACCTGGACAAAACCCCCACACAGGAAACACTGGACAAAAACCTCACACAGGAAACACTGGACAACAACCTCACCGGAAAACTGGAAACCCTCACACAGGAAACACGGAAAAACCTAACAGGAAACACTGGACAAAAACCTACACGGAAACACTGGGGACAACCTCACCAGGAAACCTGGACAACACCTCACACGGAAACACTGGAAAACCTCACCAGGAAACACTGGACAAAAAACCCCTCACACAGGAAACAGGGACAACCTCAAAGGAAACATGGACAACAACCTCAAAAGGGAAAACTGGACAACAACCTCCACGGGAAAACAGGGACAAACCCACACGGAAAAGGGACAAAACCTCACACAGGAAACACTGGAAAAAACCTCACACGGAAACACGGGCAAAAACCCTCCACAGGAAAATGGACAACAACCCACACGGAAACACTGGACAACCTCACACAGGAAACACGGGACAAAAAACCTCCACCCCCAGGAAACACGGAAAACCCTCACACAGAAACAGGGACAAAAAACTCCCCAGGAAACACTGGACCACCTCACCGGGAAAACACTGGACAACCCTCACAAAGGAAACACGGACAAAAACCAAAACACAGGAAAACTGGACAAAACCTCACACAGAAACACTGGACAACCTCACAGAAAACTGAACAACAACCTCCACAGGAAACACTGAAAAAAAAACAACCCTCACACGGGAAACACGGGACAGCAACCTCACCGGGAAACACTGGACAAACACCTCCACAGGAAACACGGGGACAACAACCTCACACGGAAACACTAAAACACCTCCACAGAAACACGGACAAAAACCTCACAAGGAAAACATGGACAACAACCTCACACGGAAAACTGGAAAAAACCCTCACAAGGAACACTGGAAAACCTCCACGGGAAACACTGGACAACCTCAACAGGAAAACACTGGACAAAAACTCACACGGGAAAAACAGGGACAACCTCACACGGGAAAACATGGACAACAACCTCACACGGGAAACACTGGACAACCTCACACAGGAAACACGGGACAAAAAACCACACAGGAAACACGGGACAACAACCCCACAGGAAACCTGGACAACCCCCAAACGGAAACAGGAAAAACAATCACACAGGAAACACTGGACAACCCTCACACAGGAAAACACTGGAAAACAACCTCACACAGGAAACACTGGCAAAAACCCTCACAAGGAAACACTGGCAACAACCCTTTCACCAGAAACATGGACAACAACCTCACACAGGAAACATGGACAAATCAACAGGAAACACGGGACAACAACCCACACAGGAAACATGGACAACCTCACACAGGAAACACTGGACAAAACCTCCCACAGGAAAAACGGGACAACAACCTCACAAACACTCAAAAAGATACAGAAAAAATTACGCACTTGTATCACGAAGAAAAAATTCAAAAGAAGTCAATCTAGTTACCTTCGCCTTTTTTTAAATTTTGAGAATTGAAATTTTTTTTGCGGGAGTCCGGCCCGGGCCAGGCTCGTCGGGCGTAGCTTTGCCAGCCGGTGTTGGCTGGGGGCCTGGTGCCCCACATACCATCATAGCCGGGGTTTGATTGGCACCTGCAAAGGTACTGCCCCGGTTTTCTTTTGAAGTTTCTACCTTGTTCCGCGTTTTTCTGATATCTTCTGGTAAGGTTAAATTTTCCCAAGGACCTGGATGTTGATCAGTGTTCCTTTATTGTGCCCACTGCCCCCCTGCTTTTCACTGGGTTTTTTTTGTATTTCATTTCACTCCGTTTGGGTTTTGTGGTTGTAAGTTTGGGACGAAGCCCTCGAAATACTTTCCAGGTATGTGTTGTCATCTTCTCTTGGTCCAGTGAGTTTTAAAAACTTAAAGTGTTCCCCGTAATTTAAATGCTTATCGGTCTACGCGGGCCGTAAAAAGATGTATTTATTTTTAGTGTTTATTTCTTTGCCCGAACGGGGCCATCAAAATGAAAAATATTCCGAATGAGAGAGCACAAGCTATTTGAAAAGTTCACCATGGCATTATTTCCCCGTTTTGAAGATTTCATTATCCACCTGTTACCCCCTGGCTGTCGTGACGTTGGTCTTTTGTGTTCTTTTAGGACGGGGTCAGCTGACTAAAATTATTCTTAAGTCTAAAAATACTTTTTCTTTTATGCAAGATCTAAATCAAGCCCTTGACAGCACTAATACTCCAGCAAAGAGGTCCTGTGCATTAAAAATTGCGAGGCAGTAAACCCTGAATATAACTTCCAAAAGGGCGGGCGATAAACAAAAAATACAGACCCGTCAAACTAAAAGTTTAACATCGTTTTTAAAAACTTTTTAGAGGGTGATTTGAAACAGATTATGAAAATTTTGGAAGCCACAAACTTAAACCCGGTCAACGTGACTTTAGGGAAAGGAAAAATTGTGCCTTCACACAGAGGGGCAATTTAAAAGTTGCTTGCAAGGCATTTGACAAATCGAGATTGGCGAAAGCGATGAAAGTCAAAATGTGTAACGACGAAAAATAGGAATTTGTATTTAATTCTAACAAATAGATCACAAAAAAACTAATGATAAATAAACGTCGATTTTTGTTTGCACCCGCCTTTTTTTTTGTAACACCGACTGTTTCCCCGGGAAGAGTGCCCCAAAAAAGAGGACAACCTTAATGTATCTTTTAATCATGTTTGCTAAAAGGGCCCAAAACACCCGTTCGGTGACCCCCTAACTGAAAATCCTCCCCCCTCCCCCCAGAGGAAAAACTTTTTCTTCCCACCTCAGGACTCAAATCCAGTTACCCCGGTTTCCTTGAATCCTTTCTTAATGTTAACCCAAAAGCACGTCAAATCACAAAAAAACCCCCTTTTTTTTCTCCCCTCTCTCTCTCTTCTCTTTTCTCTCCTCTCCTTTCACAGGGTTTTTACAAGGTTTGGTTAAGGATTCCTAACTTTTTTGACAAGCTAAGAGCTATTACCCCACTCGCTCATTTGAAAAAAATTTTTATTGTTATGAAACATTTAAAAAAGGGGAAAAGGATGAATTGGGACTCTGGGGTCAGATTTTCATCTTAAACAATACTTTTCTCGTTGAAAAAATGCTGTACGACTGTGTTCCAGACTGAGTCATCCTGTAATAGGGTGCGTAAAGCAACGCATGTGCTTACTTCTTTTTCTGTCTCGTGTTTGCGTCCAGTGCATTCGTCAAGAAGAGATAGTGCCCGAACGCTTGAGAACTTGTAAGGGGCACAAGACCCCAGGTTAACTGAAGCAGCAATCGGTGGACACCCTTACAGACTCCTCCATAGACCAGCTCCTCCCAAACAGGCACAAACAGTCCCACTTGACAAACCGATCATGAAAAAATCGCCAACACAATGCTCTCACAAGCTTCAGAAAGAAACAATGCTCGTCTCCTGCATGAAGGCCCACACACAGGAATTTCCTGTTAGCTGTTTCACAATTCCTCCCTGGCAACCCGTCAGCGACCCACAGGCCATTCGGATTGGTTGTTGCCACTTTCGCCTAGCCGCCCCCATCCTCACCGAACATAGGGTATTTGCGCAGGCACAGCGATCAATTCCGGACTCCATGGTCTCGTGTGTCACACAGCAGAAGGGAAGTATCCAAGACATGTGAGATCAATGACATAATAAAGAAAGCCCTCGCCACAGCCCGTCCCAGCTCCAAACGGAACCCAAGTACAGAGTCTGATGAAGTCAAAAGCGTTCCTGATGGCACTATGCTACCCAGGAAGCATGGGAAAGCAATTGCCCTGGGACGTACACCTTGGCTGCCACATTGCAGACACCTACTTGCCATACTCGTAGTGGAAGGGTTGGAGCTGCAGCCACAGGTGACCAAAGATCCGAAAATATAAAGACCTTCCCCCTTGCTATAACTTCAATTCCAATAGGGTCGAGACCCTTGGACATGGGGCAAGTGTGGCTCTAAAGGTCCTCAAGAGCTGTGAAAAGCTCATCAGAGAAACCAATGACCACAGGCGAACACTTCCTTTCAAGACTCATGTTTCGATCCAAAGGAAATGCATGCCACTTTCTGGCACGCGCCCACCGCAGGGAGCTTGGCGAAGTAATCGAGATGTAGCTCTGAGTAACCTATGTTGTTTTCCTTTGTATCATATTTTTGTGAATGTTTCGTCAATGGATTTGTTCTTAAATAACAATATATCTACAAATATATGGGGTGGTATAGAAAATTCCTCAACAGCTTCAGAATCGTGATTTTCCCTAAGCAAGTTATTCATTCTCTAGGATGAGGCCCCATGACATTTCTAGAGGGGTACCTCCCTATATTTTATATATATATATTATATATAATATATATATATATAATATATATATATATATTATATAATATATATATATATATATATTAATATATATAAATAAATATATAAGATATATATATATGATATATATATATATAAATTCAAACTTATTAAATCCGAACCGCGATATTGCCTGTTTCGATGAAGTCTCTCTGTCAAATTATCAGCTGAAAATTATTTTTTGCCATAAATCAGTGGAATCAATCTGAACATAACGAAAAAAATATATAACATTGATTTTCAATTTAAAAAATTTAAGCTGATCTATACTAAATATGCCCCTCAAGGAATGATCCTTGATGTTGGTGAGGGCTCTTGATTTAGGGAATTGGATCTGGCTCCATTCCCACGAATTAGCCTGAATGCCTTCCAACATCCCTCCCTAGGCGCTGTATAATCCTCCGGGTTAGCGCGTCCCCCCTTGATTATAAATAAAAATATACTAAATATGAGAGAATTTAGGTAAAAAAAACAATTAGGCTAGTTTGAGTAGGTTAGGGGATGTTTCTAAGTTGCATTTGATCCATAAATAAAACATTTTTTTTCCTTGTCAATGAAAAAAATATTTATCAGTAAATTTTTAGGAGGAAAAGTCCAATTAATTTGAAGTGAGTTTATGGGCCTATAAGGCGCCACAATACATGTAGCAGTTAGAACATAATGCTATACTGTTTTGGGCCTATAGGACGCCACATACATGTAGCAGTTAGAACATAATGCTATACTGTTTTGGGCCTATAGGGCGCCACATACATGTAGCAGTTAGAACATAATGCTATACTTTTTGGTCCTATAGACGCCACATAGCATAGCAATAGAACATACTGCTTTACTGTTTTTACTGTTTGGAAACATTTGACAAGAGTTTATTTTTTTATTCTCGTTTTTGTTATTTTGCACATTTTTTTCCTTACAGAATTTATTAAAATTTTTAGCACTTTTTCGACAATACACAATGCTGCTGGTATAGTTTGCAACACAATGATTTTTTTTTTCCTTTTATATACATTTTTATTTTTAACGGAATAATTGTAGCAATACATAAGCTTTTGAGGATGACGCGAAATATATGCGGCTCTCCGGAACATTTGGGGTAATTCACTTGAATTTCTCGTACACAAACGTTTTGTCCATCATTTTATTTTGTAAATTATTTCAGATATTCACAGTAAACTGGACTGACTCCTGGAACCCGCGACTAATATGTAGTAACATCACTAATGACTGACGACCACCTCACGAAAATAGACACTAATGCATTCGTTTGGGTCCTTGCGGAAACTGCTGAAAGGTGAGCAGTGACCGAAGCGGTTGCAGTAAGGTGTCCCATTGTTCTCGAGAATAATATAAAACAAGGAAGATACTTGGGGTGAGGCCGCCATTCTACACAGCAGTATGACTTACCGCAGCCACAGAAGAACAGCAAGTGCAGTAAACCCTCTGAAAACAGAGTGTTATGCTTGTTCTCAGTACTAACACTGTTCAGCATTACATACAAGCACAGTGTCAGCAATACGATACAAGCACTGTGTCAGCATTACGAAGACAACACTGTGGCACAATCGGTACAAACACTGTGTCACATTATTACGGTACAAACAACCGTGTCAGCATTACGATGGGGGGTTCAAACCTGTATCAGCACTAGAGCAACACCGGTATCAACTTTGTGACAAACACTTTAGCTTAAAGAAACACTGGTATCAACACTAAGAGTATAAAACACTGTACAGCCAGGAAGTAAAAACACTGTATCATCATTACGGTACAAACACTGTAGCAGCCACTAAACCACACACCTTGATCAGCTTAGAGAAAATACACATAGCTTTAGAGAAACAAAGTATCAGCACTAGAGTACGAACACTGTATCACAGTAGAGCACAAACACTGGATCAGCATTAAGTACAAACATTGTAATCAGCATTAATACAAACCCTTAAATCCAGCAACGATACAAACCCTGTATCAGCATTAGAGTACAAACCCTGTTAACAGCATTCGAGTAAAACCCAGTATAAAGCATTCGTGTACAAATCTGTATCAGCATTAGAGTACAAACTCCTGAATCAGTCATTTGAGACAAACCCTGTATCAGCATTAGAGTACAAACCCTGTAACAGCATTAGAGTACAAACCTCCTGTACACAGTAGAGTACAAACACTGTATCAACATTGAATACAAACACAGTATCAGCATTAGAGTACAAACCCTGTAATCAGCAATTAGAGTACAACACTGTATCAACATGGAGCCCAAACAGCTGTATCAACATTGTAGTACAAACACTGTATCAACATTAGAGTACAAACCCTGTATCCAGCATTAAGTACAAACACTGTATCAACATTGGAGTAACAACACGTATCAGCATTAGAGTACAAACACTGTATCAGCATTAGAGTACAAACCCTTATCACCATTAGAATACAACTCCTGTATCAGCATTAGAGTACAAACACTAATCAACAGTAAGTACAAACCCTGTACACAATAGATACAAACACCTGTAACACATGAGTACAAACCACGTGTATCTCAATTAGAGTACAAACACTGTATCAGCATAGAGTACAAACCCTGTACAGCATTAGAGTACAAATACTTATCAGCATAGATTACAAACACTATCAACATTAGAGTACAACCTGTATCACATTAGAGTACAAACACTGTATCAACAGTAGTACAAACACTGTATCAGCATTAGAAGTACAAACACTGTATCACATGAGAGTACATACCGTACCACATATAAAACTGTGTCAACAGAAAACCTGTGTTAACATTAAAGAATAATGTGGGCAACATTAGAAAACATCCAACATTAAAGAACAATAAAGATATTTAGGAGAAACTTTGCCGATTCACAGAAGTGCACTATCAAGGCTGCGATGTGTGCCGGTTGATAGCAGTGACACCTCTTATCAAACTTTATCAGGAAGCCTAGTCTTGCCTCCATATGGTTTGCAATATCGACAATTGATGATAAGACAAAATGTCAACACATGGTTATTTGTGACTTCCGCCTCTGCTCAGCCTTCTTCATTTAAATGCAAGATGAATTGCAATCCGGAATTAGACAAATGAGAAGGTAATCTGAGGAGTTATCAGTCCCTCACCAGTGGGAAGATATCAATCTCTAAGTGTAGGACGTCTAGTCTTAGGCAAGACTCAAGAGTACAAGGACTCTCGACACAGTCCCAGTTACTGACAGGTGTGAAGAACCAGGTTGGATGTGTTAAAAGGAAAGAGTAAAGCAAACCCAAAAAAAGTTTTTCTATTCTGTTCCACTATCTCTTGTAATTAAGTTCTATCCAAAAATAATGAGAATTTTTATATATCTCCTGCTTCCTCAGCTCCTCCGTCGACGCCGCCAGTGTGAGCTACTGCGTGATACCTGCATCTGTTTGTAAGCTTACAGTGTGTACTTAGGCGGGGGGGGGTTGTGAGAGTCCTCAAGCTCATCCTTTGTGTATAGTTTGTTACCAGGTTCTGTAGCAACATAGAGAAAACGAGGTAATAGATACATGCTGCAGCGGCTCTGTTATTCTCTCCGTACTGCCAGGTGTAGGAGACCAATCTGCTGCCCTTTCTGATGTCTCTTACTACTGCAAGGTGTGGAGACAAACCTGCTGCTCTCTGTAGGACCTCTCCTACTGCAAGTGTATACGGAACAATGCTGCTGCCCTCTCTGATGTCCTCGACTACTGCAATGTGGGTGGAGACACGCTGTTCGTCTCTGTGATATCAACATGTCTCAGCGTGAGAGACATGTAACACAATGCCATATTGTGACCATCTGTGATGCCAAACGATGAATGCGTGCATTTGTACCAAGAGCCAGTTGATTAGGCTTGACTTGAACCGGGCCGCACGGTGAACCCAAATTACCTACATTAACTAACCCAGACACTTAAAAATACTCTGTACAACACCCACTCTTACGCTTCTTTACCAGATAGCTACACACTTGCAGCAAACCTTTACACAGACATCTACTCTTACACTTTTGCCCAAGACAGCTATACTTATCATAACTTTTTCATAACTTTACACAGACACGTACACGGTCATAACTTTACACAGCCAGCTACACTTCAATAACTCATTGAATATGAAAAATGAAGCCTTGGTTCTAACCTCACTTAAGACGACTTAAGCTGATGCAGCAGGAGAAATCTCGACCTAAACATAACTTAAGTCGGGAGAACAAAAAATTATATCTGAGACGAATCCGGTAAAAGTTTTGTGCGATAGATTGCTCCGGAAGACATATAGATGATGCTGGCCCTCTCTGAAGAATACATTTTGACAGATAGTGAGCAAGTTGTGCAGTGAAAGTGTACAACGAGGTAAGAGAGTCAATAGCTGAGGAGAACATGCCTCAGCTCTGTCTGCAAGACTTTGTGTGTTGACAGAGCCTGTGTCTGTATTAACGAAGCTGCCTGTGTTGACTAAGGCTGTGTCTTAGTAGTTTTTTTCTGTAGGGCTAACGGTCTGTATTAAGGTTTGTCTGTATTGGCTATGCTTTTCTTCTGTATTGACTAAGGCGTATCTGTATTAAGGCTGTGTCTATATTAAGGCTGTGTCTGTATTAAGGCTGTGTATATATAAGCTGTGTCTGTAATTAAGGCTTGCTATATTAAGGCCTTTTCTGTATTTGAGAAGGCCAGGGAGTGAGGTGAGTGTGTATTGATGATTATAAGTGTGTGTATTATTGAGGCTGTGAGTGTGTATTGAATAGCTGTGTTGTATTGATTGAGGCTGCGATGTTGATTGAATGAGCTTGTGTATTGATTGAAGGCTGTGAGTGTTGGTATTGAATCTGTGGGTGTATAGATTGAGCTGTGTTGTATTGATTGAGGCTTAGTGTGTGTATTGAATGGGGCAGTGAGTTATAGTTGGGCGGATGGTGTAATAATGAGCTGATGTGTACATTGAGCTGCGAGTGTATGTGTGTACATGGGCTAGCTGTAAGTGTTAACTGACAGTGATGTATTTGTATTACGGTATCGGGGTGTATGTAATTGTTGTGTTTTGTTGTGTTGTATTCACCGATTTGTACTCACCAATTGTTTGCTGGTGTCGAGAACTCTTGTAGCAGCCGCTTTGATCAGCATCACGGGACTTCTGGTCTCTTGGGCCTTATCAATATCTACCCTGAAAGCTGTATTTGATTTTCCTCAACCACTGCTTCATCCCAAGTCATCCTACTTTCGCAACCACCTTCTATTAAAAAAATACTTCCCTTATATCCCTATTGCTCATCTTTGTCTTCTATCTTCCACATGTGTTCCCTGATCATGTCCTATGTAATTTCAATCAACCAGTCTGTCGCTACAGCCCTATTTATCGCCTCTTAGATTTTGTAAGTCGTGAATTATTGTCTCCTGTTCATTTCTTCTAAATTCTCATTGTAGTGTACCGCTCCTTCTTTTACTAATCTAGTTGCACATTGACCTTTCGAGCTTATGCACACCTAGACCTGCTGGCTGTATCTGGTGCCGCGTACTCACTGACTGCCTCCTGACTGCAATGAAAGAACTTCTGAAGGATGGTTTATATAATTCCATAAATTCAGTTTGAGATTAGCTAATCTTACATGTGCAGTCTGACGTTATACCGTTTATATGTGTAATATTGAATATACTTGGAGATATTTATCCCCCAGGTCTTTTTCACTCTTCTATATTGCTCATTTCTTTCCTATGATATTACAGTGACACAATGGGAACTCCGTTCCCTCTGTTATGTCATTCACATATATTCGGAATAGTATTGGTCCTAATACTGATATTTGAAAATTCACTCGTTACTCTTTCCCAATCAGATATCTCATCCCTTAATGTCTCTGTCCTTGTGTCATACAGGTACACCTTTCTCCACTCTAGTTCTCTGACTTTTAATTAACTCCCATTGTTCTCTAATTTCTGAGCTATCTCTTGTGTGTACGACTCGAATGTTTTCTACAACGAAATTCTTTTCTACAATCAACAAACCACTGTCTTTCTTGTTTTATATATGTGTGGTGATACTGACCTAATCGTGGTTGAGGAGTCGCTCATAGCTATACTGGCCCTGTGTGTGGGTTGTGTGCGTGTTGTGTGTGTGTGTGTGTGGTGTGTGAGTTCATTAAAAGTCAGTTTGGATTATTACTGATGTATAGACTTTGGCAATTTTAATAAAAAATCTCCGAGCATTAGCTGAAAAAGTCTTTTTTCTGATCGACTTCAAACCGTGAAGCCGGAAAGCATCTAATAAGAGAAATTCATGACTGATCCTTGAACAATATAGTCCCCAAGTTGATGAAGAAATGCGAAAAGAGAAATTTAGTGGATTGCATGCCAGAATGTAATGCATCCCCGAAGGAGATCAAACTTCAGCGCAGCTGTATCTTACTTAAGTTGATACAGGTTGTTATTGAGTGTGTAATTTTAATTTTCTCAGTTTTGACTTTAATGTTTCAGTTGTGTTTTTCTGCTAACACATATGTGAAATTCCCAGTTTCCTAGAAACTATATATTTTTTCTTATAACTACGGAAGGAGAAAACCAAGAAATATTGAAAACTCGTCTTATTATAGCTATACACAAATAACCGAGCACATACAAGAAGAGGAATTTACGACGATGTTTCGCTCCGACTTGGACCATTTACAAAGTCACACAGTGACTATGTTTAAATGGTCAAAGTCGGACTGCGAACGTCGTAGTCAGCTCCTCTTTCCTTTTGCGGGTTAATTTTGGTATTGTTTCATCACGGTATTGTGCCTTTTTTTTTTATTTATTATAGAGTTTTTAAGATCTCGAATTTATCGAGACCTTAAATAATACATATTCGGTAGGTTTTGATCCAGAGTCGGTCATAGAGTACAACTGGAAAGCCATGATGACAGTCCAACAACGAGTTTGTCTGTTGCGAAAATCATCTTCTGACAAACGAAGTACCTCTCGTGTATATCTTAGTGATTGGGACAGGAAAGTAAAGCGAAGGGTTTCTCCGTACCCTCCACTCCCTCCTGCCATTCTGGCTTGGAAACGGGAGAGTGGAGGGGGGCGGGGTAAATAAACCATGTCACATTGAAACATAACATGGAATACAGAAGCAATGGCAGGGAGGAGCAGGTCTACCTCAGTCTAACTGCCCTCAAGAGCTCGTATACCCAGTATGATCATTAATACTTACTACTAGATTAACTTTCCTATACTTCTTGCGGGTGAACGAGCACAATTGTTACAACAAAATACAACAGCTACTTGTACCGCTTACCCTACTATTATATTAACATGGTTAGCTATCTACCGATGTCTGATCCAGTTGCTGACAAACATAAAAAATCTGTTACTTCTTAAATGACTGTATTTCTACGCGCTTACAGCTCTTAGCAGTCAAGTTGTTCATTCTGCTATAATCTGCAAGAAACTTCTGTATATGTTTAGTTTTGGCATCTCCATTTGAGTTTTCCGTCCATTATTTCCGAGTTATTGACGCATTTGCAATTTCAATTTTTTTGTGGTGTTAGAGTATAACAAACGCCATTTTGTTTCTTAAAAGTTTGAATGATCTCGAGGCTCGGGTTTGTTAAAAAGAGAGAAAAGAGAAAGAGGAGTTAGTGCTTTCAGTCTTTTAGTTTAAAATTGTTTCTTATGTGGTTTCAGCTTTGTTTATATTCTTTTGTTCCTCCCTAGACTAATCTTCGCCTTTTTACAGTTTTTAGGTCAAACTGGACACATATTCAATATACGTCTAACAATGCATTATAGTCCGTACCGGTATCTGGAGTTTTGTGCTCAGAACTTTCTGCTGTGAAACTAGCATTCTTTTAGCTTTTCTACTCTCAGATATATGTATGCATCTTTGAGGTATGCTTATGATTGTTCATTCCTTTTTCTTTTTTTTTCGGTTAAGATATTGCCAAGTATTTTGCATTATGTTTGAGATTTGTATTTTAAAACCCATGTACTTTATTTGTCTACATTGAAACCTTATCCTACACCTTCGACCACAACTTTGTTTTATTCAGATCACTCTGAGTATTCAAAAATCTAGTTGCTGCTCCATTTTTTCCCCAGTTTTGTATCATCAAACTTTGCTAACTTAGATTATCAGCTCTGTTTTATTATCATCTGCTACATTGTGAAGAGGATTGGACCAGGAACTGAACCTTAAGGAACACCATTTTACCTTTACCATACGGTAACTTCTGCTTTAGTACCACATACAGTTTCCTTTTGTTGTGATCAGTCATTTATCCAGGCATGAAGTTCTCTCCTATACCAAGTACATATAGTTTTAGGTTAGCAGTCTTTGGTAGGGACCTGTCAAATCTTTAGGAAATCTTTTAAGGACTTTTTCAAACATCTTATGAAAAAATTGAGTTCAGTATTATTGTTGCGGAATCCGTATTGATTTCTGGTAAGTTATTTTCCATAGAATTAAATGATGGAATCTCTATAATATCCTGTGTACCTATGAATTAATAAGGTGCTAAAAGAATAGTGACGCAAGTCCTTTGTCTCCCTTTTTAAATAATAATAGGGGTAAACTGAAGTCTGCCTGTAGGGTATCCGGGATCACGCCCCCGCTGCCCAGCTCCACGACCATGACGCACGACCCAGCCACCCGTAATACAATTCCAGTAGTAAGTTATTAGTAACTACATTCACATATAACGTTACTTGCAGGTAGATCACGGGTTGCTTGTTTTCGATGTCGATCTTCATAATTTTAATATGTCAAAGCCTCTAAATTTCGTTTTTATTTGGTCTGTCTAGTCAGTCACGTTAAATCAAATATTTGGTCATCTGAAAGTTGGTGTTATTTTCGAGTTTATTAAGTATAGAGCAGGAGCTCAAACTTATAACTGAACAATACTTATTCCAGAACGCAATATGATAATATATTTATTTTTTTTAATAAATACGATATGTGAAGAAAATCGTTGGAATAATCACCTTATTCTAAATTGCCCACCTTTAAAACGAAAAATATCAAACATTTCAACCAGGAACAATGCTTGTACAACATAAAAGTTTTAGACAGCCAATGCAACATCTGGATATCATGGTGTCGGAATTATACCTTGGACAAACTTGTCACACACTGCAACATCATGAATCTTGATCTTGAGGACATGTAGAAGACCCTTTCACAGCTGCTACAACACCCCAGCCATTTGGTAGGATCTACTCCACTGGGAATCCCGCCTACCAGTGACTATGCCCTATTCTGCTGCCGTCCTTATCCCTGACGTCTATATAACCGCCAGTCTTGTTGACGTTTCTCCGATTCTCCTCCACCACGATGCTGTGAACACAAACTCCAAGGCTGAGGACTGAGTACCTCATCTTCTAATTATTCCCTAGAATCTGTATTGATAAAGCCACTGTAATGCGATACGTCTAAAGATATCCAGATGGTTGCACTTGTGTCTAAAATTTTCATATTGTCCGGTAATTTGTAAGCTTTCTTGCATAACTTGTACAACAATAGTTAGGCTCCTTGCCAGAAGCTTCTAATAGGTTTTCCCACATGTATAGCAACAGAATGGGCCCTGCAGAAAGCATACTGGCATAAATATACACCTTTTTAACATTTTGAAAGCTATCCCAACTTTAAGCTTTAATACAACTAACCTGACTGCACATCACTACACACTTCCTGTATATATGCTCGTCATGTCGGGCGACGGGGCGACTAAAAAACTCCACTGCTGGGCCAAACACGTCAATAAAGATCTCATTACACTGTCTTTGTGTCCGCTTTCCAAGGGCTCTTTTCTTCCTCAAGATTATTCCTTATAATTTTAGAAGCCAATAAAATTTTTCTACAATAAGGAACTGTAACTAACGGAAGGTTTCTTTGAATTGTTATATTACACAAATAACCCCACATAGAAGAGAAGCTATGACGACCTTTCGTCTGCTGGACCATACAATTCACACAAACACACGAGAGTGATGGACCAAGATATATAAGCCATTCCTATGGCCAGGTAATTTGTGGATCCAGCCACGGATTGTTCTTTTTGTTTCTTTGTGAATATTGCATGAGCCCAAAGTTTCAACCCTGGTCTAACTTAGAAGAATTCAATTGCTATGGAATTTTTAGGTGAGAAGCTGTCAATCTTATTTCTTAGGTGTATGGAATTTTTTGAGTGAAATAACTTCATTACGCCCTCTTCTTAACGCTTCTGTCATAATGGTGATGTTGTGTTGTAAGTGAATGATATTCTCGAGCTTTGACGTGGCTGTTCAGATAATATTGCCAATCAACTAATAAAGTTGATAAAGGTAATAATGTTGGTTAAAATACCACAGTAAGTAGGTTAAAGGACACTTTATGTGGCAAAGTTTTTTTGCACTCCAGAAGGATCAGGAAGCTTTGTCAAGCGTAACGGCTTTGACCAAATACCTGGAGCGCGAAACGTTTGCCACAATAAAAAGTCAAACATTGTTTCACTTGTGTCCTATTCTAAACACAGTTAATAAACTTGGAATTTTTTTATTCTTGCAACAACTGGAAATCCTCTAACGGTCGTACGGTCCAAACCTATATCACACTTTTTTCTTCTGTAAACTTCGTCTTGATATAGAGTTTGTATATTTGACTGCCGATTTTTATTAATTGGTTTCCATGACTAAATACACTGAGAACACCACTACTTCTGATCGCTTTCCGTTCTTAAATGTTGGTGTCTTTAATCTAGAATTGTTTTTTTAATTTAATTTTGGCAAATGGGTACAAATTTTACGGATTTTTTCTGAAATATAGAACATTAAAAATACTAGTATACATGTGCTGAATTTTTGAGAGTGGGGAAGATTCGTGAGGCATAGTAAAGAAAGAGGGTAAGGCAGCCGGGAAAGATGGGATAAAGATATGAAATGTTAAAATCAGTGATGGGAAAGTTTTGGAGTGTTGGTGCAATTGTTTTATAAATGTATGGGAAGAGGTAAGTACCTAGGATTGGAGAGAGATGCATAGTTCCATTGGAATAAAGGCAAAGGATAAAAGAGAGTGCAAAAAATTAATAGGATAAGTCTGTTGCTTGTACCAGGTAAAGGTGTATGTAAGTTATATGAAAGAATAAAGTAAGACGGAGAATAGGAAGCACAGATGAACAAGAGGCTTTAGGAAAGGAGGGGTGATTGACCAGTTTATACAAGAGAAACATATAATGAACAGTATTTAGATAAGCTACAGAGGTCTTTGTGCATTTATAGAATTTGGAAAGGCGTATGACAGTGTGGATAGGGGGCAATGTGGCAGAGTTGCAATGTAATGGTAGGATGTAGCTTGTACTGAAACAGTGAAGAGTTTTTTACGAGGAGTGAGGCCAAGTAGAGTATAGGAAAGAGGAAATTTTTTCCCATAAAAAGTAGCCTTAGACACGGATTTGATGTCACCCGTGGTTGTATAATATATTTATAGATGGGGTTGTAAGAGAAGTAAATGCGAAGGGTCCTTGCAAGAGTCGGGAGTTAAAAGATACAGAAGCCACTCAAAGTGGGAGTTGTTCACAGCTGCTTTTGCTGATGACACTGTGCTCTTGGGAGATTCTGAAAGAATTTGCAGAGATTGGTGGAGGAATTTGTTGTGTGCAAAAGAATAAAATAAAGGTGAATACAGGAAAGATACGGTTAGTGAAGATAACAAAAAGATTAGGTGATGAAAGAATTGTAAGATCAGATTGGAGGAGAAGTATGGAATGGGGAACGTATTCAGATATTGGTAGTGACGTGTCACGGATGGTCTATGATAAGGAGAGTGAATCATAGAATTGATGAGGGAAAAAGAGTGATGTCACATAGAGGCTGGTGAGAAAAAACTTTGTCCTTGAGGCAAAGAGGGTAATGAATAAGTATAGTTTTACCAACGCTCATAATGGGTGAACGGTGGTGATGAATGTTTCAGCGAGGAGAGAGGCTGGAGGCAAGTGGAGATGTTCTGTCCTGAGGCAATGTGTGGTGTGAATAAATGCAGAGAATTCTATTGGAAGTTAAAGGAAGGTGCGATTACCAAACAGTTGTCCAGAGGCTGAGGAAGTTTTGAGGTGTTCGGACATTAAGAGTAAAGAGCGAAACAGAATGAACTTCAAAGTGTAGCATCTGTAGTGGAAGAAGCCGGGTAGGGGTCGCCTAGAAGTTGGAGGATGGTAAAGGAGGTTTTGTGCGAGGCTTGACTTCCATCACATCTTGAGCGTTTGATAGGATGAATGGAACCAAATGGTTTGTAATTATCTGATCGTGCTGTTTGAGTGTGTCAAAGGTAACATTTATGAAGGGATTCAGAAACCGGCAGGTCCCGGACTTGATCCTGGATATGAAGTACATGCCTGCCACTTAGAAGAGGTTAATGTTGCATTTAAAAGCGAAGTGTAAAGACCCTTCTGGCAAACAGTGATGGAGTAATATTAAAGTTTTTCTTTTTCGGCCACCCTCCTTGGTGGAATCGGCCGTGTATAATCATAATAAATATATAAATAATATAATATATAATCTATATATATATCTATAATATATAATATAATATAAATGGGCAAGTAACCCCTTTTTCATATAATAATTACTAAAAAGAATTAAGAAAATTGTCAAAGTGGGAAGTCTGAATTGCTTGATATTGTGGCAATGATAAGAAAAGAGAATCAGTTTGGATGTTATGCATGAAATAAGCTGGATGTCCCTGGCTTTAAGTGAAACAAAGAGAAGGGGGTGGGAAGTTTCAGTGAGAGGAATAAAGGGATTAGGTCAAGGGTCTTCAAATAGATTTAGAGCTAAGAAGAGTAGCAACAATGTTGTAGGATAAGTTATGGCAGAAAAGAGGGACTATAAATGTATAAATTTCAAAAAGAATATGTGGAGTAAAATAAAGGTGGATATATATATATATATATATTATATATATAAATATATAAATAATATATAAATATATATAATAAATATATATATATATATATAATATATATATAAATAAATAGCGGTGTTCGTTGATAGTTGGGCCAGTGCAAACTGACATGTTGGTGTAATAACAGTCGCTGAGCATCGTGGTGGTATAGTAACATTGCGCTGACATCGGGTGTAAAGTGACTTGTCCTGGGAGGGAGGGAGCACTACTCCGCCTCGGCACACATCTTCCACCGCCACCACAAGGACTACACCCCTCTCCTCCCCCCCCCCCCCCACCACCAACATGAACCACATGCGGAATGTGCCATGCACCATTTTCCCCATCAGCTTGGCTTATCACACAGAGTGCGGAGGCAGACGATGAACCAGCCCCACAAAGCCAGGAAACAATTGCACCCAAAAATGAAAAGAAGAGGGCACATGCAGGTGTGTTGGAAATTTCGAGCACCACAGGGACGGCCTATTCGTGCACACATAGGTGTGCCGGCTCACATAATGCCCCAGCAGAGAGCAGCCCACAGCCTCCACAGGGCCAGAAGCAAATTCCAATGGCAACCTCGTCACTTGCGATAACCATCTGTTGGCATTCACATCCACTGCTACAGTACACTAACCCACAGCCTAAAGCAGCTCGCCCCTATGCAGCAGGGAATTCACCAGACCTTCTAATCTGTTGAATGGAGGTTCCACCAACTTAGAAGCCCGAGCACCCATCCCAAGCATGGCGCAACCTCTCTTTGTTCGCAATGTCTGTCTTGCAGTTCCTGAAAACGAGCACCCTCTAACCACTCAAGTTATCAAGCAGTGTGCAAACTACCCCAAGAACGGATAAACTGTCCCTCTTCCCCATCATCGCAGGAATCAAAGAGGCAGACCCCAAGAAAAGCCTACAACAGAGAACGAGAAAATTTCGCCAGGTTAGCAAAAAAATTTGAGAAGAACACAGTGGACAATAAAAGTAATTACAAGTGACGACACTGTAGCCCCCCAGGATGATACCACGGCCCAAGCACTAAGAGACAAGCACCCAACCAGACACCACAGCCACACCACAACCCTGAGGAAGACCCTATACTGAACAATTAATTTGCCAGAATCGAAGGCTATAAGGCGATCGAGTCATTTCCACAGGATCAGCAGAGTTCTCTGGACATTCGACCTCTGCACCTCTAAGAGATGGTAAAATCAGTACTCGGTGAATCTGCATCAATTCTACTCACCGAGTTAACACCTTACGTCAACAATTGCCTGGCTGGGCGAATCCCAGAAGAAATTAAACCTTTCTTTTTGGAGCCTCACAATGTGCTTTGAAGAAGAGGGATGGTGGAATCAACCCAGTGCAGTTGGAAACACTCTCGCCACTCGTTGCCAAAGAAGCAGTGAAAAACATTCGCCAAGAAGCGGCCCACTTTACTCCACCACACCAACTGGGCTTTGGGTCTCTCAAGGCAGTGAACTGCAGCTCATGCGCAAGGGCCGACATCAGGGACCATACCACCAGAAGTACAAGCCATAGTCAAACTTGAATTTTAGAAATGCCTTTAGTTAAGGTTGAGGAGAGATGCTGTTTTTGCCCACTGTCTTCGGTTCCCCAGTCTCTTTCCCTTCAATTTTCAGCCGGCTACTCAAAACCCTCAATCTTTTTGTTATGGAAACATGAAATTCATCATCAGAGTTGTCAGCAGACCCACTTGCTTCCACTTCTCTTCTGCTTGCAGTAAGAAACAAACTTCCAACTTCCCCTACGCATGAGCTCATATCGGGTACCTGATGACGCACTACTGGCATACTGAAGAGTCCCTCGTGGGGGACCTACAACTGAGTAAAAACACAATAAGCTTTGGAACTCATGCCTCATCCCGCCAAGTGTGAAATCATCACAGCAACCAGAAATATCAATGCTGTCGAAAAATCCCCCGGAAATCTCAACTACAACCCGTCAACAGTACCCTCTTGGGGGCACCCTGGGTCACCAGGCCATCGATACTGTTCCTCAGGACAAATGTGAATGACCTTAAGAAATGGATGAGAAATAACGATCTTGTGGCCCATGATCTCTGTATCTCCTCACAAGTGTCTTAGCGATCCAAGACACACTTACTTCTGAGGTGTGCACCCTCTTATTGAACAACACCAACACTCGATGAATATACTCACAAACTAATCAACTTTTAAGAAGGCACTGAACCCTGTCACTAATATGTTGACACTGGACAGCAACCCGCAACACCCCTCACATGGGGCGACTGGGAGTAATAGGGTGCGTAAAGCAACGCATGTGCTTACTTCTTTTTCTGTCTCGTGTTTGCGTCCAGTGCATTCGTCAAGAAGAGATAGTGCCCGAACGCTTGAGAACTTGTAAGGGGCACAAGACCCCAGGTTAACTGAAGCAGCAATCGGTGGACACCCTTACAGACTCCTCCATAGACCAGCTCCTCCCAAACAGGCACAAACAGTCCCACTTGACAAACCGATCATGAAAAAATCGCCAACACAATGCTCTCACAAGCTTCAGAAAGAAACAATGCTCGTCTCCTGCATGAAGGCCCACACACAGGAATTTCCTGTTAGCTGTTTCACAATTCCTCCCTGGCAACCCGTCAGCGACCCACAGGCCATTCGGATTGGTTGTTGCCACTTTCGCCTAGCCGCCCCCATCCTCACCGAACATAGGGTATTTGCGCAGGCACAGCGATCAATTCCGGACTCCATGGTCTCGTGTGTCACACAGCAGAAGGGAAGTATCCAAGACATGTGAGATCAATGACATAATAAAGAAAGCCCTCGCCACAGCCCGTCCCAGCTCCAAACGGAACCCAAGTACAGAGTCTGATGAAGTCAAAAGCGTTCCTGATGGCACTATGCTACCCAGGAAGCATGGGAAAGCAATTGCCCTGGGACGTACACCTTGGCTGCCACATTGCAGACACCTACTTGCCATACTCGTAGTGGAAGGGTTGGAGCTGCAGCCACAGGTGACCAAAGATCCGAAAATATAAAGACCTTCCCCCTTGCTATAACTTCAATTCCAATAGGGTCGAGACCCTTGGACATGGGGCAAGTGTGGCTCTAAAGGTCCTCAAGAGCTGTGAAAAGCTCATCAGAGAAACCAATGACCACAGGCGAACACTTCCTTTCAAGACTCATGTTTCGATCCAAAGGAAATGCATGCCACTTTCTGGCACGCGCCCACCGCAGGGAGCTTGGCGAAGTAATCGAGATGTAGCTCTGAGTAACCTATGTTGTTTTCCTTTGTATCATATTTTTGTGAATGTTTCGTCAATGGATTTGTTCTTAAATAACAATATATCTACAAATATATGGGGTGGTATAGAAAATTCCTCAACAGCTTCAGAATCGTGATTTTCCCTAAGCAAGTTATTCATTCTCTAGGATGAGGCCCCATGACATTTCTAGAGGGGTACCTCCCTATATTTTATATATATATATTATATATAATATATATATATATAATATATATATATATATTATATAATATATATATATATATATATTAATATATATAAATAAATATATAAGATATATATATATGATATATATATATATAAATTCAAACTTATTAAATCCGAACCGCGATATTGCCTGTTTCGATGAAGTCTCTCTGTCAAATTATCAGCTGAAAATTATTTTTTGCCATAAATCAGTGGAATCAATCTGAACATAACGAAAAAAATATATAACATTGATTTTCAATTTAAAAAATTTAAGCTGATCTATACTAAATATGCCCCTCAAGGAATGATCCTTGATGTTGGTGAGGGCTCTTGATTTAGGGAATTGGATCTGGCTCCATTCCCACGAATTAGCCTGAATGCCTTCCAACATCCCTCCCTAGGCGCTGTATAATCCTCCGGGTTAGCGCGTCCCCCCTTGATTATAAATAAAAATATACTAAATATGAGAAATTTAGGTAAAACAAACACTTAGGCTAGTTTTGAGTAGTAAGGATGTTTCTAAGTTGCTTTTGATCCATAAATAAAACATTTTTTTTTTCCTTGTCAATGAAAAAACTATTTATCAGTAAATTTTTAGGAGGAAAAGTCCAATTAATTTGAAGTGAGTTTATGGGCCTATAAGGCGCCACAATACATGTAGCAGTTAGAACATAATGCTATACTGTTTTGGGCCTATAGGACGCCACATACATGTAGCAGTTAGAACATAATGCTATACTGTTTTGGGCCTATAGGGAGCCACTTACATGTAGCAGTTAGAACATAATGCTATACTTTTTGGTCCTATAGACGCCACATAGCATAGCAATAGAACATACTGCTTTAACTGTTTTTCTGTTTTGAAACATTTGCCAAGAGTTTATTTGTGTTTATTCTCGTTTTTGTTATTTTGCACATTTTTTTCCTTACAGAATTTATTAAAATTTTTAGCACTTTTTCGACAATACACAATGCTGCTGGTATAGTTTGCAACACAATGATTTTTTTTTTCCTTTTATATACATTTTTATTTTTAACGGAATAATTGTAGCAATACATAAGCTTTTGAGGATGACGCGAAATATATGCGGCTCTCCGGAACATTTGGGGTAATTCACTTGAATTTCTCGTACACAAACGTTTTGTCCATCATTTTATTTTGTAAATTATTTCAGATATTCACAGTAAACTGGACTGACTCCTGGAACCCGCGACTAATATGTAGTAACATCACTAATGACTGACGACCACCTCACGAAAATAGACACTAATGCATTCGTTTGGGTCCTTGCGGAAACTGCTGAAAGGTGAGCAGTGACCGAAGCGGTTGCAGTAAGGTGTCCCATTGTTCTCGAGAATAATATAAAACAAGGAAGATACTTGGGGTGAGGCCGCCATTCTACACAGCAGTATGACTTACCGCAGCCACAGAAGAACAGCAAGTGCAGTAAACCCTCTGAAAACAGAGTGTTATGCTTGTTCTCAGTACTAACACTGTTCAGCATTACATACAAGCACAGTGTCAGCAATACGATACAAGCACTGTGTCAGCATTACGAAGACAACACTGTGGCACAATCGGTACAAACACTGTGTCACATTATTACGGTACAAACAACCGTGTCAGCATTACGATGGGGGGTTCAAACCTGTATCAGCACTAGAGCAACACCGGTATCAACTTTGTGACAAACACTTTAGCTTAAAGAAACACTGGTATCAACACTAAGAGTATAAAACACTGTACAGCCAGGAAGTAAAAACACTGTATCATCATTACGGTACAAACACTGTAGCAGCCACTAAACCACACACCTTGATCAGCTTAGAGAAAATACACATAGCTTTAGAGAAACAAAGTATCAGCACTAGAGTACGAACACTGTATCACAGTAGAGCACAAACACTGGATCAGCATTAAGTACAAACATTGTAATCAGCATTAATACAAACCCTTAAATCCAGCAACGATACAAACCCTGTATCAGCATTAGAGTACAAACCCTGTTAACAGCATTCGAGTAAAACCCAGTATAAAGCATTCGTGTACAAATCTGTATCAGCATTAGAGTACAAACTCCTGAATCAGTCATTTGAGACAAACCCTGTATCAGCATTAGAGTACAAACCCTGTAACAGCATTAGAGTACAAACCTCCTGTACACAGTAGAGTACAAACACTGTATCAACATTGAATACAAACACAGTATCAGCATTAGAGTACAAACCCTGTAATCAGCAATTAGAGTACAACACTGTATCAACATGGAGCCCAAACAGCTGTATCAACATTGTAGTACAAACACTGTATCAACATTAGAGTACAAACCCTGTATCCAGCATTAAGTACAAACACTGTATCAACATTGGAGTAACAACACGTATCAGCATTAGAGTACAAACACTGTATCAGCATTAGAGTACAAACCCTTATCACCATTAGAATACAACTCCTGTATCAGCATTAGAGTACAAACACTAATCAACAGTAAGTACAAACCCTGTACACAATAGATACAAACACCTGTAACACATGAGTACAAACCACGTGTATCTCAATTAGAGTACAAACACTGTATCAGCATAGAGTACAAACCCTGTACAGCATTAGAGTACAAATACTTATCAGCATAGATTACAAACACTATCAACATTAGAGTACAACCTGTATCACATTAGAGTACAAACACTGTATCAACAGTAGTACAAACACTGTATCAGCATTAGAAGTACAAACACTGTATCACATGAGAGTACATACCGTACCACATATAAAACTGTGTCAACAGAAAACCTGTGTTAACATTAAAGAATAATGTGGGCAACATTAGAAAACATCCAACATTAAAGAACAATAAAGATATTTAGGAGAAACTTTGCCGATTCACAGAAGTGCACTATCAAGGCTGCGATGTGTGCCGGTTGATAGCAGTGACACCTCTTATCAAACTTTATCAGGAAGCCTAGTCTTGCCTCCATATGGTTTGCAATATCGACAATTGATGATAAGACAAAATGTCAACACATGGTTATTTGTGACTTCCGCCTCTGCTCAGCCTTCTTCATTTAAATGCAAGATGAATTGCAATCCGGAATTAGACAAATGAGAAGGTAATCTGAGGAGTTATCAGTCCCTCACCAGTGGGAAGATATCAATCTCTAAGTGTAGGACGTCTAGTCTTAGGCAAGACTCAAGAGTACAAGGACTCTCGACACAGTCCCAGTTACTGACAGGTGTGAAGAACCAGGTTGGATGTGTTAAAAGGAAAGAGTAAAGCAAACCCAAAAAAAGTTTTTCTATTCTGTTCCACTATCTCTTGTAATTAAGTTCTATCCAAAAATAATGAGAATTTTTATATATCTCCTGCTTCCTCAGCTCCTCCGTCGACGCCGCCAGTGTGAGCTACTGCGTGATACCTGCATCTGTTTGTAAGCTTACAGTGTGTACTTAGGCGGGGGGGGGTTGTGAGAGTCCTCAAGCTCATCCTTTGTGTATAGTTTGTTACCAGGTTCTGTAGCAACATAGAGAAAACGAGGTAATAGATACATGCTGCAGCGGCTCTGTTATTCTCTCCGTACTGCCAGGTGTAGGAGACCAATCTGCTGCCCTTTCTGATGTCTCTTACTACTGCAAGGTGTGGAGACAAACCTGCTGCTCTCTGTAGGACCTCTCCTACTGCAAGTGTATACGGAACAATGCTGCTGCCCTCTCTGATGTCCTCGACTACTGCAATGTGGGTGGAGACACGCTGTTCGTCTCTGTGATATCAACATGTCTCAGCGTGAGAGACATGTAACACAATGCCATATTGTGACCATCTGTGATGCCAAACGATGAATGCGTGCATTTGTACCAAGAGCCAGTTGATTAGGCTTGACTTGAACCGGGCCGCACGGTGAACCCAAATTACCTACATTAACTAACCCAGACACTTAAAAATACTCTGTACAACACCCACTCTTACGCTTCTTTACCAGATAGCTACACACTTGCAGCAAACCTTTACACAGACATCTACTCTTACACTTTTGCCCAAGACAGCTATACTTATCATAACTTTTTCATAACTTTACACAGACACGTACACGGTCATAACTTTACACAGCCAGCTACACTTCAATAACTCATTGAATATGAAAAATGAAGCCTTGGTTCTAACCTCACTTAAGACGACTTAAGCTGATGCAGCAGGAGAAATCTCGACCTAAACATAACTTAAGTCGGGAGAACAAAAAATTATATCTGAGACGAATCCGGTAAAAGTTTTGTGCGATAGATTGCTCCGGAAGACATATAGATGATGCTGGCCCTCTCTGAAGAATACATTTTGACAGATAGTGAGCAAGTTGTGCAGTGAAAGTGTACAACGAGGTAAGAGAGTCAATAGCTGAGGAGAACATGCCTCAGCTCTGTCTGCAAGACTTTGTGTGTTGACAGAGCCTGTGTCTGTATTAACGAAGCTGCCTGTGTTGACTAAGGCTGTGTCTTAGTAGTTTTTTTCTGTAGGGCTAACGGTCTGTATTAAGGTTTGTCTGTATTGGCTATGCTTTTCTTCTGTATTGACTAAGGCGTATCTGTATTAAGGCTGTGTCTATATTAAGGCTGTGTCTGTATTAAGGCTGTGTATATATAAGCTGTGTCTGTAATTAAGGCTTGCTATATTAAGGCCTTTTCTGTATTTGAGAAGGCCAGGGAGTGAGGTGAGTGTGTATTGATGATTATAAGTGTGTGTATTATTGAGGCTGTGAGTGTGTATTGAATAGCTGTGTTGTATTGATTGAGGCTGCGATGTTGATTGAATGAGCTTGTGTATTGATTGAAGGCTGTGAGTGTTGGTATTGAATCTGTGGGTGTATAGATTGAGCTGTGTTGTATTGATTGAGGCTTAGTGTGTGTATTGAATGGGGCAGTGAGTTATAGTTGGGCGGATGGTGTAATAATGAGCTGATGTGTACATTGAGCTGCGAGTGTATGTGTGTACATGGGCTAGCTGTAAGTGTTAACTGACAGTGATGTATTTGTATTACGGTATCGGGGTGTATGTAATTGTTGTGTTTTGTTGTGTTGTATTCACCGATTTGTACTCACCAATTGTTTGCTGGTGTCGAGAACTCTTGTAGCAGCCGCTTTGATCAGCATCACGGGACTTCTGGTCTCTTGGGCCTTATCAATATCTACCCTGAAAGCTGTATTTGATTTTCCTCAACCACTGCTTCATCCCAAGTCATCCTACTTTCGCAACCACCTTCTATTAAAAAAATACTTCCCTTATATCCCTATTGCTCATCTTTGTCTTCTATCTTCCACATGTGTTCCCTGATCATGTCCTATGTAATTTCAATCAACCAGTCTGTCGCTACAGCCCTATTTATCGCCTCTTAGATTTTGTAAGTCGTGAATTATTGTCTCCTGTTCATTTCTTCTAAATTCTCATTGTAGTGTACCGCTCCTTCTTTTACTAATCTAGTTGCACATTGACCTTTCGAGCTTATGCACACCTAGACCTGCTGGCTGTATCTGGTGCCGCGTACTCACTGACTGCCTCCTGACTGCAATGAAAGAACTTCTGAAGGATGGTTTATATAATTCCATAAATTCAGTTTGAGATTAGCTAATCTTACATGTGCAGTCTGACGTTATACCGTTTATATGTGTAATATTGAATATACTTGGAGATATTTATCCCCCAGGTCTTTTTCACTCTTCTATATTGCTCATTTCTTTCCTATGATATTACAGTGACACAATGGGAACTCCGTTCCCTCTGTTATGTCATTCACATATATTCGGAATAGTATTGGTCCTAATACTGATATTTGAAAATTCACTCGTTACTCTTTCCCAATCAGATATCTCATCCCTTAATGTCTCTGTCCTTGTGTCATACAGGTACACCTTTCTCCACTCTAGTTCTCTGACTTTTAATTAACTCCCATTGTTCTCTAATTTCTGAGCTATCTCTTGTGTGTACGACTCGAATGTTTTCTACAACGAAATTCTTTTCTACAATCAACAAACCACTGTCTTTCTTGTTTTATATATGTGTGGTGATACTGACCTAATCGTGGTTGAGGAGTCGCTCATAGCTATACTGGCCCTGTGTGTGGGTTGTGTGCGTGTTGTGTGTGTGTGTGTGTGGTGTGTGAGTTCATTAAAAGTCAGTTTGGATTATTACTGATGTATAGACTTTGGCAATTTTAATAAAAAATCTCCGAGCATTAGCTGAAAAAGTCTTTTTTCTGATCGACTTCAAACCGTGAAGCCGGAAAGCATCTAATAAGAGAAATTCATGACTGATCCTTGAACAATATAGTCCCCAAGTTGATGAAGAAATGCGAAAAGAGAAATTTAGTGGATTGCATGCCAGAATGTAATGCATCCCCGAAGGAGATCAAACTTCAGCGCAGCTGTATCTTACTTAAGTTGATACAGGTTGTTATTGAGTGTGTAATTTTAATTTTCTCAGTTTTGACTTTAATGTTTCAGTTGTGTTTTTCTGCTAACACATATGTGAAATTCCCAGTTTCCTAGAAACTATATATTTTTTCTTATAACTACGGAAGGAGAAAACCAAGAAATATTGAAAACTCGTCTTATTATAGCTATACACAAATAACCGAGCACATACAAGAAGAGGAATTTACGACGATGTTTCGCTCCGACTTGGACCATTTACAAAGTCACACAGTGACTATGTTTAAATGGTCAAAGTCGGACTGCGAACGTCGTAGTCAGCTCCTCTTTCCTTTTGCGGGTTAATTTTGGTATTGTTTCATCACGGTATTGTGCCTTTTTTTTTTATTTATTATAGAGTTTTTAAGATCTCGAATTTATCGAGACCTTAAATAATACATATTCGGTAGGTTTTGATCCAGAGTCGGTCATAGAGTACAACTGGAAAGCCATGATGACAGTCCAACAACGAGTTTGTCTGTTGCGAAAATCATCTTCTGACAAACGAAGTACCTCTCGTGTATATCTTAGTGATTGGGACAGGAAAGTAAAGCGAAGGGTTTCTCCGTACCCTCCACTCCCTCCTGCCATTCTGGCTTGGAAACGGGAGAGTGGAGGGGGGCGGGGTAAATAAACCATGTCACATTGAAACATAACATGGAATACAGAAGCAATGGCAGGGAGGAGCAGGTCTACCTCAGTCTAACTGCCCTCAAGAGCTCGTATACCCAGTATGATCATTAATACTTACTACTAGATTAACTTTCCTATACTTCTTGCGGGTGAACGAGCACAATTGTTACAACAAAATACAACAGCTACTTGTACCGCTTACCCTACTATTATATTAACATGGTTAGCTATCTACCGATGTCTGATCCAGTTGCTGACAAACATAAAAAATCTGTTACTTCTTAAATGACTGTATTTCTACGCGCTTACAGCTCTTAGCAGTCAAGTTGTTCATTCTGCTATAATCTGCAAGAAACTTCTGTATATGTTTAGTTTTGGCATCTCCATTTGAGTTTTCCGTCCATTATTTCCGAGTTATTGACGCATTTGCAATTTCAATTTTTTTGTGGTGTTAGAGTATAACAAACGCCATTTTGTTTCTTAAAAGTTTGAATGATCTCGAGGCTCGGGTTTGTTAAAAAGAGAGAAAAGAGAAAGAGGAGTTAGTGCTTTCAGTCTTTTAGTTTAAAATTGTTTCTTATGTGGTTTCAGCTTTGTTTATATTCTTTTGTTCCTCCCTAGACTAATCTTCGCCTTTTTACAGTTTTTAGGTCAAACTGGACACATATTCAATATACGTCTAACAATGCATTATAGTCCGTACCGGTATCTGGAGTTTTGTGCTCAGAACTTTCTGCTGTGAAACTAGCATTCTTTTAGCTTTTCTACTCTCAGATATATGTATGCATCTTTGAGGTATGCTTATGATTGTTCATTCCTTTTTCTTTTTTTTTCGGTTAAGATATTGCCAAGTATTTTGCATTATGTTTGAGATTTGTATTTTAAAACCCATGTACTTTATTTGTCTACATTGAAACCTTATCCTACACCTTCGACCACAACTTTGTTTTATTCAGATCACTCTGAGTATTCAAAAATCTAGTTGCTGCTCCATTTTTTCCCCAGTTTTGTATCATCAAACTTTGCTAACTTAGATTATCAGCTCTGTTTTATTATCATCTGCTACATTGTGAAGAGGATTGGACCAGGAACTGAACCTTAAGGAACACCATTTTACCTTTACCATACGGTAACTTCTGCTTTAGTACCACATACAGTTTCCTTTTGTTGTGATCAGTCATTTATCCAGGCATGAAGTTCTCTCCTATACCAAGTACATATAGTTTTAGGTTAGCAGTCTTTGGTAGGGACCTGTCAAATCTTTAGGAAATCTTTTAAGGACTTTTTCAAACATCTTATGAAAAAATTGAGTTCAGTATTATTGTTGCGGAATCCGTATTGATTTCTGGTAAGTTATTTTCCATAGAATTAAATGATGGAATCTCTATAATATCCTGTGTACCTATGAATTAATAAGGTGCTAAAAGAATAGTGACGCAAGTCCTTTGTCTCCCTTTTTAAATAATAATAGGGGTAAACTGAAGTCTGCCTGTAGGGTATCCGGGATCACGCCCCCGCTGCCCAGCTCCACGACCATGACGCACGACCCAGCCACCCGTAATACAATTCCAGTAGTAAGTTATTAGTAACTACATTCACATATAACGTTACTTGCAGGTAGATCACGGGTTGCTTGTTTTCGATGTCGATCTTCATAATTTTAATATGTCAAAGCCTCTAAATTTCGTTTTTATTTGGTCTGTCTAGTCAGTCACGTTAAATCAAATATTTGGTCATCTGAAAGTTGGTGTTATTTTCGAGTTTATTAAGTATAGAGCAGGAGCTCAAACTTATAACTGAACAATACTTATTCCAGAACGCAATATGATAATATATTTATTTTTTTTAATAAATACGATATGTGAAGAAAATCGTTGGAATAATCACCTTATTCTAAATTGCCCACCTTTAAAACGAAAAATATCAAACATTTCAACCAGGAACAATGCTTGTACAACATAAAAGTTTTAGACAGCCAATGCAACATCTGGATATCATGGTGTCGGAATTATACCTTGGACAAACTTGTCACACACTGCAACATCATGAATCTTGATCTTGAGGACATGTAGAAGACCCTTTCACAGCTGCTACAACACCCCAGCCATTTGGTAGGATCTACTCCACTGGGAATCCCGCCTACCAGTGACTATGCCCTATTCTGCTGCCGTCCTTATCCCTGACGTCTATATAACCGCCAGTCTTGTTGACGTTTCTCCGATTCTCCTCCACCACGATGCTGTGAACACAAACTCCAAGGCTGAGGACTGAGTACCTCATCTTCTAATTATTCCCTAGAATCTGTATTGATAAAGCCACTGTAATGCGATACGTCTAAAGATATCCAGATGGTTGCACTTGTGTCTAAAATTTTCATATTGTCCGGTAATTTGTAAGCTTTCTTGCATAACTTGTACAACAATAGTTAGGCTCCTTGCCAGAAGCTTCTAATAGGTTTTCCCACATGTATAGCAACAGAATGGGCCCTGCAGAAAGCATACTGGCATAAATATACACCTTTTTAACATTTTGAAAGCTATCCCAACTTTAAGCTTTAATACAACTAACCTGACTGCACATCACTACACACTTCCTGTATATATGCTCGTCATGTCGGGCGACGGGGCGACTAAAAAACTCCACTGCTGGGCCAAACACGTCAATAAAGATCTCATTACACTGTCTTTGTGTCCGCTTTCCAAGGGCTCTTTTCTTCCTCAAGATTATTCCTTATAATTTTAGAAGCCAATAAAATTTTTCTACAATAAGGAACTGTAACTAACGGAAGGTTTCTTTGAATTGTTATATTACACAAATAACCCCACATAGAAGAGAAGCTATGACGACCTTTCGTCTGCTGGACCATACAATTCACACAAACACACGAGAGTGATGGACCAAGATATATAAGCCATTCCTATGGCCAGGTAATTTGTGGATCCAGCCACGGATTGTTCTTTTTGTTTCTTTGTGAATATTGCATGAGCCCAAAGTTTCAACCCTGGTCTAACTTAGAAGAATTCAATTGCTATGGAATTTTTAGGTGAGAAGCTGTCAATCTTATTTCTTAGGTGTATGGAATTTTTTGAGTGAAATAACTTCATTACGCCCTCTTCTTAACGCTTCTGTCATAATGGTGATGTTGTGTTGTAAGTGAATGATATTCTCGAGCTTTGACGTGGCTGTTCAGATAATATTGCCAATCAACTAATAAAGTTGATAAAGGTAATAATGTTGGTTAAAATACCACAGTAAGTAGGTTAAAGGACACTTTATGTGGCAAAGTTTTTTTGCACTCCAGAAGGATCAGGAAGCTTTGTCAAGCGTAACGGCTTTGACCAAATACCTGGAGCGCGAAACGTTTGCCACAATAAAAAGTCAAACATTGTTTCACTTGTGTCCTATTCTAAACACAGTTAATAAACTTGGAATTTTTTTATTCTTGCAACAACTGGAAATCCTCTAACGGTCGTACGGTCCAAACCTATATCACACTTTTTTCTTCTGTAAACTTCGTCTTGATATAGAGTTTGTATATTTGACTGCCGATTTTTATTAATTGGTTTCCATGACTAAATACACTGAGAACACCACTACTTCTGATCGCTTTCCGTTCTTAAATGTTGGTGTCTTTAATCTAGAATTGTTTTTTTAATTTAATTTGGGCAAATGGGTAAAAATTTTACGGATTTTTTCTGAAATTAGAACTTTAAAAAATTAGTTTACATGTGTAATTTGTTAGTACCTCAACCTTCGGTTTTCAACCTTTCAACGCCCAAAATTTGAGAATGCAACCCCTTGAAGACTTTAAACTTAAGTACTGATGTGTTTTTTGGGGTGTATTTTTTTTGAAGCATTGGGATTTTAATTCCTTTTGATAACTTATGATGGCTCTTTGATTTGATTCAGTTGGGATTTTCTGTTTTACTGCTACTATCACCACCACCACCACCACCACCACGACCACCACTGTTACTATCACCACCCCCACCATCCCCACAACTTTCTGTTACTATCATCACCACCACCCACAACTTGTTACACACTACTAGGGTTTCAGTTTCTTCACTTTTTAACGACACAGTTTGAGTTGGGTTTACCTTCCCAAGGCACAAAACCCCAGCTTCCTTGAATAAAAACTGGTTTACCCTTTCATACACAAAACTATTATCACCGGGGCATGGGGTATTCACCATGAAGGGCATAAACCAACCAGTGTGTGTTTGGGGTGTGTGTTGTGTGTGTGTTGTGTTGGGGGTGGTGAGGATGGAGCAGTGGAGGCGACACCACACAGTGTGTGTGTAGTTATAGCATGCAGGGGGACCCGCACAGTGGTTTTGTGTATGATAGCATGGGGCGACACCAGCAAGTGTTGTGAATTATAGCAGTGGAGGGGGCCCCGACAGTGTGTGGTAGTGAAGCAGGGAGGCGACACCCACAGTGGGTGTGTGATACAGTGGAGGGGACACCAGCACAGTGTGTTTTATATAGCGGAGGCGACCCAGCACAGTGTGTGTTTGATAGCAGTGGGGGCGGCACCACACAGTGGTATGATAGCGTGGAGGCGGGACCAGCACAGTGTGTGTGTAGTGATAGCATGGAGGGGACACCACACAGGTTGGGTTTTGTGATAGGGGAGTGGAGGCGGCACCAGCACAGTGTGTGTGTAGTGATAGCGTGGGGCGCACCACACAGTAGTTATAGGATAGCAGGGAGGGGGGGGCCCCCCCCAGTGTGTGTGGAATGGGGGAGTGGGGGGCGGCACCCCACAGTGTGTGTGTAATGATGGAAGCATGGGGGCGGCACCAGCACAGTGTGTGGGATGATAGCTAAGCGGCACCAGCACAGTGTGGTGTATTATAGCATGGGCGGCACCAGCAAAGTGGTTGTATGATACAGTGGAGGCGACACCCGCACAGTGTGTGTGGTATACGGGAGGGCACCAGCACAGGGGTGAAAAGCAGTGGAGGCGGGACCAGCACTGGTTGGTAGTATACATGGGGGCGGCACCAGACAGTATGTGTTAGTGATAGCATTGGAGGCCACCAGACTGTGTGTGTAGTGATGGAGGATGGAGGGGGCACCACACAGTGTGTGTGTAGGGGGAAGCGTGGGGGCGCACCCCCACGGTGTGTGTAGTGTGAAGCAGGGGGGCGGCACCAACACAGTGGTGGTAATGGAAGCATGGAGGCGACACCACACGTGTGTGTATGATCGAAGCATGGGGCGGGACCAACACAGTTGTGTGTATGATGAAGCAGGGAGGCGGCACCAGACAGTGTGTGTGTAGTGTGAAGATGGGGGGCGGGACCCCACAGTGTAGTAGTGATTTGGGGCAGTGGAGGCGGCACCCGCACAGTTGTGTGTAATGTGGAACATGGGGGCGGACCGCAAGTGTATTAGTGATGGAACAGTGGGCGGCACCAGCACAGTGTGTGTAGTGATGGAAGGGTGGGGGGGGGCCCAAACAGTGTGTTGTGTGGAAGGGTAGGGGACACCAAACAGTGGGGGTTTTATGATGGAAGCATGGAGGGCACCAGCACAGTGTGTGTTAATGGAGGGAGTGGGGGCGACACCCCACTGTTTTGTAGGATGAAGTGGTGGGGGGGCACCAGCACAGTGTGTAGTGATGGAAGCATGGGGGCCACCGCCAGTGTGTGTGTGTGTGATAAGTGTGGAGGCGACACCAGACAGGTGTTAGGGTGGAAGCATGGAGGCGGCACCCGCACAGTGTGAGGATGGAAGCATTGAGGGGGACACCCCGCACATGGTTTTAGTGTTGAAGCATTGGGGGCGGCACCAGCACTGTGTGTGATGGAAGAGTTGGTCGACCCAGCACAGTGTTGAGGGTGGAATGGGGGAGGGGGCACCAGCAATTTGGGGGGTAGACGGGAAGTGTGAGCACACCACACAGTGTTTGGAGTGTGGGAAATGGTGGAGGCGACACCACCAGTGTGTGATGATGGGAATGGGGGGGGGCACCCGCACAGTGTGTGTGTGTGGAAGCAGTGGAGGCGACACCAGCACAGTGGTGTGTAGTGATGGAAGTGGTGGAGGCGACACCAGCACAGTGTGTGGTGTAGTGATGGAAGCAGTGGGGGCGACACCACACTGGTTGTGATGAGGAAGCATGGAGGCGGGGCCCCCCACAGGTGTGTGTGAGTGATGAAGTGGTGGAGGGGACACCAACAGTGTGTGTGATGATGGAACAGTGGAGGGGACACCAGCCAGTGTGTGTTAGTGATGGAAAAAAGGAGGGGACACCGCACAGGGTGTTTCAGATGGGAAACAGTGGGCGGGCACCCGCACAGTGTGTTTTGATGGAAGCAGTGGAGCGACACCAGCAAAGTGTTCGAGATGGAAGTGGTGGAGGGGACACCACACAAGTGGCACACTTTACATAATGTCCCAACATCTTGTCTTAGTTATCCTCAACTTTTTCATAAATTTTTTACCCCCTACCCGTTATTTTTTCCTGGGGAAACAAGTCTCGCTGCCTTTTCAAATTCTGATTTTGTATATTGTTGGGAATTTTTAGAACGCGTGATTTTGCTTTCCCCGGGCAAGAACTCTTTTAAAATTAAAATTCCAAAATTTTTTTCATATACGTTTTAAAAAAAAATTTTTTATTTTTTTAATGTAAAAATTAATAATTTTGTCCCCGAAGAACCTTTTGAAAACTTTCCTAACATTTTTATAACAAGCACAATTTAATTTTTGCCTAAACCAGCAAATATATATTAAAAAAAGTTTACAATAATGAAAAAAAACAAACACAATTTAAAAATATTTGTTTCGTTAGGCTCAGAATGATTTTTGCGTAATTATTACATACCAAATTTTTTACTTGCCTTATCCGGGAAGAAAGCTTTTCTGTTTAAGAACTTTCGATCTTTGGGTTAAATAGCAACGTTCATCGCCATTAAGACAACGAAAATTTTTTATCAAAAATTTCGCCAAAATATTCTGAATCTAAGAAAAAATTTTATTTCCCGTGTTTTTTTAGTATTAAAATTTTTGTAAACAAATTAAAATAACTTGGGTTTGGCTAAATAAAAATTTTTCTTCTTATAATAAGGGTTAGGTAAGTTTTCTAAGATTCTTTTGGTGAAAAATTTTAAATTTTTTAACGTTAACAAAAAATGAAAAAAATATTTCTTAAACGTATAAGAGAAAATTTTTAAAAAGGACTTAATTTTAAACGAGTTCTTGCTAATTGCCCAAAGTTTTACATTTCGGCACGACATTAATATTATATATATATATATATTATATATATATATTTTATATATATAATATATATATAAATATATATAAAATATATATATATGTATATATATATATATCCAAATATTCTTCCTTGAAGCCTTTTTTCACTTCTCCGAGGCTATGGTCCCACAGTTTACACCAAGGTGGACCCCCATCCATAAAAAAAAAAATATTATATATAATATATATATATATATATATATATATATATATATATTTTATATAATATATATATATATAATTCGTGCCGAATAGGTAGAACTTGCGATTCTTGGCTTAAATAGCAACGCTCAATCTTGCCATATACGACAAGTGAAAATTTGTGTATGCAATAATTTCGCCAAAATCATTCTGAACCTAACGAAAAAAATAAAATTTGATTGTGTTTGTTTAGTGTTAAATTATTATAAACGTATTTAAAATATATTTAGTTGGGTTAGGCTAAATAAATTGCTCTTGTTACAGTAAGGTTAGATAAGTTTATAAGATTCTTTTTGGGGCAAAATTAAAAATTTTTTACATTAACATTAATGAAAAAAATGTCTTTAACGTATAAGATTTTTTTTAGAAAGGACTTAATTTTAAAAGAGTTCTTGCTAATTGACCAGTTTTTACATATTCGGGGACGGGCATATATATATAATATTATATAAATATATATATAAAAATATAATATGTTTGTGTGTGTGTGTGTGGTTGAAAAATGTTGGGCCATCATCTCACTGAGTAATTTGCCGAGCTTCTTGTTCTCGTAGGAAGTAATATCAATATGCCGATTTAAAGACCAATGTCTCCAGTATATTTTAGATATAAATTATGATGTATCTTTCTCGCTTGTGTTTTCCCGGGAGTATATATATGAAGGACTTTAGGCTTCATTTCCGAAGATTTAAGTATATCTCTGAAAATTTAAAACATTCGCTGAAAATTTTCTTGTATATTCTCGGAATCTCTAATTTTATTTGCTTTCATTGGGATTGTTAGTGTTTTAGCAGATATCAGTCTACAGTACAAGAGCGTTAAAGAGTGTCCCTCACTGGCTTGGTATCTCTTGTTTTTAAGTCTGTGGTGTTGGGGTTGTTAAGGACCACCAAATCTTACGCTTTATTGAACCCTACTTCCCCGAAAGTCCGGAAAATATTGTC